>OX030948.1:116475023-117073549 GCA_943735915.1 Pherbina coryleti | reverse complement strand
TGTATACCACTTTTCATTCTAATCGCATTAGCAGTTTATGAGTTGTAGGCAGGTTTTGTAAAAAATTTGTACTACAGCGCCCTCTGGTGTTCAAGGTGGATCAAAATTGATAGCCCACAAACACGCACCGTACCAAAAAACTTCTATACACAAATTTTCATGCTAATCGGATGAGTAGTTTAGGAGTCTATTGCGGCCTTACAAACATAAACTCCTTTTTTATATATATAGATATTATATATATACCTTGCCTTGTGACTTATTATGTTATTTTTTTACAATACGTTTTAACTACCTTTTACTTAACATTATTAACAGATATTTTATTTATTAAAGTTAAAAAATGCAAGAAAAATAAAGCACGCACAAGAAACACAACTGAAACAACCTGTGAAATAACGGGCCATATGAATAAGAAAAAGAAATAAGAATAACGTTTGTGAATGTTGTCCGCTGTTTTCGCAAAAGAGCCCTTTTTATATTTCTTTGATTTTATTATAAGGCGGCTTTCTATGTCTTCCCTAAAAGCAACATTTTTTTAATTCCTCTTTACTTTTGGGCATTACTTGATTCTTACAAAAAACAAAGATAAACAAATGTTTATGAGGCATTATAGTCTGCATTACTTTAAACAAAAAGTAATAGCATTTTGGGCATTTTTTTCAATTCAATTCATTTATTTACTTAGCATTTTGGCTATTTAAAGAAACAGTACATTTATACTTAATATGTATAATGTTTTCCTAATTATAATTATTTTTTATATAAGCGATAAGTTTTCTCTTAAGTATATTTACCTCATTTTTCAAGCTATTGAACAGACTATTAAATCAATTTAAACCTTTATACCATAAATTGTTTTGCGCTCTACTCGTTGGAAAGTACCCTACTCTGAAATCTGAATTATTCCTTAAATTATAGGGTTGAGCATCAGCAACATAAACTATCTGACAACCTAAATATTTGGGGAGCAATTTATGTATGTTATTTTAAATATAAATAATATTCCATCCATCAAAGTTCTTTGGTTAATCGATTACCAATTTAAAATATCTAACATATATCTTTGTTGTGTTTAGAAACAATTCAACTTTTATTCTTTAATACTATGATAAAATTAATTTACAAAAACGATTAAATTTGCACGTGCTAACAATTGCTGTTCACCGGCTAGCCAAATTAAGAGAAAGAGACAGAGTTAGTCTTCAGCCTCTTGCTGTTGAAATTGTTGACCAGTAGGGCGTATCGAATTACAATTTTTTTTCGAATTTCACATTCTAAGAGGTCTCAAATGTTGCATGGGGTTTGTCAAGATCACCCGAAAAAAATTGTAAGGAAAAAAAAAAGGATGCCTTCCTGTCCCGCAAGGACAAAGTAGTTTTTTGAGGAAATCAGTAAAAAATAACGACTTTAAAATGCTTTGACTTTTATAAAAAAAACTACGTATGTCTTAAAGCAAAAGTAAGTATAGGCTAAAACTAACAATATATTGCTTAACACGACGCCACTCACGATTCTTATCCACAGTGTCCTGTGTGAAGGATATTCGAAGCTAAAGTTGAAATCGAGATAGCACAGTACTGTTGATTGTTACCCAATAGTCTAAATTTTGGGGGTATTAATTATAGTGTTAACGTATTCCTTAAATTCCTCCAATTCTTTCAATTACTTCTCCAGGAACCCAAAAGCTTTTGTTATTTTTAAATTCCTTTGCAAAAACTAAATCTTCTGCGTTGAAAGACCTTTCTTTAGTGCCGTGTTTACGATTATTTGTTTTCCCATATGTTCGTTTCTTTGGATTGGTGAAGTGTTGGGCCTTATCATAAGCATATAAGAAGAATATAAGAATATCAAAGATTGTTCTCATTTTTCATTCAGGCAAGGTGATTCCTTATCGTGCGACTTTTTCAACCTGATGATGGAGAAGATCATCCGAGCTGCTGATTTGAGACGCAGTGGCACGATATTCTACAAAAGTATTATGCTGCTGGCGTATGCTGATGATATCGATATCATTGGCCATAATACGCGCGAAGTCAGTGCAGCATTCTCCAGATTAGCGAAAGAGTCGAGTCGAATGGGTCTTGCAGTGAATGCAGATAAGACGAAATACCTAGTGTCAACAAATAAACAGTCCCAGCGTCTTGGAAACCACGTCACTGTTGACAACATCTCCTTCGAGGTTGTTAAGGACTTCGTCTACCTGGGATCCAGCATTAACTCTTTCAACGATGTCAGTATTGAGATAAAACGAAGGATAACTCTTGCCAACAGGTGTTACTTTGGGCTAAGTAGGCAATTGAGAAGCAGAGCCCTCTCTCGACGAACAAAACTCACGCTCTATAAGTCACTAATCATGCCCGTCCTATTATATGCAGCACAAACCTGGACGTTGAGCAGTTCTGATGAAAAGACACTGGGAGCCTTCGAGAGAAAGATCCTTCGTAAAATCTTCGGTCCAATCTGCGTCAATGGCGAGTACCGAATTCGATGGAACCACGAGCTGTATGAGCTGTACGCTGACATCGACATAGTTAAGCGCATTAAAATCGAGCGGCTCCGCTGGCTAGGTCATGTTGAGCGAATGGAAAACGACGCTCCAGCGAAAAAAATATTCGATTCGGTGCCCGGTGGTGGTCAACGCAGAAGAGGACGCCCACATCTTCGTTGGAAGGATCAGGTGTTGGACAACCTGACCACGCTTGGTGTTTCCAACTGGCGCCAGCAAGCGCAGAACAGAAATGGCTGGCGCAATTTCTTATACGAGGCCAAAACCGACTTACGGTTGTAAGCGCCAGATAAGTAAGTAAGTAAGTAAGTTCTCATTTTTCTGGCAAGAAAGTGTTCAGCTGGTGATTTCCCGTTCGGTGTGTTTGGATTTGGTGATGAGCGATATACTTCGAGAAAAGTTTGCAGTGCTTCTGCATGTGTTTCTTCCTCCTCAGACTTTTTGAAAGCTCTTTTGAGAGTGTCTACGAATCTCTCGGCTTGTCCGGTTAAACTAGGATGAAATCGTACTGTTCTAGTATGCTGAATACCGCGATTTGTGCACCATGATTCAAATATTTCAGAACAGAATTGGGACCCATTATCAGTAACGAGTTGTTCAGGGTTACCAAAATGAGCACAATACTTGTTCAGAAGTTTCGTAGTTGCGTTTGTTGGGATTGTCGAAGTTTCAAAAATTTCCGGGTACTTAGAGTAGGCGTCGATAACAACGAGGTAGTATTTTCCCGCTTTTGCAGGCCATCCGTTGTTCAAGTAGCTGATAACTTGTTGAAGGTTGCCATCAGATTTGGTTTCTTGGACGATCATTTTGTGTCGTTGAGTGTGTGCTGAATTTTTTGTTCAAAAGAAATTGATGCTACTATGTAATCGTTTGTCGGTTTGCCTCGTGACTGCTTACCAAACGTGAAATGTCAGCGTGACCAAAATCTTGAGTGTTGGTATATTTGATACCGAAGTCGTAAGCGAGAAGAATTAGCGCCCATCGTTGAAACCTATTTGCAGTGTAGACTGGTATAACTTTTTTTTGAACCAAATATTGTTAACAGTGGTTTATGATCCGTGTGTAGTGTAAATTTGAACGGCAAACACAAGTGCAAGTCCCTCTTTTTCAATTCGACTATAGTTGTGCTCCGCTGGAGTAAGAGACCTTGAAATATGATAGATGGCTTTCATAGAATTGTCGGGGAAAACGTGATAAATTGTAGTGTGTTAAAAGTAAATCTGATTAAATAATACGCTTAAATTCATCGAGCGCGTTTTGACACTTTTTGGACCATTTGAATAGCGTGTTTTTTTTAACAAATTGTCTAAAGGTTCTTTGAGGGTACGCATTTGATTGACATACTTGCCATAATGATTTATGAATCCAAGGAGCGATCTTACTTCCGATATGTTTTCTGGAATTTTTAAACTATCAATTGCCTTAGTCCTTTCCGGGTCTGGCCTAACAACGTTTTAATCAATTATTTGACCAAGATATTTAGTTTGCTTTTGAAAAAATTTACATATCTCAAACTTCAAATGAAACCCGAAATCTGTTAGACGCTGTAATATACGATGTAGATTTTTTGTTTGTTCTTCGATGGATTTACTTGCTAGGATGATATCATCTATGTAAGCGTTTGCTCCTTCTATACCTGAGAAGAGTTCATCCATGATTCGTTGAAATGCACCAGGGGCGGATTTTACTCCAGGCGTTAGGTGATTGTACCTGTACAGACCATTGTGTGTGTTGACCGTTAGAAGTGACTTGCTCTCATCGTCGACTTCTACTTGCAGATATGCATCCGACAAATCTGCGTGCGTAAAAATAACACAGCCGCTGCAGTCTGCTAGAATTTTTTCAGGCGTAGGAAGCGGATATTGGTTTGGTTCAATCGCATTATTTAACCCCGTTGAGTAGTCACCGCATATTCTAATTTTTCCATTACGTTTGCTAACTACAATGGGTGCTGCCCACTTTGAAGAATTTACCGGAGCGATAATACCTGCGCTTTCTAGGCGATTGAGTTCCTCTTCGATGGTACTGGACGTTTCCTCTGCTCGAGCCGCATATGGTACTGGACGTTTCGGTATGAAGACTTCTTTTGCGTCTGAAAGCAATTGGATGTGGACTTTGGTTTTAATACAGAGACCAAGAGTTGCGTTGTTGAAAACAGAGGCGTACTGCGGTTTTAAAGAGTCAGTGTCGAATTTGATTATACGACACCACGATGCGATTGGAACATTCCAGAGATCGAATGCTTCTATTCAGTCAATACCTAGAACATTAAGATCTTTTATATCTGTAATAAAACATTTCAAATATTTTGTAACATCACTGATGGTAACGTTGCACTCCATTACGGCGAGGAGTGCGACTGCGTTGGCGTTGGCGCCGCTGGCAGCGTCATCCGTTTCGTATGCTTCTTGCTCACCGATGCGTTCCCAAGTTTCCAGTGAAATTATAGTGATATCCGAGGCTGTGTCAATTTGTAGCTGGACTGTATGCTCGTTGAGGTTTGCGGTTACATACTTCCGATTTCCTTGCAATGACATTTGTTTAGTGCCGAAAACGACGTTTGTGCGAAAATTCGATTTTGGATTTTGAAACTTTTTATTTTTTTGATTGTATGCTTTTAAATTATTGTTAAGCTTTCTTTTAATTTTAATATTTATTTCATCTACCGGGCTTTGCCCTTACAGATTACAAAAAAAGAACTTAAAACTAAATAAATAAATAATCGTAATTATAAACAATATTGATTAATCAGATCATATGTACATAAATTTAATTATTCAGGTTTACTCCATATGGATTTTTTTGTATAATATTGCAATGAATTATCTTATCTGTATTTAGAATACTCGGAAACAATTATTACACTCTATTAATAGTCTCCTTCAACTGCTTCTTGAACATATATCTATTCACCCTAAAGTCAAATATATTAGCGACCGAGTTGCATTCCGATTGGCATCTCGTCAATGGTCCATACCACTTTTATTTTTTAGGCCGCAGAACCATTTAGGCCATAATTGGTTCTGTGTTGAGGTATGTAAAACAATTGCGTTTCTCTGAGGAAACGAGCAGGAATGTGAAACGGGATGAGGGATAAAAGTTCCGGAGAATTTATTCTTCCATCAACAATGTCTTTAATAAATATTATATTAGCGATTTTTCGCCTTTCCTCCAGCGTCTGTAGGTTAAGCAACCGGCACCTTTCTCGGTACTCGGGCATATTATCCCATGTGTACATACGGCGTAACGCATACCGCGTGAACCGCTTTTGAATTTTTTCAGTTCTGTTGACTGAGTTTTTGTAAGCCGGGTCCCAGATTATACTATCATATTCTAGAGTTGACCTAACTAAGTTTGAAAAGATAGTTTTAGCTGTGAATGGATCTAAAAACTCTCTAGAGTTACGTTTAAGAAAACCTAGACTGGAATTTGCCTTGGATATGACATACTCGTGCTGCACATCAAAACTAAACTTTGAGTCAAAGTATATACCTAAGTCCTTTATTTGGTCTTTCCTTGAAAATGTTTCGCCATCAAACATATAATTATATTTGATAGGGGTGATTTTGCGGGAAAACGTTAAGACATAACATTTAGAAAAATTGAGCCTCAAACAGTTTATTCTACACCATTCTATTAGAGAATAAATGTCTTTTTGTAAGTTGTCACAGTGATCCTCTTTTTCAATGCAGTAGAAAATTTTTAAATCATCGGCGTAGAGTAGGCTCTCGCAGAATTGAAAGATTTGAGTTAAATCATTAATAAATAGAATGAACAGCAGAGGACCCAAATGACTCCCTTGAGGTACACCAGACCTGGCATCAATAATTCTTGATATTTTATCGCCGATTTTAACCACTAGCTTTCTATCTTTTAAATACGACGCAATCCACCTTAGCAGCCGCGAGTGAACTCCCATTTTTTCAAGCTTGAATAATAAAATTGTATGTTGTAGGCTATCAAAGGCTTTGGATAGATCCGTATACAATACGTCTATCTGTGAGCCCATCTCTATTAGATTGATGCAGAAATTCGAAAATATCGCTAGGTTAGTATTCGTTGATCGACCTGGGAAAAAACCATGCTGTCGGGTCGAGATAATGTTTTGTACTTGACTAAACAACAATTTGTTAACAATATTATCAAAAACTTTAGGAATGACGGAAAGTTTTACTATGGGTCTATAATTTTCTACAAGATGTTTATGTCCGGACTTGTAAATTGGTGAAATGAATGCTATTTTCCATTCATCAAGGAAAACCCCCTCTAAAAGTGACCTGTTGAAAATCTTGCTTATGGCGTAGTGCAGTGAATTAGAGCATTTTTTGAGAAAAATTGGTGGAAGCATGTCGTAGCCTGCACTTTTACTGCAGTCAAGGTCAGCGAGAGACAATGTTGTCTGACTGTCTTATATTTGAAAAATTTACAAATTGAGGTTCTGTATCTATGTTTTTATATATAGAGCCAAAAGAGTGCGAACAGCTCACTTATACCTTTAGGGTCATCGGCAGTAGCACCTTTAAACTCCATATAGTTTGGAAGACGGCATGTTTTTCTTTTAGAATTAACGTAAAACCAAAAAGATTTCGTATTGGATTTTATGTCATTTTCAATTGAAGACATGTACTGTTTATATAAAAAGTTTGATAGGAACTCATATTCACGCCTACGTTGAAGGAAGATTGCTCTATCAGTCGCAAGTCCTGTCTTTTTAAATTGTAAATTGGCTTTATTTTTTAGGTTTTTCAGATTAACAAGTCTTTTTGTTAAACCACGGATGTTTACGATTGATCTTTCTAGAATTAATTGGTACAAATAAAGAGAGACCTACGTGAATGACAATCTTGAATTCGGAGTACATATTGAATAAACTGTCCCGCTCTAACACCAAGTCCCAATCAACCGAACTGAAATACGTATTAAGAGCCTCATAATTGGCTTTCCGAAAGTTATAGGTTAACTCTCGCTCAACACTCACATTATCATATACATAAAAACTGAATTTTAAAACAAGTGCCTTATGATGAACTGTTTCATTTGTGAGCGGCATGTCACACTTAGAAAGCTCATACCTGAAAAATATCGTTAAAAAAACAATTGATTTGAGAGAGGTTTAATGAATATAGAGTGTCACATAGTGTGGACTCTATAATGCTACTAACATTAAATGGCAAAAGAATATTCTCTTCGGAGCAAAATTTCCAGTTTATGGTTCCCAAATTAAAATCCCCAAGAATACATGGAGTTTGGTTTATATTTAAATTATTAACTATATACTCAATGTTAAAAAGATGATCGCGATATAAGTCCAAGCAGCTTGTAGGAGGAATATAACTTAAGATAAATAACATTTCATTTTTGATACTTGTATTTGAATTTTGAAAGGATACCGATACACAGATTTGTTCGAGTCTTGAAGATATCCGAGGAAGTTGAATTTCTCTACTAGTGAGCTTCGATGTTACTGCGAAGAGAATGCCACCACCTCGTGAGACTCCTGATTCCAGCACTCTATCTCTGCGATATACAATATAGCTTGAATCAAATAGTTCGCTGGAGAAGAAATGTGACGTCATCCATGTTTCGACCAAAGCAATTATTTCGAACTCATGTGAGCTAGACGCATTGTACAGTTGAAAAGTTTTTGAACGGAGACCGCCCACATTATGGAAGTATAGGGAGTAGTTGTGAGCGACGTTTGTAGCAACACTTATGTTTCTATTGCAGTGTAGAAGATTATTGGGGACGTAGGTGCTGTGACGGCGTTGCTATGAGTCTGGGTTGTTAGATGGGGAGACTGTTCTAGGGCGCGGAATGAACTCCCTGATAAAAACACCATATGGCCAAAAGTCCTTCCTCATCATCTTAATATAATCGGGGTCGGATACATATATTTTAAAAGAGGCGATATCTTGTTGACTACCTTGGGTGAGCTTAACACATGTTGGCGTTGATTTTGGCGCAGGCAGCTTACTGTGAATATAGGCTTTTATATTTTCAACAGTGGTAGCGCCAGCTAATCTTGTAATAAAAATGGCTTTCCGTGGCGGCCGCGGTATTACAATAAGCTCAACCAATGGTCCACTGTTTGTGGACACAAGAGGCTGAGCTGACAACTCCGTTGAACGCCGCACTAGATGACCAGATTTATGATGACTAACTAAGTGTTCAACTCGTCTTACTTGGCAGTTTGTTGGGCTGGCGATGTCATTAGTTGATGATGTAAAATAGGGTGACGATTCGGTGCTTCTGTTGGTAGCGACAGGAAGCGTAGCGTTTATGACTGGCGGCTGGATCTCAGACGTCGACAGCATTTCATTTGGTTCTTCGGTAAGGGTGATGACAGGATGAGTGGATTTTGACTGAAGTGAGGGTAGCAGGCTGACATCAGGCACAGAGTGATATTGCGGAGCGAGCGCAGACAAGGTATCTGACAGACTTTTCGATGGAATGCCGTTCTGGGCTTGAGATGTCGGTGCACAGACAGGAGATTGTGAAGCCTGTGGTTCAGCAGATGTGCTCGGTGCCGCAATTTTGTTTGCATTGTTGTTAGCATCGTTGTGAGATGTTATACGTTGAGGAGATTTTTTTTGCGGTTTTGACCGTAATGTTCTGCCACTGTTTGTTGGTAGGCTTGCTGCGTCAACAGCCTTTGTAGATTCGGCTGAGCAGGCGAGATATTTTAGGGAGTCAATATCTTCTACAAGAGCGGAGATAAAGTTGTTTAGTCGAGAAAACTCGCTGGCAATCTTTTTTGCGGAGGCGTGTAGTTCTAAATACCGCGACATAGGCACTGACATTGACTGATTCCTGCATTGGCTGCAGAACCATCGTAAACCATTTGGCGTGGTGCTACGTAAAGCGTCACTTATTTTAGCATTAAAATTGATGAATTGGAATGTAAAGATTTTTGGCATCCATTGCAGGCGATAAAATTGTCAAAGGTATTCCACCTTGACTTGCAGATTTCACATTCTGATTCCATTGGCAAGCATTCCATTGGCATTGGCAAGCCGATTGTTTTCCGAACACTAAAACCGCGCTTTTTTGAGGTTAAAATTACACGTATTTGTACGTAATTAGTATGTATAGGTGAAAAATGCTAGCAGCTAGTTCAATTGCTTTTAATTGATAATTTCATGCGATAATCCATATGATTACTGAATTCTTGATATTAATCGAGTTTATATAACGCACTGCTGCACTTTTTTGATAATTAACATGTAAAAAAAACGTCGGTGTAAGAAAATTGTTTAACAGCTTGAAGAAAAAACACGTTCGTTTTTCTCTTTGCGCTTTGGCAATAGTTGTCCTTGTAACCAACTTGTTGGCACTTGGTGCACTTATGTGCTTCATATGGACAGAATTTGACGTAATGCATATCTCCACAAAGCCCGCAGGGAGTCTTCGGTATTTTTTTGTTTGCATTACCTTTCGACCGTTCAATAGACAACTTGAGATTTTTGTTGCTCAATCATCAGTGTATCGCTTTTGAGGTTAAGTATTTTCTGCGTCTCATCCACTAGAGTGTCAAGTGATGTGCCTTCTCTGTTCTCGTTGAGAATGTTAAGCAAGCGCATACTAACTTCATTATCCTTAGCGGATTTTAAACCTAATACGAAGATTAGTCCTTTGAACTGGTCTATTTGCAATTCACTAAGCTTAAACAGCTCGCATTGCAAGTTAACTCTACTGGCGTAGGCTTTAAAATCTTCACTGCTTGAGTGCTCAACTTTTCCGAAAAGTTTGGTTAGCTTCTTTGCCGTTTCTTTTAAAGTCATTTCAGCTGGTTTTTTTTTTGGAAGTACGTAGTTTTTGAATCTTTCGTGAACCAAACTAGACATCTTCCGCCATAGGAGTGCGACTTTATCGGCCTCCTGGAGAGTTTGCGCCTCCCTTTCGAAAACATCAGCGTAGCGGTTGAACCAGGATTCTAATACAAGTCCACTTTCCGGTTCGTAAATGAATTGAGACATGGAATTTGCAAGCGAGTCCACAAACGTTGCTTTGGATGTGCTCGGCTCCAGTTGTAACACATTTAGGCTGCTCCGAGGTGATTGTGTGAGCTGAGCTTGCACAAGTTGTGTTAGATGCTCTAACATCTGAGTGTGCGTAGCGATTGATGCTTGGTGCTCCTCCATCAGTTTTACAACTTTGTCGTCGCCCATGCTTTTAGGTTAGGTTCTTGCAAATTGCTAATTTTTGTAAAAATTCGTATACACCTAATTCTGTTTTTACACGGTTTTGATTTAAAACGGTTTAAAAATTTTAAATTTCTTTATTGGGCTTTTTTTGTCAAATTTAATTTTTGCAAAATATATTCATATCACAAATTTAGGGGAATTCCTTTTTTGTAGACACAAGCAAATTTAGGGTGAGTTCCTAAATGCATTTATACAAAGCATCAGTGTGTTTTTCCTTGAACTGTAGCTTACCAAATTCACCAAAACTGCGCAACTAGATTGTTATTTTTAAGCAATCTTTGGAAGCGCAGTTTTGGTGAATCTGGTTAGCAACAGTTCAAGGAAAAACACACTGATGCTTTGCCTAAATGCATTTAGGAACTCACCCTTACTTGTCAAATTAATTGAAATGTGTTAATATTTTGTGAACTATCAATGCTATCAGACGTGTTTGGTAAATACATTTTTTATAGGCAAATTTGTTTTTCTAACGCTAAATTAAATTACATTTTAACGCATTAAGATTTAAAGTATTTTATATTCATTCAGTTATTTATATCTTTTTAATTTTGTTAAATATTTTATGTATCCCTAAAAGAAAATGTCGAAAACTACAAATACAAAATAAAAACGTAAAGCTATTTCTTTGGAAACCAAAATTTAAATTTTAGATCGCCTTCGAAATGGAGAAAGCTCAACCTTCCTTGGCAAAATGTTCGGTTTAAACATAACCACAGTAAAAACTATAAAAAAAAATTAAATTTCAATTGCTTTTAAGCTTAGAGACTTTTTTTTCTTTAATAACAATTCTTGCGTAAGAACACATTATATACATATGTGATTTAATAAAATAAACATGAATAATTATTCTTAAAAAATAATTCTTAAAAAAATCCTTGTTTTTCACTAATTTTAATAGGTTTTAGAGATAAGGAACCAATCCCCTATTTTCTCATACGATCAATGTCTTTTTTTTACACGGTTTTTTCTGGAACCAATCTACCGTGTAAAAACAGAATTAGGTGTACTTTTTTTTTATACGACCATCCTCTCGCCACAATTGTTGTGTTTAGAAACAATTAAACTTTTATTCTATATATTTATTTATATTTTAGAAACAATTAAACGATTAAATTTGCACGTGCTAACAATTGCTGTTCACCGGCTAGCCAAATTAAGAGAAAGGGACAGAGTTAGTCTTCAGCCTCTTGCTGTCAAAAGTGTTGACCAGTATTACCCTAACAATCTTATATGTGTCAAAAAACTGCATCTTAATATACATCTCATTTCTCTATTTTAAAGTTTCTGTAGCCTTTCTATCATTTGCGCCGATCCTAAAAACAAAATTGTTGAACAGTATTCAAAGTGTGGCTTAATCATGACATTATATTTCTTTATTGCACTACTAGTTGATATTTGCGTATTCAATATCCAATACGTAAAGAATCCAATTTTTTTGGCTATCTTCTTGCATATGTAATTAATATGACTTAAGTTGACTAATGCATTTTTCAGCAGAGTCACCTGTCACATACAATAGTGTATCATCAGCAAACATGCATATCTTTGATTTATGTAAAATCTTTTCCATGTCGTTTATGTAAATGATGAAAAGAAGTGTACCCAAAACTACACCCTGCGGGACACCCAATGAAATCGACACTGGTACAGAAACATACTCTGCTACTTTGGTTTTTTGCGTTCTTCCCGAAAGGTAACTTCTAAACCAATTAAGTTCGTTTCCGCTAATACCGTACATATATAGCTTCTGAAGTAGTATATCTCTGTCAAGTTTCGAAGGCTCTTTGCAGATTCAGAAAAGAGCCTACTATTACTTTTTTATCTTCTGTTTCCGACTTCCACTGTGCAACAAAAAGGTTGAGCACCGCTTCACAATTATGCTTTCGCCTAAAGCCAGATTGGTAGCCAGAGAGCAATGAATGCGTTGCCATATAATCTTCCAATTGTGAATGAACAATTTTTTCAATAATTTTGCTTTAAGTCATTAACATATTGATGGGCCTGAAGTTCTCTGGGCTTGTAGCATTTTTCACTTTCTCGATTGGTACCACTGTTGATTCTTTCCAGCTATCAGGAAAGATTCCATAACGTAAAGATTCATTTATGATCTGAAAAAATGTTGGTCAAATTATTTCAAAGATGTCATCATCCTTGCGGAAAGAAATTTAGAGTCTCTTTTGTTAATCATGTTTCTCATTATAGCTCTTAGATCTTTTGAATTTAATTAATTAAAAAAGGCCTAAATTGATTTAAATCAGGGACCGAAAAGAACTGTTATTTTCGAAATTTCAATTCAAAAAGTCAGGCGGAAAAAACTTGTATTTTCGAAATACGGTATTGCCAGATTTGAAAAACAAGTGCCTTTAATAATTAAACCCAAAGAGAAACAAAAAATTGTAAAAACAAAGGAGGATTTAAACAATAAGGTGGATCCAGTTAATCTGAATATAATAAATATTGAAAATAGAACAAATGGAACAATTGTGATACAGAGTGAAAATAATGAAGAAAGAGAAAAAATTAAAAATGCTATAGAAAATAAAATGAGTGATGCATATGAAATAAAGGCCCCAAATGAAAATGATATGTCAATAATAATAGCAGATATGTCATTTAAATATAATGAAGTTGAATTAATAGAGAAAATTAAGAGGCAAAATCAACAATTACAGCAACATGAAATAAAAATAGTGAAATCTTTTGAATACAAAAAATATAATAGAACAAAATATAGTGTAAAAATAATAATAGATAAAGATACTTACACAAAGATTAAGGCGGCTCAAAAATTGAACATTGGGTGGGAAAGATGTAGAATATTTGATGGAACCGATATAGTGCAATGCTTTAAATGTTTAGGATATAATCACAAAGCGGGCGATTGTAAAAATGAAGAAATTTGCTATAGATGTCATGGAAACCACAAGTCAAAAGAATGCGAAAAGGAAATAATAAACAAATGTGTCAACTGTATTAGAGCGAACAAAAAACTAAATATGGGACTTGATGAAAATCATGTCACATCAAATAGAGAATGTCCAGTATATCAAAATAAGCTGAACATGAAGAAGAAGAGGCAAGGGTTAGTGTTCTAACAACCACAGGAGATACACGGTATTTACACAAATATATGTGGATTAGTAAACAACTACAATCAATTGGAGATAATTGCTGATGAGCAGGACCCAGACTTTATAATCCTAACAGAGACCCACGTAACAAAAGACATTGATGAAAGTGAGATACAATTACTAGAATACGATCATTACAATACGTTTTCTAATTCAACCAGAACAGGAGGCGTTATTATCTATTTTAAAAAGCTATGGAATGTCACGAAAATTGGCGAGAAGATTTCCGACTCAAATTATTGGATTAGTGCATATTTGGCTAAGATCGAGGAAAAACATATTTTAATAATGGCGGTGTATAGGTCACCAAGTAGTAGTGAAGCGGAATTCTGTACAGTATTTGAGGAAATAATCGAGGACATATGTGAGACAAATTATGATATAATAATAGCAGGAGATTTTAACATAGATTGGAACAAGGAAGATACGTACAAAATCCGACTAAAAGGTCTTTTAAATGATAACGGGCTGAAACAAATTGTTAATGAATATACTAGAATAGCACAAAACTCTAGCACAATAATAGACTATGTAATAACAAATAATGGTAATATTACAACGAGAAACAACAGTGCAAATAAAATAACAGATCACGAAGCTATAGATATAAAAATCGAATATACAAACCAAAAACAAAACCAAGAAAATAAGAAAATAATAGAAGTATTTAAATATAATAAAGACGTTTTTAATAGAGAACTCAGTGCAATTTTAGTATGTAGAGAAAGTGATAATGTAAACGACTGCGTTAATATAATTGATACATGTCTCGAAAACACGGTTAAAAAATGTACAAATAAAAAAACAATAAATACAAGAAACGATACAAAAAAATGGTTTACCGAAGAATTAAAATCACTCAAAGAAGAAAAAAATATTAAATACCGAATTGCAAAAACGGATAAAACAGAAAATGCGTGGAACGACTATAAAGCAATAAGAAATATATATAAAAATAAAATTGAAATTGAAAAAAACAAATATGTAAATAATAAAATAAATAATGCCAAAGACCAAAAAGAAATGTGGAAGGAAATAAAAGACTTAGTACTTAAAAAAAATGAGACTGTGATAAAAACTGTGATGGTTAACAATATAGAGTATAAAGATAACTATGAAATAGCTACCCAATTTAATAATTACTTTGTAAATAGTATACAAGTAATAAGAAATACAATAGAAAATGTGCAATATACCAACAAAATACCTGTGATAAACTCTAGATTTAAATTCCGTGCAATATCTTTAACAGAACTTAAAAACACTTGTAAAAACCTAAAAGATAAACCCGATTTTAACAAAGTCTCAATTAAAATAATTTTAGATAACTGGAACATTGTCGGTAAAAATATGTTAAATGTTATAAATAAATCACTCGAAATTGGGATTTTTCCCGAAAATTGGAAATACTCAATGGTAACCCCGGTAGAAAAAGTGGCTAAAACAAACAAATGTGACGAATTCCGCCCAATAAACACGTTAAAAACATGTGAAAAAATTTTAGAAAAAATTGCAAAAGAACAATTGGAAAACTATATGGAAGTAAATAACTTATTATCAATGTATCAGTCGGGATTTAGAAAAAAATTTTCTTGTGAAACAGCAGTTAACTATGTGATAAATAAATGGAAATACAGAGACGCAAAAAGTAAGATAATGGCACTTTTCTTGGATTTTAAAAGAGCATTCGATACCATAGTTAGAGACTTATTAATTCAAAAATTAAATATGTACGGGATAAGAGAAAATGAATTGCAATGGTTTAAATCATACCTTACAAACCGAAAGCAAATAACAAAGGTTAACAGTATTAAATCAGAAAAAATTGATAATGAATTTGGTGTACCACAGGGGTCAATATTGGGAGCTTTATTATTTATAATATATATAAATGATATGCCCAATATTTTGGAAAAATGCGAAATTGTTTTATATGCTGATGACACATTAATTTATGCTAAAGGTAACACAGAGGAAGAATGTGCAAATAATTTAAATAAAGACATGAAAAACATAAACAATTGGCTCAAAATGAACAAATTAAAACTTAATGAAAGTAAAACGAAAATAATGGAAATCAACATGAACAGTAACGTAATTTTTAAAATTAATGATCAAATAATTGAAAAAGTTAATGAAATAAAATATCTCGGTTTCATAATTGACAAGGACTTAAAATTTAAACAGCATGTTGAATATATATGTAAAAAAATCGGTAAAAAAATCGGGTTCTTTAAACGGGTGCGAAATAAAGTATCGGTGATAACGGCAATAAATATGTACAACACAATAATAAAACCACATTTTGAATTCGGCTCCACAATACTATACACTTGCTGCACAATAACACAATTAGAAAGACTGCAAAAACTTCAGAATAAGGCTATGCGTGCAATATTAAAATGTAACAGATATACTCCAATACAATCAATGCTTGATACGTTAAAATGGCTTAATATACAACAAAGGCTGGCACTTAATACAATAATCTTTGTCCAAAAAATGAAGATGGGAAATGCTCCAGAATATTTAATTGATCAGCTAAACTATGTGGGAGAAGTTCAACCATATAATCTACGAAACGCAGACAACTTTTGACTACAAAGGGTTACAACGACAGCAATGCAAAGATCGCTCTTCTTCAAGGGACTAAAACTATATAATACGATGCCTAATTTTATAAAATCAGAAAGAAATATTAATATCTTTAAAAGAAGTATCTCAGAATTTGTTAGAAATAATGGAAATAGCACAATTCGTGAAAATTTATAAAATTGTTAAATATCATGTTATGAAGTTCAATTAAAAGTATAATAAATACTACTATTATAATAAAAAAAAAAAAAATAAAAAAAAAAAAAAAAAAAAAAAATATTTGAATAAAGCAGTGCGATGCTTGCTAGCTAAGGAATAATAATCTTAAAAGCTTTTTATTTATTTAACTTTTTTAAAAAAGTAAAAAAATAATAGTTATTTTTGGACCGATTTTTTTTTTAGTCAAAAGTAAAAGTTAAAATTTGACTTTAATTTTTACGGTCAAAAATAACAGTTAAAATTTGGCTTTTATTTTTTCGGTTAAAAGTGTATATCATAACAAAAGTATAAATTCTATGCATTCTACTCTTCTCTACCTTTGTTTTGCTTATCACTACACATTGCGTTCCCTGTCACTGTTGTTTGTCGAATCACTACACATCAGAGAACTGCAATGAGTATCCGACAGAAATTGGATACTCAAATAATACCCGAGTAATTAGCATATGTGTACCGGGTAAGCTAGTAATCTTATATATATTACGCAAACTCTAATTTTGTCCGACGTAAGGCTTTTTAAGTACTAGTTAATATAGGATATCACTGTCAAATTTTTAACCTTCATTTTAAATACAAAAATAAAACGCAAATTTTAACTGAGCCTGAACAGAATCAAAGCGATTAGCGATTGGCGCCATTTTCAAGCAATAGAGGCATGAAAACGTCTGAAGAGTTACGTTCAGTGCTCTTTTCTTAAGTTTTATTATCTTCTAACATTTGTTGTCTGCGTTTATGTTTTCTGTATGTTAATTACATGTACACGCTTTCTGCATGTTATGTATATTATTTTTAATACTATCAACATTGGCTCCAATTTTTGTAACATATTTTCTTTTACTTCAATATTATTTTCTATAAAAGAATCTGAATCAAAATATTTTGACACTTCAGTCTGAATAGTTCACCAATCGCTAATCGTTTTCATTCTGGACGTGTTCTCAGCGGGAAGAGAGGATCGCCAATAGCCAATCGCTTTGATTCTGTTCGGGCTCTGATTCTGTTCAGGCTCTAATGCTAACGTTCTCAAGAAGCTATAGAGCCTGAACAGAACCAAAGCGGCTGTCGGTTGTCAGATTCGGCGTTCACCAAAATACATGAAAATGTATGCAGCCGTCAAAAATGAAATCGCCGTAGAAACCAGCGATGGAAAAACGCCAGATTAGAATTTATTTCATTTTTTCTCCGACGGCTGTCGAATCTCTATTTAAGTGATATAATCCTTGCCATATTGCTAAGGATTGGCTATGTTCAGTGTTATTTTCCTAGTTTTTACCATGAACTGACGTTTCTTTTTACATGTGTGTGTTGCATATATATAAGTTCAAAACAAAATTTTATATTTTAACTTGTACCATTCACACACCGCAAAGCAACGCTGATCCGAGAACCGACAACCGCTTCTATTCTGGACGTGTTCTCAGCGGATTTTGCCGAGAGAGTCTTGTTCGGGCCTTTACATGTTAGCTTTTGAGGTAGCTCTGAGGTTTGCCATAGTCTAGAGAGGTGACGGCCGATCAGAAAAATTAATTTATACTGAATAAATTTTCTGTGTCAGCTGAGGTTGAAAAATAGCTTAAAAACGAAGGGCTTCGATTTGCGAACAAGATGTGGCAAAAAGTATTGTATTATACAAAAATTTAATGAGCTTATAGTGCACTCTGCGCGAAAAATCACTTAGAAAAAAAATACATTAGTCCAATTTAAGAAACTAACAAACAATCGTATTCGTTTAGTCATTATACAAACAATTGTTGTTTAGATTTTGGCCGTAGAGAAAACAAAGCTCAAAGTTTTGTTTTTAAGGTTTTATTTTGCGATATTTCAACTTACAATGCAAGCCACCTTCAAGGCTGGTAAGGTAAGAATAATTTTAAGAAAGAAGCTTCCAGCAGCCGCTGCTTTAACGTTTATAATTTTAACTACACTTGACAATAATCTATAAATTGGTAGATATGTGGTGCCTTGACATTACACACATCACAAAATAACTACACAATAAACAATTTGCATACAAATTTAAATTTAGTATATTTTGTTTTTAAAATTGTCAATTTTTAATTTTCAATCAAAAAAGGAATCGTAGAAAGTACAACATTAATAAAAAAATATTTAAAATAATTTTGTTAAGAATGTCATAATTAATCGTAATTGTAATAAAAATATAATTAAAATAAAAAAAAAAAACCGTTCCTAAATTGGTTCCTAAAGTTATATATGCGAAATTTTTAACGTATAATTGTTACGTGTTCTTTACATTAATTTTACCTTCCTAGCCTTGAAGATGGCTAAATAACAGGGACCGAAAATAACTATTATGTTCCCTTGCTGATTTCAAAAACGGCAGGCTTGGCTGCAAATTTTTTGACTTTAAGAATAAAAGGCAACATTTAACTGGTACTTTCTGCCGTTTATTTTTTTTTTGACAGGAAATAACGATTATTATCTGCTGGATATTTTTTCCAGCAAAAATATCCAGCAGTTTTTTCCAGCAAAAATATCCAGCAGTTTGTTATATTGTGAAAACTATGGATGCTAGGACTATGAAAGTTGGTATATGTGAGCGTAGCATTAAGATATATGTGTTTGTTTTTGAAATGTAGGCGGACCACGCCTCGTTTTAAGGATAATTACAATATCTCATGATCACGACACCCAATGATTATGGAATTTGGTATGTGGGGGCTAAGCATGAAGATCTATACTTTTGGAAAAGGTGGGTGGACTACGCCCCTTTTTAGGAAACAACAATATCTAACGACCACGATACGCAATAGTTATGAAATTTGGTATGTGGGGGATAAGCATGAAGATCTACTTTTTTGAAAAAGGTGGGTGAACCACGCCCATTTTTAGGAAAAATAACAGTATCTCATGACCATAATGCCCAATGATTATGAAATTTGGTATGTGGAGGCTAAGCATGAAGATCAACTTTTTTGGAAAAGGTGGGTGGACCACGCCTCTTTTTAGGAAGAATTCCTGTAAAATAAATGAGACAGTAAATACTGAAAATATAAATTACATTAACTCCTAAAGTATTAAGAAAAAAGAAAAATTTAGGAAAAGAAATATAATTTTTACTTATTTTATGAAATATCTGAATTCAATTTCACGATCAGTATAGCAGCCAGACTTTCTTCGTGCAAATTGGATCTCAAATCGCCAAGGATCAAATTTAGTGCTGAAAATTATCTCTCTACACTTGCCCCACATACCAAATTTCATAATCGTTGCGCATTGTGGTCATGAGATATTGTAATATTTCCTAAAAATGGGAGTGGTCCACCCACCTTTTCCAAAAAAGTTGAACTTCATGCTTAGCCCCCACATACCAAATTCCATTATCATTGCGTATTGTGGTCTTGATATATTGTTATTTTAACCTAAAAAGGGTCGTGGTCCACCCACCTTTTCCAAAAGTATAGATCTTCATGCATAACCCCCACTTACCAAATTCCATTATCATTGGGTGTCGTGATAATGAGATATTGTAATTATCCTTAAAACGGGGCGTGATCCGCCCACATTTCAAAAACAAATACATATGTCTTAATGCAACGCTCCCATATACCAACTTTCATAGTCCTAGCATCCATAGTTTTCACAATATAACAAACTGCTGGATATTTTTTCCAGCAAAAATATCCAGCAGAAAATAATCGTTAAAAAATATGTACAAATTTAGTAATAATTATTTATAAAAAAGGTTTTGTAATTTTCTGACAAAAAACATGGTTTGTGCTAATTTTTTAATTATTTAAACAACACAAAGTAAAAATACCCAAGAGTGTCTTAATTCATCATAAAAACAAAAATATACAAAATTATTACTACAAATTTTAATTCACAAAATTGTCAAACTTACACATAAACAAATAGAATAACAGTTAAATTTTGTTTAAGTAAAACAAGCATAAATGTTGAATTTTGTAACAAACGTATAATAGTAGTTAGCTTAGCTAAGAAATAGTTGTTGTAAATTAATATTAGTTAATAATCGTTATTTCTTGTCAAAAAAAAATAAACGGCAGAACCAGTTAAATTTTGTGTAAAAAATAACAAAACAGAAAATAACTATTACTTTCGGATTTTTTTGGAAAAAAGTAATAACCGTTACGGTCCCTGCTAAATAATAAAATAAATAAGCCCGTAAAATAAAAAAATTTAAAAACATGAACTTTTTTTCTATACGGCCAAAGCCCAATAACAACAATTAATTAAAAACTAAAGAAGGTCGAACAATTGAAACGTTATAATTAAAACATATTGAATTTTGTATTTATTAATTTTTCTAATTCACTAGCCCTAAATTTTAAATAAATTATTGGCCCTGAACTTATAAATCTTTTTGTGCAATTGAATTAATAAAACAATTTTACCATTTCAGATATGCAAGTGAAAAATTAAATGCTAAGCCTGGATTCTTTGCAACTCTTGTTCATACAGTAGTCAAATTATTAGGAGAAGCTTTTCCTGAAGTTAGTAAAAATCCCCAAAATATCATAGATGTCATCAACGAAGAAGAACAACAATTTTTGAAAACATTGTCAAAAGGACGAAATCTCTTTTATCAAACTATCAATAAGTTAAAAGGCAACAATATAATTCCTGGATATGTTGCTTGGCGTTTATATGATACTTATGGGTTCCCTATAGACTTGACGCAATTGATGGCTGAGGAAAAAAATCTAATAATCGACATGAAAGAATATGAATTACATAAACAAAAGTCATATATAATTTCACAAGGTAAGGAAGCGCATAAAATTGATGATATCAATCTCGATGTTCATGGAATTACAATACTGAAAGAAAAATGTATCGCGCCAACAGATGACTCTTATAAATACAAATATAATGCCACGAAAGAGGACCGGGATGCTGATTACATTTTTCCACCTTGCTTTGGTAAAATTTTAGCAATCCTTTTAAACAAGAAGTTCGTTTGTGAAGTCACCTCTGGGGAAAAGTGTGGAATTGTTTTAGATAAAACTAACTTCTATGCAGAAAGTGGAGGCCAAATATATGATCAAGGGGTGCTGATTAAAACAAGTGATCAAACAAATGAGTTTTTAGTAGAACGAGTGTATAACCAAGGTGGTTATTTATTGCATATTGGAATTGTTGAGGGCATTCTTGCATTAGGAGATGAATTGAATTTACAAATAGACGTTTCAAGACGGTTGCTTGTAATGAGAAACCACTCGGCCACACATGCGTTGAATCATTCTCTGTCTCAAGTTCTTGGTAAAGAAACCAATCAAAAGGGTTCCCTCGTTATACCAGAAAAACTACGTTTTGACTTTAGTTGCAAATCCGCAATGACTTTTGATCAGATTGCTAAAAGTGAGCAACTAACAAGAGAATTGATTTTAAAAAATGTTCCGATATACGCACAAGAATCGAGTTTATCAGTTGCTCAAAAAATACATGGTCTCCGATCTGTTGTTGGCGAAATCTATCCAGACCCTGTTCGAGTTATTTCCTTTGGGATACCAGTTGAAAAATTAGTAAATAATATTGATGGTCGTGAAGCAGAAAACACTTCAGTTGAGTTTTGTGGAGGGACACATTTAAAACGATCTGGACATATTATGGATTTTGTTATTAAAAGCGAGGAGTCTATTTCTAAAGGTGTTCGGAGAATTGTAGCTTTGACAGGACCGGAAGCAATAAAAGCTATAAAAAATAGTAAAGAATACGAAAATGAAATAGAAGAATTAAGAGTCAATATAAAATTGGATTCAATAGGAAATAACTCTAAAAACTATATCAGGATGATTGTCGATCTTACACAAAGGGCCTTGCAAGCAAATATCCCTTATGTGAAAAAGGACGAGTTGCGGAATTCACTAAAGGAATTGAAAAAAATGCTTGATGATAATGAACGCAAAATAAGGGCAGCTGTATCTGCACGTGTTGCCGAAAAGGTAAAAGAGTTTTGTGAAGATGATCCTAAAGCTTTGATCATAGTAAAAAAATTAGACGCAAGTAATAATATAAAAGCGCTCGATACAGCACTGAAACAAGTTCGAAACTTAAATCCAGAAACAGCAGCCATGTTCTTTACAATCGATACAGATTCAAAAAAAGTTTTTTGTTTGTGTTACGTTCCAGAAATTGCTATTAAAAGAGGTCTTAAAGCCAATGATTGGGTGCAATGTATCTCTTATAAATTGGGAGGCAAAGGCGGAGGTACTGGAGAATCTGCTCAATGTTCAGGGTCAAATTATGAAAATATTGATGAAATTTTGGAAATAGCTTTATCTTTTGCGAAATCTAAGATTACTGTTTCATAAAATTATTGTGTCAGTTAATATCTTAAATTAAAATGGGATATTGATATAAATGAGTAATAAATTGTATTTATATGAAAATACAAAAATTAATAATTGTTTAATATGTAGAAAGCAATTCATAATATGGCAAAAATTCGAAAAAGCATGGAAAATTTTCAAAATTACCTTAAGGACAAGGGATCAAAATGGCTTTTGCTGGGTTTATGTGGATAAACACAAGAAAGATAATGTCATACTATGTCTACACAGAAAGTTTAGTTTGAGTTTCCAGTACAAAGATAAGTTTTCCCATTGAACGCAAAATAAACTCTTGAGTTCTCTGTACAATTATGGAGGATCAAACTCAAGTTTCTTTCTGTGTTTATATTAAAAATTCAATTTGTAAAAAAATAGAACACAAAAGTAAACAAAGCAATGTCACACTAAACACAATTTTGCCAACACATCTCTCTCTGCCAACAAATTTATGTTCAACAGCTTTGGTTGAACTCAAACTAAACTCTCTGTGCAGACAGCATAAAGTTTCATCCAATCAGACCATATCTAACGGCCGCGAAACTCTTTCACGAAATCCGGACAATTTAAAAAATAAATTTTGAAATAGAAATCATACCTGAGTTTGAAATGCAAAGTTCAATATTTTGAGAAAAAATTCAAACAAAATGCGAATACACATAAAATGACCGAAATGACAAAGGGTAAAATTTTATTGCTACGAACGAAAAACTAATCAATATGGTAAATTCCACTAGAATATGCTTAAGTTAATTTTTTTTATCTTTTTTTAAAAATTTTTTGAAGAAATTCGCAGAAATAAGATAAATTAATAAGAGGCTTATCTAAAAGAATGGAACAGGAACGAGCAATCTATGATATCTATAAATATAAAAAAGAGTTTTTGTGTGTAACTACGAAATAGACTGCTATAAACTACTAATCCGATTAGCATGAAAATTTGTGTATAGAAGTTTTTTTGTTCGGTGGGTATTTTTGGGATATACATTTTACCTATTTAAAACCGCCTAAAACTCACAAACCGCTCATGCGGTTGGAATGAAAATTGGTATACAGTGGTTTTCAGGTACGCTTTGAGTTGTTTTGCCGTTATATTTTTTGATCCACCTTGGACACCATATGGTGCTGTAGTACACATTTTTTACAAAGCTGCCAATAACTTCTAAGCCCATTAAACAATTAGCATGATGCAAAAAAATTTGATGCAGTATGTTTTACATACGGTGGGTGTTTTTGGGCTATCCATTTTAATTCATCTTTAACACCAGATGACACTGTAGTTAGGGTTTGCAAAACCGGTTCGAATTATTCGGCGTTTCGGTTTTTTTTTTTATTATTCGAGCCGGTTTTTTTAAAAATCGCAATTTTCGAATAATTCGAAAACCGACTCGAATTCGACTGCTCGAATAGTTAAGAAATATATAAATCTTAAATTTAAAATTAAAAATTTCTTCAAACCACTTCTTTTATTTCATTTGAGCGACCCTTTTTTTTCTACTTACGTTTTTACATTTCACTAAGGTTTCTAACATTTCTTATCTCTGGCTTCTATTTAATTTTATTTTATTTGAGCTCGCTTAAACATATGCTTTGGTCATTTCTTTTTGCTTTATTTTGTTAAAACAGCATTTACAAACGGCTGGCGTATTTAAGTTAAACATGATGTTTACTTTATAATGCATTATTTTTTAAAAAATATATTGAATTATCAACAGCTGACATGAACTCCGAAGTCTGGAAATATTTAAACAAAAGGGGAAATTCAACAAGGCTTCTTGCACAAAATGCCCAAAAAAAATCTGAAAGCATTAAGAACAAATATAGAGACAATCATTAAAAGACAAAAAACGCGTTAAAAAGACTGAAAGAAAAACTCGAAACATAATTCTGCCCAGTGAATCAAAACTACCGTTTCGAATTTATTTATGAGCCATTTCGGGTAGAAACGTTCAATTTCGGCACTCATAAATGAAACTTTTTTGTATCATTCTTCGGACTTAAATGCCTCACAAAAATGAACCTTTTTTTGTTCGGAAATGAGTTAAAAAATAACCATAAATTTTACTTTTTTCTTTGGAAATTACTTAAAAAAAGAACCATAGAAACGTTATTTTCGGCACTCGGAAATGAACCCTTTTTGAATCAATCGCCGAACTGAACTACTTTTAGAAAACAAACCTTTTTTGTTCAGAAATGTGTTAAAAAATTAACATTTCGGAATTATAAATTTTATTATTTGTATAAAAATAAATTATTATGATTGAACTCATTTAAGAATGCAAAAAAAGAAACATTTATTATTCATTTCTGAACTCATTTATGAACAAAAAATGGTTAATTTTCGAGGCATTTTTACCTACTAAAATGATAAAAAATAGTCTTTTTCGGCTCTAAATAAGTTTTTTATGAATTTCGAAAAGAAGTTCAGTTTTATTAATGGGAAAAATTTTCACGAATTTAGTCTTCTATAGCAAGTACTTTTAAGCAACAAAATAAAAAATTAAAAAAGAAATTCTGCCCAAACACTTTCGCAAAACTCTCACCTTACGCAAAACCTTCGCTTATGGTTCAGCGGGTACTGCATAAGTACCTTTCTTTACTTTATTAAAAATAGTTGCTATTTTTGTTAAATAAAAACTACATAGATATACATATGTATGTAGGTAAAAAATTAAAAACTTTATTTAATTTGAAAAAAAACCGGTTTTCTCGGTTTTTTCTGGTCGAATAATTCGAAAACCGGTTTTGTAAAAATTGTGCTATTCGAAACCGTTTTTTTTAAAATGTCGAATAGTTGCATACCCTAACTGTAGTACAACTGTAGTACCGCCTAAAATTCACAAACCGCTCATGCGATAAGAATGAAAATTGGTATCTAGTGTAGGGAAGGTTGTAAGGATGTTTTAAATTCTTCAAGTCTTTTGTTCGTTTCTATTATTTTTACAAGTTATTTTTGACCCTGTTTAAAAATAACTTGTGGTGTTTTTAGAGCGCATCAACGCTCAGGATATGATGGCTTAAGAGCCGCGCTTATTGAGAAAATAATAGATAGTTTTTAAGCTTGTAGAGCTCAGAATTACCATCAGATATATTCTGTCTTTATTTTATAAAATTACAAATATTTATACAATTTTTAACACTATTATTTTAACATTATTTTTTCCACTATTTCCAAGACTCCTCCTTGAATTCCAATATTTCATAATTTTAATTTAAAAATAGACATTTGACCAATCACTCTTGGTTTGGTAAAATTCTTCATATTTCCTCTCAAATTGATATTCTCTACCAATAATAATTGGTTCACTAAATTTACGGCCTTGATTCTGAAGTGTCATAGGCACTTGTTCAGTTCATTAGCTTGTTGTTGTTGAGTAGAGTTTCTCATGCACATGCATTTGAAACACAACACCCGCTGTCGCGCTTATGCTTGTGCGGTATCTAGCGGCAGAAGGGTAAAAGGTGCTAAGTGCATCGAAAAGAATTTGAGTGCAATGTTTTGTTTACGTTAACATTTTTGGGGATTTAGTTTAGAATTTGTCACAATATTTTTGTTGATATCTTTGGGTTTTATTATTGTCATATGTTGGACAATTGTATCTGCGCATGAAAGTCATTTGGGTGGTCGGTTTGGTAACTATGTATGTACATATGTAAGTACACTACACTAGTAGCTTCATGTACTAAGTGTTTTGCAGCTTTCTTTTTTGACCCATCTTGAGCACCAGAGGGTGCTGTAGTACAAATTTTACAAAACGACCTAAAACTCCCAAACCTCCCTTGGAAGGTTTAATAAATAATTAATTAACATAAAAAAAAATGCCCTCAATTTGACACCAAAAACATGAACATATCTTTAAAACTATGAAAAATTGTAGTACGATATATTTCGTACATCGTACGTTTACATCGTTGCTCAAGAATGAGAAAAAAAAATTAGTTTCGTGACTTTCGATTCAAATATCTTCGCTGTTTTTTTATACATTTTGTTGATTTCTTTTTTTTTTTTTTGTCTTAAAGCTTCATCAAAATACTCTGAAATCCTTATTGCAAAAATACCGTTAGTTGAGTAAATATATTTTAAATATTTTTTTTCAAAAATCTGAAATATTGGAGTTTTCCTCAAAAAAAAAAAATAATACAATTTATAATAGTACAATTTACATTTATTGTAAAATTAATTTAAATTCAAATTTGCAAATTTTTCAAAAGCTATCACACTTTTAAAAAAAAAGTTGTTTCAATTTTACGCAAAAATTAAAAACCATTTTTAACCGACTTCAAAAAGGAGGAGGTTCGTTGTATTGTTGGTTTTTTTTTTTTTTTTAAATGTACATATGTTCCTCGATAACTTCTAAAGCGCTTGCCCGATGGGCGATATTCGACAAAGGGTCGTGTCAATGTTAGAAAAACACTGTATTTCAGTTAATATTGACACAAGGGTACTGAAATTAAGTACATGGGTAGGCATAGTTATTACAAATTACAGTTAATAAAGTGGGCGTTATTTGAAAAAAGGGTGCGGCAATATTAGAAACTCACTATATATCGAATAATATTGACACTAGGGTGCTGAAATTTAGTACAGGAGTAGACACAATTTTTAAAAATTACTGTGAAGAAAGTGGGCGTTATTCACCAATGGGGTGTGGCAATATTAGAAATACTATATATCGAATAATATTGACACTAGGGTGCTGAAATTTAGTACATGGGTAGGCATAGTTATTACAAATTACAGTTAATAAAGTGGGCGTTATTTGACAAAGGGGTGTGGTCATATTAGAAAAACACTGTATTTCGAATAGTATTGACACTAGGGTATTGAAATTTAGTACAGGAGTAGACACAATTTTTAAAAATTACTGTAAAGAAAGTGGGCGTTATTCGACAAAGGGGTGTGTCAATATTAGAAACTGACTATATATCGAATACTATTGACACTAGGGTGCTGAAATTTACTACATGGGTAGGCATAGTTATTACAAATTAGTCAATAAAGTGGGCGTTATTCAACAAAGGAGTGTGGCAATATTATAAAAATTATAGTATTTTTCTTAGTTAATTGACACTAGGGTACTAATATTTGGTATGCAGGTAGGTGGATAAGTAGAATCATTACAAAAGTGGGCGGCATTGTACATAGGGTCTGGCAATTTAAGGAAAGTACTATATATCGGTTAATATTAATACTTGGGAACTGAAATTTGGCACAGGGCAAGGTAGAATCATTATAAAGTACGGTAAATAAAGTGGGCGGGTTTAGATAAAGGGCGTAGCACTTTAATAAAAATTGTAAAGAGACAAATGGAAAATACCCAACAAACTTTCAGGAATTAATAAAACAAATTTTTTAAGAACAAAGTTTCATGTTTGAAATTTTACTCAAGAATACTATTACATAAAATTTTTCATATTCTCTAAAAAAGAAGAAATTAAAACGTTTTAATAAAAAAAACCGACTTCAAAATCACTAAAAGTAAAAAATAATTTTAAATAAATTTTTCCATTAATTTCTTGGTAAAATTTTAGAAGTTATTTATATGTATTACTAGCTTTTTCCCGGCGCGCGTTGCTGCACCCAGCAATTATATCGCAACATAATAATTATATTCGAAACTTTTCTTAGACCCATAGTTTAACACCACTGTCATTTTCCACTGCCCGTTACAGTTTCCCAGTAGCAGGAGATCACCAAATAGTAACTACATTTTGAGTTTGGATGTAAATACTGCTACTTTTACTTTCAAAGCTATTCGATAATACAAATTTTAATGAATTGGCGGAGCCACACCCCCTTATATAATGGCCAGCCCAGTTTTAGTACAGTTGCCGACAGTGAGCATACAAACTAAATTACCAAAATGTAGCCAAATCGACGAAAACCGTAAGAAATATATCATTTTTATTGATTTATGGGCGGTAACAGGGAGTGTGACAGAAATTCAAACCATCTCGTACTTGCAAAAAATGTACAGCCAAAATTTTAGCTCTATCGGCTCAGTAATTTTGAAGTTTCCAACCATCACACAGACAGCGTTTTGCTTTTTGCATATATAGATTATTGGCTATAACTTTTAATTGGTAAGAGATATTAAGATCATTTTTTCTGAAAAAATTATTTTTTTAGCTTGTATATAAATAAATAAAAATATAAAAACACTATATTGGAAAAAAATTTTGTTCGAAAAATTCAAGGGGTAGGCCTTGCTTTTTGAATAACAAAAATGGTTTTTAATTTTTGCGTAAAATTGAAATAACTTTTGCTTATAAATGTTATAAGTTTTAAATAGAGTTGAAAATTTGTGAATTTGAATTGTTTTTACAACAAAAACAAATTTTGAGCCTTTTTTTGAGGAAAACTCCAAAATTTCAGATCTTTTTGAAAAAAATATTTAAAAGATATATACTCAACTAACGGTATTTTTGCAATAAGGTTTTCATAGTACTTTGATGAAGCTTTAAGACAAAAAAAAAATTTAACAAAATGTATAAAAAAACACCGGAGATATTTGAATCGAAAGGCACAAAATTAAATTTCTGATTGTTTTTTTCTCATTTTTGAGCAACGATGTTGCATTAAATATATCGTAGTAAAATTTTTCATAGTTTTCAAGATATGTTCATGTTTTTGATGTCAAAATAACGCAAATTTTTTTTAATTTTACTAAATTTAAGAAATATTTTATATTTTGTAAATATTTGCACATGTAAACTAAGAAAACAACTGAAAATATGCGATTTTGTAAAAAATTTGTACTACAGCACCATCTAGTGTCCAAGGTGGTTCAAAGAAGATATTGCTAAAAAACTCATCGTACCTGAAAACTACTATATACCAATTTTCATTCTAATCGCATAAGCGGTTTGGGAGTTTTAGGTGGTTTTGCAAAAAATTTGTACTATAGCGCCCTCTGGTGTTCAAGATAGGTCAAAAAATATAGCAGCAAAACACTCAACGTACATGAAACCCACTGTATACCACTTTTCATTCTAATCGCATAAGCGGTTTGAGAATTTAACGCAGTTTTGTAAAAAATTTGTACTACAGCGCCCTCTGTAATACAAATAAAGCAATTAATATATTGATGATAATAAAACAAAATAGAAAAAATGAAAATGATAAGATTTTAATATTGGAAATACATATAAATTATGCATACAATACATATAAATACGTATAAACACATAAATACATATTTAAATACATATTTAATACATATAAATAACTTTTAAAATTTGACCAAGAAATTAATGGAAAAATCTATTTAAAATTATTTTTTACTTTGTAGTGATTTTAAAGTTTTTTTTTTTGTTAAAAATTTTTTATTGTGATTCAAAAAACAAGGCTACCCGTTGATTTTCTTTGAAGAAATTTGTTTTCAAAGGAAGGAAAGCTGAAGGAAAAAACAGCAAAGTTATAGCCAATATTTGCTGTCTATTTTCATATATTCGATTCAGAATAGCTATGGAAGTAAAAGTAACAGAACATTGTAACTCAGAATGGAGTTACCACTTGCCGATGTCCTTCTACAAGAGAACTGGGACGGGAATTAGAAAAGGGGGTGTGGCTCCGATCATACAAGCCAAAAATTTGATATCGAATATCTTTGGAAAAAAACGTCGCATAACAATGGAACTACTATGGAACTAGTATGGAGTTACTATTTGCCTAAGTCTTTCTACTAGAAAATTGGCACGTGCATTGAAAAAGGGAATGTGGCCTGATATTCGATACAGAATAGCTATGGAAATAAAAGTCACAGACCATTGAAACTCGTAATGGAATTACCACATGGGAGTGATGTCCTGCTAATGGTAAACTGTAGCGGAAAGTGGACCATGAGCGTGGTGTAAGACTAGTTTAGGTTAGGTTAAGAGGGAAGGGCAGCCCGATGTTGCCTACACGGGGCCTATTGGTCCATTGTGGTTCCCTATGTCTGTGGACCTACTTGTGGCAAAACCAAAATAAAAATCTTAGTCACTGGAGTAAGGTTGGTCGAACCAACCGGTGCTCCGTATAAATCTAAAAAGATCTATCAGTGGTACGTTCACGAGCTCTTGCAGTTCTCCGTACACTCTGCTTCTGCAGAAGTCTGGGTGCGGGATTCCTAGTCGCGAGGCCATTGTGCCTATACAACAATGCCCCGTGAGGACCCCTATTAAGATGCGAGTTTCATTTTTACTCATTGAAAGTAGGGATTGGGTCCTTTTTTCGCAGAGTTTAGGCCAGAGATGGCGAGAGATAACACAGTCGTCTCTATTTGACCAAGAGTTATTTGTGTTATTTCTGGCTTTATCATTTATTTTCTTCTTGAATTTTCCGATTGGAGCCATGATCGACCCAATCACAGAACTACTTTCCAGTTCAGAGCCTTCCCTAGCCAATCTGTCTGCTATTTCGTTTCCCTCTATGTCACGATGACCGGAGACCCAGCAGATATTGATCTTGTGGGGAGGACTGATTCTGGTGAGAGGTTGCCGGCAGCTCAGTACAGATTTCGATTTTGTTCTTTCGCTGCGGAGTGCTTTTATCGCAGCCTGGCTGTCCACAAAGATTTTTATCCTTGATGGATTGATGTTCCTTGATTGGATTGTCGTAGCTGCTTGTCGATCGCACACAAGCAGCTACGACAAATTGTCGATCGCAAAAATTTCTGCTTGAAAAACACTACAGTAATCTGGAAGTCTGTATGACAGGGATATTTGTAGTGTATTACAGTAGACTCCGGCTCCCGTGCGATTCTCCATTTTGGATCCTAAGTGGTGTAAGACTAAGTCTAATAAAAGTTTTGAATTTACTTATTATTTTTCAATATACTTGCCCAGTATATTAAGCAACGCTAGTTTATTATAAAATCCAATAACGAGGGAAGCCACAGAAGTACCCGACTTAACAAGGAAAAAAAAAATTGAAAAACAATATTTTTCTGCCTAGTCTCAATTTAGCTCGATACACTTTTCCTGTAACGAGAGTCTACAGAATCCATCTTTTCATTGTTGGAAAATCTTTAACAACTGAGCAATTTTTTTAAGTTTGGAAGAAAAAAAATCTGATTGGGCTAAAACTAGCGAGTAGGCTGAGTAGCGTGAGAAAACAATTCGAACTTCAACTTTTGGCCATCGCGATGCATTGCCTTGATGAAACAAATCTTTCTGTTTTCCCAAATGCGGTTTTTTCTTGGCTTCATCACTCAAACGTTGCAATAAGGTCGCATCATACCCGCCCTTGATTGTTTTTCCTTTCTGAAAACTTGAAGTTACTCGAAATCGTTTTTAGCACGAGAGTGAAGAACAAGTGTTATGACCGTGAATAATTATCTGTTTCCTATAATAATAAACTGTTTCCCTTATAAAATTGTTCACTGGGTTAAAAATGTATTCGAATAAGATTAATTGAATAAAGACATAAAATATTTCATCACGCTGTTGAGCGTTTTTTTTCGACTTAAAAGATATAAAAGTGGCGACGAGGAAAAGAAAAGCTGCACTCCAATGGATGCTTCTCAGTTTGCACAAATTTTAGATGTTTTTAGCAAGTCGCAAAATGAGTTGATTCAACAATTAAGAGCGGACTCTAGTACACAGCAACCAATTTCACAGCCAAATGCGACGCCATTACAAGTGCTGCTACCGCCTTTCGAAAACTTTGATTCCAATAAGGAAAATTTCAAGTTATATCGCCAGAGATTCGAAAATTATTTAACAATGAAAGGTGTTTTTGCTAACAAAACACTTTGCCATCAAATGTTTATAAATTCAATTGGCTCTACACACTTCAAATTGCTGGTGGCACTGGTAGCCCCGAAAACAGTCAACGAAATCGAGTACGACGAAATCACAAAAAAGCTGGAAACTCACTTATGCCCACAAAAGAACATTCTTGTAAGTCAACATAGATTTTTGTCAATCTACCAAAGCGAGGACCAATCGATAGCTGAGTATGTAGCACTACTCCGTCGCGACATAAATGAATGCGGGTTTGTATCCCCATGTCAATGCAGTGCTGACATTTCAACCATTTTCCTGCGCGCACAGTTTATTCGTGGCATAAAAGATATTACAGTCCGTGAGCAATTACTTCAATCTAAGGAAGCTGACTTTGAGCAAGTCGTTAACAAGGCGCTGTCTCTAGAAGCATCAAAAATAGACAGCCGAGAATTAAACTTAAAGCAGCCCAACAGCAGTGACGTTAACAAAATTCAAGCCAAGCCTACATTTCACCGAAGAAGCCACTCCAGAAACCGCGCATCGAGACCATAGGTACGTTCAAAATCAAGAATTAATTACAGCCAGTTAGGAATCGATAATGTTTGCATACGGTGTGGTAAAGACAATCACAAAACAAAAGATTGCCGCACCAACCAACATAACCTCAAATGCAAATCCTGTGGCAAAACTGGTCATGTTCAACAGGTGTGCCTCAAAACTCTAATGAAATCTACAAATTGTAATAATAGAGTTGCAAAAAACGATGACTTCGATGAAACAGTTCACCAAATTTATGGCATAAACCAAGTTGTTGATATTTATTCAAATCAACACAGTAGAAATGACACCGATAAATATTATGTCACAGTTCAAATAAATGGGCGCCATCAAAAATTTGAAGTCGACTCCGGTGTTGGGTTCACTCTCATTCCAAGAAATCAATTCAATCAGCTAGGATTAAATACCCCACTTCAGCCTTCAACAATTGCTTTTCGTTCATATACTAAAAATATTGTAGTTCCAGATGGAAAAGTCTGCGTACAAGTAAAATTAAAAAACTTTACTTCAAATGAAGAAATGTATATTGTCCCTGACGAATATGATGCCCTGTTAGGTCGAGTTTGGATTCGACACTTGAACATAAACCTCCAGCAAGTGGACAAGCAACCACTCCACAATATCAATTCAATTCGTACAAGTAATTTAGATTCAATTGCAGACATTACCAATCATTTTCACGAAATTTTTACAGGGAAAGTAGGTTGCGTTCCAAATTTTGAAGTCACATTACAACTTCGTCAAGGTGCTAAACCAGTTTTCTATAAAGAACGAGAAGTTCCATATGCACTTCGAGAACGTGTTGAAAAAGAACTTTATGACTTAGAAGCCTCCGGCATTATTTCAAAATGTGAAAGGAGCGACTGGGGATCTCCTCTGGTAATAATTCCAAAATCAGACGGCAGTGTTCGACTCTGCGTCGACTACAAAGTAGGCGTTAACCCACAATTGGTCTCGACAAATTACCCAATTCGCAGAATTGATGAAATTTTGAACAGTCTTAAAGGTTCAAAATATTTTTGCTGCCTTGACTTGTATAAAGCGTATTTACATCTCCGAGTGAGTCCAGAGTCCACAATAATTCAAACAATATCGACCCATAAAGGAACTTACAGAGTAAATCGCCTTTCGTTTGGTATAAAAACGGCACCATCCGAATTCAATCGCATAATTGAGCAAATTTTATCTGGTTTAAACAAAACTATGTCATATTTCGATGATATCGTAATACATGGCGCTACAGAAGCTGAATGTAAACAAAATTTAATCAAATGTCTCCAGCGGTTAAAAGAGCATAATCTACATTTAAATTATAATAAATGCTCATTTCTTCAAACTCAGATAGAATATCTGGGACATGTTGTTCAATTCAATTAAATTTCAAAATCGCCTTCAAAAATTCAAGCACTTGAAAACATGCCCCGTCCAGCTACAATAGAAGATGTCAGACGATTTTTAGGCATGGTAACGTACTACGCTAGATTCATACCTCATTTGTCTTCAATTACATACCCATTACGACAATTGCTCCAGAAGAATAAACGATTTTATTGGTCAGCGAGTTGTGAAGCAGCATTTATAAAACTTAAAAAGATTATATCCAGTGATCAGGTTCTTATGCCTTTTGATCCAAACTGTCAAATATTGGTCGCATGTGACGCAAGTCCAACAGGTGTAGCAGGTGCACTTTCTCATGTAGTAAATGGCATTGAGCGTCCAGTTGCTTTCGCTTCCAGATCATTAACAACAGCTGAACGAAACTATAGCCATATCGATCGTGAAGCATTGGCCATAATATTTACCATCAATCACTTTTTCATGTACATATACGGAAGGAAATTTCAGCTAGTTACTGATAACCGCCCACTCACACACATTTTTCATCAGCACAACAAATTGCCAGCTATAACAGCAGCCAGACTTCTACGCTATGCAGAATTCTTATCAAGTTTTGACTACGAAATAGTGTATAAAGAAGGTTCTAAACACATCAATGTCGATTGCCTCTCTCGAGCTACACAAACTAATGGAAAGCTATCTACAGATAAAAGCATCAATGAAGAGATAAATGAATTATGCTCCCTTACAATTTTTGAAATTTCGAGCGAGCACATAAACGCTGAGGTAATATCATCAGAAACTGCTAAGGATCCAGAACTTTCAAATCTTTTGTCAAAGTTGCTTAATGGTGAAGATAGCGGCGTAACTTACGTACTCGACAATGGAATTATTTTCAAAGGCCAACGTGTTTTGATTCCGAAAAGTCTCCAGCCTCAAATCCTTCAAGAATTACACCACACTCATCCAGGAATAACAAAAATGAAACAACTCGCCAGACGTTACTGTTTTTGGAAAGGAATCGACAGAGATATTGAAAGAATGGTAAGATCATGTGAAGCCTGTGTTCAAGTTCAAAATAAGCCTGCAAAAGCCCCACTCCATCAGTGGGAAGAACCGGTTGAGAACTGGGAAAGAATTCATATCGATTACGCAGGGCCGTTTCAGGATCATTATTTTTTTATCGTCATCGATGCAAAATCCAAATGGGCAGAGTTTCGTGTCATACGCGATGCACCAACAACTCAAACTTCAATAAACCTGCTATCAGACATTTTTGCTACGCATGGCTATCCTTCGATAATGGTATCTGACAACGCCACGATATTTACAAGCAACCACTTCAAGTCATATTGCAACAAATATGGAATTTTTCAAAAACTAATCGCTCCGGGACATCCGAGTACAAATGGCCTAGCTGAACGCAACGTTCAAACACTCAAGCGGAAATTAAAGGCCATGTCATCTGAAGCCGGTTCTATACAAAAAAAAAGGTCAATGAAATTCTTCAAAGATATCGAGCAACTCCCCTTAGCAGCGGAAAAAGTCCAGCAGAACTTTGTTTTAATAGGCGTATTAGAATCAAATTGGATGTTTTGAAGCCAACAATAAAATTTAAATCCACAAAACCTATTCCGGGAGTGCGTCAAATCAGCGTGGGAGAAAGAGTGCAAGTTTTACATATCCGAAACAACAAAACAGTTTGGAAATTAGTCACTGTACTACAAAAATTTGGGGAACTCCATTACGTAGTAAGACTAGACGATGGGTACACACTAAAGCGTCATATTGATCAACTTAAACTCACAAAAGTTCAACAACGGCAAGTTCATTTTGCTCCAGTTATCCTTAATGATAGTAATCAGCAAGCCCCATATAATCAACATGCTAATGATCACAGCCAATACACCTTCGAAGCTTTAAGCCGTCAAGAAACACCGCCGACATTTTCAAGCCATCAAGAATCTTCGCAAGCAGTTCCAAATGCTCAAGAAAATCTGCAACCAGAAACTTCGCAGGCATCTTTAACTAGCCAAGAAGCACAGTTTCCGAATCATCAACATTGTCAACAAAGTCAAGATCAAGAGACTCGTAGAATTGGAAGGCAACGCAACATGCCAGCATATCTGCGTGATTATGTTCTTGAGTAATCATAAACTTTAATTATATGTCCGTATTATTTAATTTTTTCCAAATTATCAAAATATCTTTATTATTCATGTTAATTCCTATTATATTATATCTCAATAGCGTGGGAGATTGTTATGACCGTGAATAATTATCTGGCAACCTTCCACGAATAAATAAGATGTAAAACTGTTTCCCTTATAAAATTGTTCACTGGGTTAAAAATGTATTCGAATAAGATTAATTGAATAAAGACATAAAATATTTCATCAAGCTGTTGAGCGTTTTTTTTTCGACTTAAAAGATATAAAAACAAGTAAAATTCCACCCTCTATTACGCGACCTTTTTTTTTGAACACGAAAAAATTTAATTTTGTCCAAAGAAATAAATTATAAGGAAATTGTGTTGGCCACACACGCAGAGCACGTGAACTGTGGTATACTTTCTAAACTGAGCGAGTGAGATAGAGACTGTTTTTTGACATTTCTGAGATCACTTAAATCTAATTGAAAGTTTGTGCAGTGAAATAATTAAATTGCTGAACACAATATAATTTTAAAGAAAAATATTAAAAAAAATAATTACAACATACGTTGTGGTAAAAAACTATACAAGTTACCGGAGATTAAAAAACTGCGATTTCATTTCGCAGGTATGTAAGTTAACCTACACTGGTTCGATATTTTAGGGTTATTACGATTTCCGTGGCCCCTCGATTTGAGTGTGCAGTTGTGAAGAACTCTTTGAGAAAATAAGGTTCGCCGAAGGATTTATCGATATATCGATTAGTTATGGAGATATCGATTTTAAAAAAAAAAATTTACTCAACGGAACCAATATTTAAATTCGGTTATATCTTTGTTAATATTTGTCCGATCAGAATAATTCGTCATTCGAAAGATATTTAAAATGCTTTAATATGGATCGAAAAAAAAAACATTTTTTCGTAAATCGGCCACGCTACAGACTGTCTTTCTGCATAATATGTTTTATTTTTGCATAAAACCGTCATTTTCTCTTTAAAATACGTTATAAAGATCAAATAAATATATAATAAATTGAAAGCTGAAATATTAACCTTTTCTTCTGTTATTTTGACCTATTTTCGCTTTTATGTTATATTTTAGGTTGAACAGTACAATCATATAGCATAGAGCCATGAATAAAAATAAATTACATAATACAGTACACTCTAACAAATTAGAACTCTCACAAATTCGAGCTGTCCAGAAATTAAAACCTGCCATTTCAATATATTGAACGCTCTGAAATTAGAACTTTTACTTATTAGAACGTTCTCTGAAATTAGAACTAATTTCTGGACGTTTATTTATTTATTAAATTCATAAGTGATCTTTGCTTATTGATTCGTAACGACATCGTTGTTTCTAAACTGAATAAATAAAAAAACAAACAATAATTACAGATTATATCGCACTCCATCTTCAAAAGATGATGATGACTTCAGACACAACTCAAAATTTTCAGGAAAAGCAAAAACCCAGTTTGTTTTTCAAAGGAATTCATATAAAACAAGGAGAAAAAACGATTTTATTTTAATTTAAGTGTAAAAAGATGAGTGCAAAATTTTGATAGTTGATGGAGGTCATCACTACGAATAGTTTAACATTAAAAAATAAATAAATTTGTAAATTTTGAATTGTGCCTGTTTTGAAGATGGAGTGCGATATGTTAAAAAAGCATTGAACGTTATTAAAAAATAAATAATATGGTAGATAAGATTTTTGAGTGACAGTTAAGTCCAAACCAAAATAGACGATTTGCTCCGTAACGAGTGAAAACGAAAATTCGCTTAAATGCATTTCAATGTTGTAACCCAAAATAAACAAACGTAAACTTATCGAAATTAAACGAAACAGTTTGACGAGACGTTCTGTTCCGTTACAACCGAACTTTTAAGGCCTGACCAAAATAGACGAAACGAGACGATTGCAACTTGCCGAACGTTTGCAATCGTTATGTCCGTTTTGACATTTAACCCAAAATGAAACGAGTACCTCCAATCGTCTGAAACAAGAAGAAGACTGCTTTGCACAGCTGTTGTTGACGAGTTGAGACGCTAAAAGTTCGGTTGTTACGGAACAGAACGTCTCGTCGCAATGTTTCGTTCAGTTTCGATCAGTTACGTATGTGCATTTTGTGTTTTATCATTGGCTTCCATTTGTTCGAACTTACTCGTTATGTCTCGTTCTGTCTATTTTGGTTAAGCCTTTAGCGTCTCAACTCGTCAACAACAGCTGTGCAGAGTAGTCTTATTCTTTTTTCAGACGATTCGAGGAACTCGTTTCGTTTTGGGTTAAATGCCGTAACGATTGCAAACGTTCGGCAAATTGCAATCGTCTCGTTTATTGAAATAGGTAGTTTTGCATACAGATATGTCGGTGAAACTCATAAGACTTAGATGTTCGATTTACTTACTTACTTACTTATCTGGCGCTTACAACCGAAGGTTGGTTTTGGCCTTGTATAAGAAATTGCGCCAGCCATTTCTATTTTGCGCTTGCTGGCGCCAGTTGGAAACACCAAGTGTAGTCAGGTTATCCAACACCTGATCCTTCCAACGAAGATGTGGGCGTCCTCTTCTGCGTTGACCACCACCGGGCACCGAATCGAATATTTTTTTTTTTGCTGGAGCGTCGTTTTCCATTCGCTCAACATGACCTAGCCAGCGGAGCCGCTCCATTTTAATGCGCTTAACTATGTCTATGTCAGCATACAGCTCATACAGCTCGTGGTTCCATCGAATTCGGTACTCGCCATTGACGCAGATTGGACCGAAGATCTTACGAAGGATCTTTCTCTCGAAGGCTCCCAAAGTCTTTTCATCAGAACTGCTCAACGTCCAAGTTTGTGCTGCATATAATAGGACGGGCATGATTAGTGACTTATAGAGCGTGAGTTTTGTTCGTCGAGAGAGGGCTCTGCTTCTCAATTGCCTACTCAGCCCAAAGTAACACCTGTTGGCAAGAGTTATCCTTCGCTTTATCTCAATACTGACATCGTTGAAAGAGTTTACGCTGGATCCCAGGTAGACGAAGTCTTTAACGACCTCGAAGGAGATGTTGTCAATAGTGACGTGGTTTCCAAGACGCTGGGACTGTTTATTTGTTGACACTAGGTATTTCGTCTTATCTGCATTCACTACAATACCCATTCGACTCGACTCTTTCGCTAACCTGGAGAATGCTGCACTGACTTCGCGCGTATTATGGCCAATGATATCGATATCATCAGCATACGCCAGCAGCATAATACTTTTGTAGAATATCGTGCCACTGCGTCTCAAATCAGCAGCTCGGATGATCTTCTCCATCATTAGGTTGAAAAAGTCGCACGATAAGGAATCACCTTGTCTGAAACATCGTTTGGTATCGAATGGAGGAGTGAGGTCCTTCCCGATTTTAACTGTGCTGCTGGTGTTGCTCAGTGTCATTCTGCAAAGGCGGATGAGCTTTGCAGGAATACCAAATTCAGACATGGTGGAATATAGATGATTCCTTATTGGACTGTCGAAGGCGGCTTTGTAATCGACAAAAAGATGGTGTGTGGATTTGTTTTTCTAGGGTCTTCTCCAAGATTTGTCGTAGCGTAAATATCTGGTCTATGGTGGATTTGCCAGGTCTGAAGCCACACTGATAAGGTCCAATCAGCTGGTTTACGATGGGCTTCAGTCTTTCACATAGTACGCTCGACAGAACCTTATATGCGATATTAAGAAGGCTTATCCCACGGTAGTTGGCGCAAATTGTGGGATCGCCTTTCTTGTGGATTGGGCAGAGCACACTGAGATTGCAATCGTTTGGAATGCATTCTTCCGACCATATTCTGCATAGAAGCTCATGAATGCATTTAAATAGAGCTTCGCCTCCATTCTTGAAGAGCTCAGCAGGTAAGCCATCGGCTCCTGCGGCTTTGTTGTTTTTAAGCCGAGCTATAGCTTTCAAGACTTCACTATGGTCGGGCAGCGGAACTTCAACGCTGTCGTCCAAAATTGGGGATTCCGGAATATCATCTCTATTGGCGGGATTGTTGTCGTCGTCGCCATTCAGAAGCCTAGAGAAGTGTTCCCTCCACATCATCAGTGTACTCTGGATATCTGTCACTAGATTCCCATTTTCATCCTTGCAGGAAGAGGCCCCGGTCTTGAAACCATCGGCCAGGCGTCTTATTTTTTCGAAAAATTTTCGGACCTCATTCCTGTCACCATGCATCTCAATTTTCTCGCACTCACGCATTTCCGCTTCCCTTTTCTTTCGCCTGAAAATGCGTCTCTCTTCCCTCCTCTTCTCTTTGTATCGCTCCTTAGCAGCACGCGTTACAACCGACTGCAGGGTGGCTTTGTAGGCGGCATCTTTTTCTGCAGTGGCGTCGCGACACTCTTGGTCGTGCCACTGGTTTCGGCGAGGGCGGTGATAGCCAATCACCTCTTCGGCAGTCGTACGAATAGATTGGGAAATATGATTCCACTGCGCGCATATATCGTCGATCGGAGGAGTGCTTTCTTGAAGCAGGAGTGAGAGTCGAGTAGCGAAGTCTTCGGCTGTTTGCTTTGATTGCAGCTTTTCGACGTCTAGCTTTCTCTGTGCTGGATTGCGCGCAGTCTTGGTTGCGCACAGGCGTGTACGGATCTTGGCTGCGACAAGATAATGATCCGAGTCTAAATTGGCACCACGGATCGTGCGTACATCTAAAACACTGGAAGAGTGCCTTCCGTCAATCAAAACGTGATCAATTTGGTTGCGTCTTTTGATCAGGAGACAGCCAAGTTGCTTTATGAATATTGAGATGCTTGAATCTAGTGCTACTAACGACCATGTTTCGCGCTGCGGCAAAGTCAATCAGCCTCATTCCGTTATCGGAGGTATTGTCGTGGAGGCTGAACTTTCCGACTGTTGGACCAAAGATATTTTCTTTTCCCACCTTGGCGTTGAAGTCACCAAGCACGATCTTTATGTCGTGGCGGGAGCTGCGCTCATAGGCATCTTCAAGGCGCTTGTAGAAGCTGTCTGTGTCTTATGTCGGAGTGTGCGCACAAATCAGGCTTATGTTGAAAAATCTTGCCTTGACACGGATTATGGCAAGTCGTTCGTTCACAGGTGTGAATCGCAGAACATGATGTCGTAGTCTCTTGCCAACCACGAATCCGCATCCAAATTCGTGCTTCTCCGCATGGCCGCTGTAGTAGATATCACAGGATGCTTGCCGTGAGCAACCCTGTCCCTTCCATCGCATTTCTTGGATTGCAGTGATATCAGCTTTGTATCTTTCTAAGATATCTATCAGTTGTATAGAGGCACCATCCCAATTAAGGGTTCGGACGTTCCAGGTGCATATCCGTAAATCATTGTCAGTTTTTCGTTTGCGGTAGTCGTCATCAGATTTGGGGATCATTTTTATCTTATATCTTTTTCGTTTCATTGAAATTTGTTTTTACGTGGTGGGCATCAAACCCAACGCACAACCCTTTAAAGGCAGGGGGAGCCCGCCGCTCAGATTAGCCGTCAAACTAACGGTTGCCAGTTTGCCGTTTCTAGAGGACACCACGCAGAGGTTTGAGTCGACTTGAGACGAGTTCGACATAGATAATGCTGGCCTCACCAGGTTGAGGCAGTCAGACACGTTGCCATGTGAAGATCGCCCCCTTGACCCTCACGCGTTGCCTTGTGAGGATCGTCCTCCAGATGTTCGATTTGGTCAGGCCTTTATTCTTTTTTGTCTATGAATTATTAAATATTAATAAATAAAAATTATTTTGTGATAATAAATATTTTTTTAACCAGTTTCATTCTTTTCCTTTAAGTTTCTGTGAAAAAAAGCGTCCAGAAATTAGAACCACCCGTGGAACAAAGTGGTTCTAATTTGTGAGAGTCTACTGTATAAAAAATGGAAGTATTAATGTGAGAAGAACGTCTTGAGCGTGCTCTAAAGTTTGTATGAATGCTTTCTTAGTATGTACTTTTTCTGTAAAAGTAGCAAGATAGACTTTTTTCAAAAATTGTTTGTTGTATTCTGAAGTACATATTGATATTTTTCCTAATTTTTATATAAAAAAAATTGCATAATTATTGTTGTTTTTTGTTTTTTTTTTTTTGTGAAATAAAATAAACGTTTCTCTTATTAAAAAATAACACGATGCGAATCATAATATGATTCGAATATCCTTTTTTATTTTACATAGGTGTGCGATGTGCTTGCGATTCTTCTGTGCTTCGTGAGGAATATGAAAGTTGTTGATGTTTATCAACAGTACATCAAAATTATTATTATTATTATTATTATTATTATTAATTATTTGCAGTTCTTATTTGCAGTTCTTAGCCTTACAAGATATAATATCTCTAAGCTAACACTAATCATTAAAAGTATTATAGCAGTAACACTTACATTTAATACATAAACTTAAAACAAAACATTATGTGTATATTACATCAGAAAAACGAAAACATAGCAAATAAACAGGATAGATAAGCCAGAAAAGACAAACAAGAAGAAAAAATAAAAGGATGTATAAATAATTATTATATATAATTTAAACAATTTAAAAGAACTTATCACTAACGGAGAATATATTAAAACTTAATTAAAGGACGATAATAACAGATATAGTTTCTTTTTAAATTTAACCGCGCTACTTATTTGCTGTGTGGTATAATCTAGGGAATTCCAGAGACGTGATCCATACATAAAGAGTTGTCTTTCGGAGACAAGGCAAGAGTGTCTAGCTAATACCATATTGTTATTGCGGCGTGATTGAGTAAAGCGAAGTCTATCGAATAGATAAATGGGTTCAGCGGAAAAAATTAATTTGTGAATAAAGTGAAGAACTTTTATCTTGACTAGGTTTTCAAAGGTAATTTTATTTATTTGGTATGCATATTCCGAAACATGATCGTACCTACTCAGACTATATACATATCGAGCGATATTATTATACGTGACATTCAATTTTTGCTTATGTAAATAGTCAGCGTTTGCAAATACTTCACAGCCATACAGAAGAGTGGGTATTAAATATGTTTTTGCTATAAGCAGTCTAATTCTTAAAGGAGTAAAGTATTGGGAAGGCCATAAACTGCGTAACATACCATTTACCTTACCTGAGGCACTAGTTATGTGGTCATTCCATGACAAGGTATTATTAAAAATGTAACCTAAATTCTTAACCTTACACACATATTCAATTATCGAATTATTGATTTCGATAGCAGGAAGACTATTATAATTTAAAGGTTTTTTATAGATCAGCAAACATTTAGATTTTCTTGGATTAATTTCAAGCTCATTTTCTGTGGCCCAATTCCCAACTCGATGGAGTTCTTGATTGAGGATATTCACACCACTACAAAGATCAGTTTTATCGCACGAGACATAAAGCTGTATATCATCAGCGTACATATGATTGGAACATTGATTCAAGATTGACGGAAAATCATTAACATAGATGGAAAACAAAAATGGTCCCAGAACGGACCCTTGTGGCACACCTTTTACCACTCGAACAAAGTCAGAGGACGAATTACCAGAGCAAACACACTGAAAACGATCACACAGATAAGACCATATCAATTTTATTGCCGGTGGAGAAAATCCATACCAATTCTTAAGCTTTTTGCAGAGTTTTAAATGATTTATGGAATTGAAAGCTTTTGAGCAATCTAAAAGAACCAGGAAAGTTGGTTTGTTTGCTTCAATATTTTGGCGAATAGTTTCAGACACATCAGTAATTGCAGTTGTACAGCTACGTTTCGGTCTAAATCCAGACTGTCTGTCCGTAAGTAGTCGGTTGATGGTAAAGTATGAGCTCATTTGCTTATAAACAAGGTTTTCGAATGCTTTTGAGAGAAAGGGTAAAATAGCTATAGGACGAAATTCATTGCCCGATTTTGGAATAGGAACTATTTTGGCTAATTTCCATTTTTTGGGAAATACAGATGTAGTTAAAATTGTGTTAAAAATATGTGTAATAACAGGTACAAGTTTAGGTAAAAACAATTTAAGGAATTTAGGAGTAATACCGTCAATGCCTGTAGAATTAGATTTCACATAAATCAAACTATAGAGCACGTCACAATCACTAACACACAAAAAACTAAAATTAGATGTAGTAGATATTGCACTTCGAGGAGGGTTATCACAGAGAAAATTCATGTTAGACTCGCTTATATCACAGATGGGTTGCCTTATAATGTCTATCCTATCACAATTTTGGTTTCCTACAAAATTAATATTGAGGTCATTGAGATCAGCGTTTACTTTGTCAGTACAAGTTTTATTTAAGCCTATTTCTCTAATAGTACGCCAAGTTGCCTTACTGTTAGCTGCATTGTAAAATTTTTCGGAGAAGTACTGAGATTTTGCCCGTCTTATAGCACTAACAGCTTGTTTTCGCTGATTTGAAAAGGCCTCAAAGTGTGCAGTCGTTCTATATCTTTTCCACTTAGAGTAGGCTTGATTACGCTTAAGAATGAGGGAACCAACATCGTGACTAAACCATGGCTGACTTGAATTCTTTATAATTTTCGTTTTAAGCGGAACATGCCTTTCGAAAAGATCCAACAAATTATTATTTAAAAAGTTAACTTGGTCATCTACTGATGTTATAAAATATATTCTATGCCATTCTATTCTATCAAAATCTGCGTCAAGAAGTTGAAATTGTATATTTTTAAAGTCTCGATATTTAATTATATTGTCAGATGTATGTTGAAAAAGATCGAAAGTCAAGAAGATTAAGTCATGATAAGAAAATTGTGGAACAGAAAGCTGATTATAAAATAAAACATGGCTTTTGTCACTAACAAAAAAAACATCTAGAAGTGTACTGGATGTAGATGTAAAGTGTGTCGCTGTCGACTCATTTACTGCGAAAAGTCTGAGACCATGAAGTTTATTTTTTAATGTGATATCAGTGAGCAGATCACTATTTAAATCCCCCGTAATTATTACTTTTGCGTACCTAACGGATATGTCTTCGATAAATTCGACGAGTGGGGTCACATCAATTCTTCTATTAGGCCTGTAAGCTACACCTAATAATAATTTTTGATTATTTATTGCTATTTCCAGGAATAAGTATTCCATAGTAGAATTTTCATCATTTTTTAGGATAATCTTGCAATTAATATTAGCTTTGATAAAAATGGCAACCCCACCTCCGTGAGTTTGACGATCCGAGCGAAAAACACGATAACCCCGCAGAGCAATGAATGAGTCTAGCAGGCTATGACTAAACCAAGTTTCGGAAATGCACACAATATCCACATCTGAATCTTCAAATATTTGTCTGAACTCATCTATTTTGCAATAGAGACTTTGCGCATTGATATGACAAATATTTAAACCCCGCTTTTGTTTGCCGAAGATCTTCAACATGGTTTGGATATTGTCACTGGAATTCCTATGATTATTCATATAAAGAACCATTAATTACAATACGTATAAACGAAGTAGCAACGCAATCAAACATTAAATAGAAACTATTGATATGGCATCCCTGTACATAAATTGAGATTAACAATAAATAAGATAAAAATATATAATCATTACATAATATAAAAAAAAGTATTCTAATGGATTGTCTCCTGATCACGAAAAAATGTTTGTATGTTAGCATTGCCGTTCAATTGATTTAATATATTAACACTGGTCACCTCAATTGGATTGTCTCCCTGTTGACGTTTGACGAATACACAACCACGCATAGTAAATACAGCCCACAGCTGATTACTTCTCTTAAGACGAACAGCAGCATTGAGAATTTGTTTTTTTGTTTTGCTCAAGCATTCGTTTATGTAAAATGGAACATTAGAGTCGAAGCCAGCGTGGGTGAGTAAGAGAGTACACTTGTTCTGCTTTCGAAAGCTAGCCGCTGCCTTAAGAACAGCTGCTTTCTCTGTTGTGCTTTGAAGTTTGACAATTATGCCAGCATCTGTTGTAGTTGCGTTATTCTTGGTTTTTATGCGAAAAATGTTTTTTATAGTTATGTTTGAGCAGTTAATAGTAGTGCATATTTTAGAGAAGATTTCAATTAGGTTCTCGCTATCGCATTGTGGGATGCCGCGGATGATTATGTCGGACGCAATAGCATTTTCTTCAACTTTTGACAAATGCAATTGCACTTCGCGCACCTCTTTGCGAGAGGCCTCTACCGCAAGCAATCTATTTTCAAGTTTAGAGTTAATTTCAAACAACTCATTTATGACTTCATCCTTTGATGACATATTCGCTTCCAGTGTGGATATACGACCATTAATGCGCTGCACATCAGCCGATAATCCGGAAAAGTTTGCTTCAAGATCATTTAACTTCGCAAAAACGGCATCAAATTTCCCTTCCACCATAGTGGTCAACTGATTGAGACGGGTTGCAATTAAGTCCAAATTGTTTGTGTGGTCAGCGGCAAGTTGAGTCGGTCTTGTAGATCCAAGAACAAAAGGAGAGAGCGGGCGGGTAGCTTGGGCCTTAGCTTTAGCCAGACGTGTTGACATTTTGATATATATTATTTATTATAAACTTACTCCCTTTTGTAGATTTTTTCTCTTTATAGTCTTTTCGTTTTAATTAGTGTTTTGGCGCCAAAATTATTGATTTTCTTTGTATACAGCAGCTTAGTTTTTTATTAGTTTTTTGAAAGCACACACTAAAGAGTACTTTGAATATTTGTTTATTAATGTTTTTAAATAAAAATCACGAGCGACCAAAAATGCGACTGTTTCTCTCGAAGACTATATTAATATTTTTATATATATATATATATTTTATATATATATAAATTGTACGTTTAAAAAGCATAATAAAAACCGTATGATTGTTCTGTTCATGGTAAATCAATTACAAGGTAGCATTGACAGTTGCTTGGGAAACCAGCATCTGTCAAGAAAGAGAGCATTCAATTTATTTATATTTACGCCATTGCTTATGTTTTGAGGGCTTGCAAATAAGCAAACATTTGTTTGCAAAATATTGCATATTTTATTTAATTAATAGTGAGTTATTATTACTAGAACGAAAATAATTAGTAAACTTAAAATTATTAAGTGCAAATAAAAACAATGTTGAAAACGTTTATGTGAAGCAACCTCAGCAGCTGCAGATGAATATGGGCGAAATGAAATAAGTTTTCAAATAAAATTTTTCACAACTTGCATTGCTATAAATAATAAATAAAAAAAAAAATAATTGCTATAAATATATATTTTAAACACATATTTTGAAGAATTTATTTATTTTCACATTCGTTTCACTTTTATTGCACGAACAACAGCTTTTGACAGATGCTGGTTTCCTTGTAGCTGAAAAAATCAATACTTATCAATGCTACCTGTATAATTGTATCATGGTTCTGTTTAATCTAGCAACAATATAAAAATGAGAATAATGGTAGAACTAGGAGAAACAAGTATAACATATTATACACCAAACGAAAGGTTAATGTTTCAGCTATTTCCATGTGTTATGTTTTACTTTTCTTTATATTTTTTGAAGAAAATAACGGTTTTATGAAAAAAAAAATGTACATCAAGCCGAGAAACCATCTGTAGGGTAATTACATAAAGTACCAAATTTTTATTTTGTATCTTATTTTGAAGATATTTAAGTTTGTTATCGAATGATACCCAAATTATCCCGGTCGGTCAAATGTTAGCATAGATATAGTCGAATTTACATTAAGACTTCTTTTAGTAGTCTTTGAAAAATCGATAACTCGATAACTAATCGATATATCGGTAAATTCTTCGGTGAATCAGATTTTCTCAATGAACTCTTCAAAACTGCATATTCAGATCTTGGGGCCTCGGAAATCGTAATCGTGCCGATATTTTTAACAAAAGCACTTTATTTATATTCTAATGACCCTTTCTTTTTAAACTTATTTGTATTTTGAATTTATATATTTCTGATTAAAAATATGCTAAAAAAGCAAATTAGAGCCAGTTGATTTCGCTCCAATTTTGTGCACTCATATCTGTCAAAATATAAACACTGCTTCAGGGGTGCATTCATTTTTCATAGCTGAATACATTTTTGGGGCGCTTTTTTGTTCAGCATAGTAAATCTGATTTAATACATTCTGTGAATTTCTTTTCAGATTTCTGCATATTCGGGACCTTAAATTGATTATTCGTCAAAAATTGTATAAAACTGCATTTCAAAATGTGTAAAAACAAAATTTGTCACATATTTTTGCATGCGTTTTATATGAAGCCCGTCCTACAACAGGTTGTACCAATGTAGAGTAATAAATATATAAACTTATTTGCATGTTATTCGAAATTAATTTCTTTAAATATTGTAGAAATATTCTAAATATTCTAATATTCTAAAATCACTAGTAAATTTTTCTTTTTTTAGTGTGATATAGGCCTGCAGGGTAACCGAACACACAAAAAAAAAAAAAACGATAAAGCACCAAATTGTACACTTCAAGGGTGGTGTGGAAATACAATACAATTTTCTTTTAATATATTAGCGGCTGTATTCATTTGGTGCTCCAATTTGGTGCACTCATATCTGTCAAAATATAAACACTGCTTCAGGGGTGCATTCATTTTTCATAGCTGAATACATTTTTGGGGCGCTTTTGTGTTCAGCATAGTAAATCTGATTTAATACATTTTGTGAATTTCTTTTCAGATTTCTGCATATTCGGTACCTTAAATTGACAATTCGTCAAAAATTGTATAAAACTGCATTTCAAAATGTGTAAAAACAAAATTTGTCATTTATTTTTGCATGCGTTTTATATGAAGCCCGTCCTACAACAGGTTGTACCAATGTAGAGTAATAAATATATATACTTATTTGCATGTTATTCGAAATTAATTTCTTTAAATATTGTAGAAATATTCTAAATATTCTAATATTCTAAAATCACTAGTAAATGTTTTCTTTTTTTAGGGTGATATAGGCCTGCAGGGTAACCGAACACACAAAAAAAAAAAACGATAAAGCACCAAATTGTACACCTCAAGGGTGGTGTGGAAATACAATACAATTTTCTTTTAATATATTAGCGGCTGTATTCATAAAAAATCATGAAATTCTTATAAAGCCTTCATAAGAAAAAAATCGGAAAAATTTTAAAAACATTATTCATAAACGTTCAGTATCCTTAAAAATCTCTTGATTTTTATTAATACGTTATATCAGTGATGGGCGATTTGGCTCGCAGGAGCCTTTTGCACTTACGAGCTACCCGTTTGCACTTGAGTGCTAGACGAAGGGGACAGTCAAGAGCCAGCATGAAGGGAAGGAATACAAGCGCAGAATCATGGTATAAAAATACAAGGTAGCATTGACAACTGCTTATTTTCTCTTCTACAAGAAAACATATACTGTCAAAAACAGCTTTTTGTGTAATTGCATCTGCAGCTGTTGTGGTTGTTGTTTTTTTCACTTCAACGTTTTCAACATTGTTTGTGTTTTCAATGGCCGATCGTGAGCGCTTTCTTTGCTGTTGTGGTTGTTGTTTTTTTTCACTTCAACGTTTTCAACATTGTGTTTTCAATGGCCGATCGTGAGCGCTTTCTTTTTGAGTATATTTTTTGACAGGATATGTTTTCTCAAGCAACTGTCAATGCTACCTTGTATTATTATACCATGAGCAGAATGAAATTCTTTATTGTCATATTTCATATTTCTCTCTACTCTCTCTCTCTCTCTTCTTATTCTACTCTCATATTTCTCATGCATGACAACATGCTTTGCCCACAAGTACAGTTGAATAAACACCAAATTCTCATAATACAAAACATAAAATTTAAATAATACATATAGTGGAATTTAAAAAATTTCCGTATATTTTCCAATCATAGTATTATTAACGTACAAAATTTTATTATACTATTCAATACTTCAAATTTTATTTTAGGAGCATAATCAGGTGTAGTAGTATCTTTGTGAAGAATTAAAACAAATTATTCAACCAATGATAAATTTTCCACTGGTTCACTTTCTATGGTAACGATAGCGTCTATTGTAACGAATGATTAAATTATGAAAATACTGCAAATAAAAATATTTAATATATAGAAAACTCTAACAAAAGTTAAACAAAATTTTTCATACAAACAAAATTTGAAAATTTAGGATTTAAAAACAAGTTATTGACCACAGTGCTTGGTTGAGCGACGTCGAAAATGAAAAGTGTTGCCGCTTACACATAATTGTATGCTTTATATATAGAACAGTTTCAACATTTGCAAAATCTATTAAAATTAGCTTAAAAATTGTAATTTAAAAAAAAGAAAATTTAGTTACATTTTTTAAAAGTAAAGTCAATGTAAAATTTGTAATTTTCAAACAAATAATTGTATATAATTATCATTTGATATTTGCAGTTGAAATTTTTATTCATTAATTGAGGGAGCTGGTAGCCCTATTGCAGTCTTTGCTGAAAGAAAATTTGTTGTCAATGTTAGTTTCTTCGCAACTCTTGTGCGATGAACATCATGAACGGATGGATGTAGAAATTTTTGTCGTTTCCCTTTCCCCGCAAGTAATTGTGCCCTTTGTCTAGCACTCGTTTGCACTTTGAGTATTTTAGGAGCCGAAAATTTGCCCATCACTGCGTTATATCAATAAGAATTTTTATGAATACGACTGTAGGTCTTTAATTATCAAACGTTTTATTGATAACATTCCTTAATCGAAGCATAAACGAACATTCGTTTTCGAGTAAATATTTCGATTTGTATAAGATCAAAAATACGATAATTTTCTTCGTTTTTTTTTACATAAAATGGAGCGCTTACGACATCGTAAACGGGTTCTTTTTTGATACAAAACCATCACTCGCTTTCGAACTGTCCGTTAAGGACGTCAAACGGATCGTTATCGTATCTTTAACGAGTTTGAATACGATAGTTTTCTTCGCTAATTCTGCGAGAAATTGATATTTTTCGATATCGAAATTGGACTTTGTGCCGGGAGTTCACTGGCAATCACCTGTTTAGCCCAAAACACGTAGAAGCCATGCATGCCTCAAGCGTCCATCATGCGTGTGGACCATGCTTGGTTAAAACACATAGAAATAATGCATCGCATATTTGAAAAATTACAAATATGTCAAACTGAATAAAAATTTAAAAGGAAAAGTAGTGAAAATATATTGAATTTGATCAAAAATAATTTAAAATAGAATTGGAGGATATTTTGTGGTTAATGGTTCTGCTGATACTACTTTTATTTCTGACATCTCTTCTGTCAACGCTTTGATGCATGCAAAAAGTTAAAAGTTCAAGCATCATGCATGCGTGCACGCTTTTGATGTGGGTTACTTCGTTTCGGCCTTTTGAAGATCGAGATTCATAGCCCTATTACGATTCACAACACAACAGTGATTTCTGTCTTCCCTGTGTAAATTGTTATTATGGTACACAACAATACATGTGAATACATTCCACTGTTGTCTTGCAACACTGTTGTGTCTTCTATATCCCTATTATGATCCACAACAGCTGTGCCAGCTTGTATACTTTTTCTGTCAAAATGAGAAGATAGCTGCATTGGTGTTGTGTAGTGTGAGTGGTAAGCAGGAAAATGGCTTCAGCAAAGTAAGTTTAGTTAAATAAAATTAAAATTGTTTTTATGTTAATAGTTATGTCATTAATAATTGCAGGAAATTGATAGTTTCAAATAAAATCCAACTTCAGCTGCTTGTGGACAAAATGGAGCGGAATCCAGCTACTGCTCGAGGACAGCGGAATTTCGGAGAAACGAAGCAGGCACATGACGACTTTTGGGAAGAGTTGAGCAACGAGCTGAATTGTCATGGACCTCCTGTTCGCAAAAGGCAAGACTGGCAACGCGTAAGTTCTCAATAGAAAAATAAAAATATCTAAATCAATATATGTATATAACTTATTAAGGTCTGGACGAATTACAAACAAAATTTGCGGCGAAAAATTTCCACAAATCGCCAGAATGTGCAAGCCACGGGTGGTGGACCATCCGAGGAGGTGCCGCTAACGGCGTTGGAGGAGACAGTTGCTGGCTTGCTCAATACCAGAACCGCAGTAAGTCCAGCTGGACATGTATTTGGGGTGAGCGTTGCGGAGGATGAGGCAGATTCCAGATTTGGGGATGAAAATATCCCCCCGCCGCGTAGATCACAAACTCCTCAAATAAGCAAGCGTAGGAAGGTGGACGCAATGCAAGAGCAGACTAGAAATCAAGTCCAAATTATCAAAAAATTGGATGCGATAGATAAATCTTGCTACAAAAACTATCAAATTAATAAAAAAATGCTCCAAGTGAAGCAAGAAAAGTTGCTCTTGTTAAAAAAAAAGGAAGCTGAAGAGTCGGAGCTGCGAAAACTCGATATAGAGCTGAAGCAATATAAAGTTGATTTGCTAAAAGTTCAACTTGAATTGAATTGAAAATTAATTTTTTTTTTTATAATGTCATGAAGACTGATTTTTTTTATTCATAAGTTCCTTATTTTATATTATAAAAAGTGATTTTTACTGTTTGTTTTTGTTTAACTAATAAGTTCCTTATTTTATAATGTTATTAAGACTGATTTTTTTATTGTTTGTTTTTGTTTAATTAATAAGTTTTTTATGTCATGGAGACTAATTTTATTTTACACTGAAGTGCCTTATTTTATATAAGAAAATAAAATGAACAGTAATGTTTTTTATATTAAAATTTGTTATTTATTATAAATATATTATAATATACATTATAAATTTTGCGCAATAGATCTGCGAGTTCGTCCAGGAACAATCACGCTCAATCGCAATTTCTCCGACCTCCTCTGCAGGTATTTCGTTTGTGTTTCCTGAAGCATCATTTTCATACTCCACATTGAAATGCTGGCTAATATTATGCAGCGCACAGCACACATTTACAACTTTCGTTGCTTTATTGGGATTCAAATGGAGTCCTCTCATAGACAACAGGCACCTAAACTTGTTTTTTACAACTCCAATTGTCCTTTCAACAATATTCCTTGCCTTGGAATGGATGGTGTTGTACCTCATTTCTGTTGATCCTTCGTTAGGCATTCGAAACGGAGTCATAAGATGATCCTGTAAAGGATATCCAGCGTCACCTGAAAATAATTTCAATGCCTTTTAAATATCACAATGAAAACTTGAAACAGTTCGCACTCGAATCAGTTCTCCTTACCTAAGATCCACTCGTTGCTGTTCAACAAGTTGCAAATATGCGACTTATACGCCGATAAGTTCCATATGAAGGAATCATGGGATGCGCCTCCGTGCCTGGCGTCTACAAAACGAATGTTTTGCTTATAGTCGCACACCTATAAATATATATATCTATATATCATTTGATATTCAAAGTGTTCGAATATATAAAGACTCACCAGCATAACGTTGAGACTTGTGTAGCCTTTCCTGTTCTGGAACATGTGACGAGTAGTTGCTTCTGGTGCAATTATTCTAACATGCGTGCCGTCGACGCAACCGACAACTCCGACAATCCATACTTTGTGTAAAAGAACATTTTTGATGCTCGCTTCTCTTCGTCCGTTTGACCACTTGTAATCCAACGCGCGCATATATTTCTCTCTAGGACGTCCAGTACTTCGCTTAGTACGACGGATACAGTCGATTGGGCCTGTCCAACCCAAAAATCATTTCCCGTGCTCTTCTGATAGCTGCCATCGGCGAAGAAGCGCAGGGCGGTGGTCAACTTCAACACTGGTGGGATCGCAGTCGATTTCGTTCTCTTTTGAAACCTTTCTGCAACCGCATCTAACAAATACCGAAATGCTTCTTTGTTGAGTCGGAAATATTGAATGAATCTTTAATTAAATGCACGAATATATTAAGAACATGCACGCTTTTTAAATATTAAAACTTACGTTTTCTCGGGTAACTCAAATGGATTGGAGCGGTCTCGGAGTTGTCTTCTTATTCGTGCTGGCGGCACATCATCCTCGTCGTCACTTGACCACAACGCAAATGAAATTTCCATTATTATTTTATTTAAAAATTTAGCACAATAAACACATACGGCAGGCAACAAATAAATCTGATTTGTTTTGTTTTTAATTTTTCTGTCAGCTGATAGCTGCCAGTTACAAGGTTGCCACTATTTTGAAATATTCAATTTGTGGTACTTTTTAATTACTGTGGGAAAAAGCCATTCCTTTGATACAGTTCGGCTTTTTAGTATTTCGCTCTCTATTACTTTTTTGTTTAGTCAAAAAAATATATTTATAATTTATTTACTAATGAATTATGCACTTTTTAGAATGAAAACGTCGTATTTTGGTATTTTAGCCGTAGTTTTAATGTTTGTGGGATTTTCATGGTATTAAATTACTGTGGGAAAAATTGTGTTTTAATGAGAATTTGTAGTAGCAACTTGACGAGCTGTCATAAGTAACAAATTCCACATACTTTCCACATTCAAGTGAAACAACAATGTATTGTTGTGAACCATCATAGCGCATTTCTGCTGTGTCTACTCGATTGTTGTGTCTACTTGATAGAAGACACAGGAGTATATTGCTGTGAACCGTAATAGGGCTATCATACTCAAAAATAAATTTTTTCAGGTAAAGTTCGAGTAATAAATGGTGATATTTTGCTTGTTCTTCTTCTTCTTGAAGTGAGTTCGGAAACATACCTAATATTCTGGGCAACCAAAAATATGCAAAAGCAGGTTTTTTTGTGTTACATGATATCGTGAATTAAGTTAAATACAAATACGATTTACATAAAAACAAACAGCCTTATTCGATAGATTTCCTCAAACAACCATTCAACGCTTGTTTAGTTACTCACTGTTTAAGGCTTTACGCAGCCTCTATGTAACCTTGCTTAGATTGTTATCCATAAACATTTTTTCATTGGTTACTCGTTTATAAGGTTTGTGTCTGAACTAAAGAAAATCTACAAAAATTAAGAATTCCTATAGATTTGCAATGGCCGCCGCATAAAAGAATACTGCAAAGGCCGCATATGGAGCATGTCTTTGATATTAAACGAAAAGACAAACCAAAATCATAGGTTATATTTACGCAGCCTTTTAACATAAATTTCAACGTTTAAGTTACACAGCTCTTAACCCTTTCGACCCGGATGGTACATATATGTTCCACTTAACGTTTAAACGATTCGAAAGCCGGGTCGAAAAGGTTAAACAACTGCGAAAAATGTTTATGAATAACGTTTTCTTGTTTAAAGTCCGTTTTAAGTTATGCAGCCTTTAAAATGTTTTTATGAATAAAGCTGAAAGAGTTTAAGCTACATTTGTTAACACATATTTTTGCATATATTATAATAAATACATATTTTCGCACATTTTCGCATATTTTCGAATAGTTCGTGATAAATGCATGTTTTTTAATCCAAATGATTTTTTACAATCTTAAATTTAATTCATAATAAAATATAAATCAAGTCACCATCAAATTTTGCACTTCCCTACACTGGTTGAAAGCTGAAAATAAACATCTTCAATAAAATGTGACAGCTCAATCGCGTTTAGGCCGTTAATCGCGATTGACGTGTTTTTTCCCGCTCTTTCGTACTTTCGCTTTTCGTTATTGTTTAAAAAAGTCAAACAAAATTCCAAAGCGTTCTGCAAATTTTGGGAATGAAGACACAATGTCTTCATCCCAATCCAAAAGTTCTTCCTTTGGAAGCAAAAACTTAAGTCAAGGCAGTTCTAGAAACAATTATTGGAGGCCACTCCAAATGTTAACTGATGACGAATCAAATAATGAAGAACCTAGTGTGCCTGCGACAGTAAAATCTAAAAAAGTGTATATACCACCAATTAAAGTGTTATCTCAAGACAGTGGGCCTTACCAATAGTCAAGAGCTGATACTAAGAAAAAGCTGGCACTAATAAGTATAAGCTTTTCGTTAGTAGTCAACTTTATATTTTTCCGTGCCAATAAACGAAATCAGTATTCGCTTTCAAAGTATAAGCTTTAATCTATTGTGAATGTGCTTTGCCTTGTTTGACAGATAAAAATTGACATTCTACTAAAATACTTAGCATCAGCTGAAGCCGATACTAATATATAGTATGATACTAGAGCACATGTCGATACTTTCTCGTTTATTGGTATGAACGTTTTTAAAGTATAAGCTTTAATCGGAAATGTCGACACTTTCTATGAAAGTAGCAAACTATTGGTAAGGCCCAGTGAGTTTATCCATAATCTGCTTAACAAGTTTCAAATAACTAATAATTGTGTTAAAAAGTTGTCTATTGGCACTAAAATAATGTCAGAAAGTATGGAGACACACAAAATTATTCTCACAATTCTAAAAGAAAATAAATGCCAGTTTTTTACTCATGAACCCAAAAGTAATCGACCTTTCAAGGTTGTGTTGTACGGTCTCGAGAGCAAGACAGCTGATGACGTTAAAAACGAACTTGTTGCATTGAATCTTAAATGCAGTGAAGTGAAAATGATAACAAAAAAATACGATAATTATGTTGACACTCTTTACATTATCTACTTTGAAAGTGATACAATCAAGTTAACTGATATACGTGCAAATGTAAAAACACTCTTTCGCACAGTAGTTAAGTGGGACTTTCAACGCCGTATTAAAAATAAACCAGTGCAGTGCCGCAACTGTCAAATGTTTGGTCACGGTGAACGGGGCTGCCACGTTACTCCAAGATGCGCAAACTGTGCCGGAAAGCATCTTACCTCTGTTTGCGAGCAAAATGACAAATTTAAATGTGCCAATTGCAGAAATCTGCATAAATCCAATGACATTTCTTGCCCAAGTCGAATTGCATTCTTGCAATTAAGAGATAATTTAAAGAATAAGAGGCATTCTCGCATATATAATCAAACAAACAAAAACTCTGTTAAGCAGCAGCTGGTAAGCATCATCTTCAGCGTGGCGTTCTAATGATTTTCGAGCCACAGAAAATGAGATCTCAAAACCTCTTTTGTTCTCTGAGTCAGAAATCACTCAGCTTACTTTTGATCTTGTTTTAAAACTAAAACCTTGCACTTCTAAAGAAGAACAATTTAATGTTATTGCACAATTAGCAATTAAGTATTTAAAGAGTGATTTTTTAAGTGCCTGATAACTTTTTTTTTAAAAAAAACGCATAAAATTTGCAAAATCTCATCGGTTCTTTATTTGAAACGTTAGATTGGTCCATGACATTTACTTTTTGAAGATAATTTCATTTAAATGTTGACCGCGGCTGCGTCTTAGGTGGTCCATTCGGAAAGTCCAATTTTGGGCAACTTTTTCGAGCATTTCGGCCGGAATAGCCCGAATTTCTTCGGAAATGTTGTCTTCCAAAGCTGGAATAGTTGCTGGCTTATTTCTGTAGACTTTAGACTTGACGTAGCCCCACAAAAAATAGTCTAAAGGCGTCAAATCGCATGATCTTGGTGGCCAACTTACCGGTCCATTTCTTGAGATTAATTGTTCTCCGAAGTTTTCCCTCAAAATGGCCATAGAATCGCGAGATGTGTGGCATGTAGCGCCATCTTGTTGAAACCACATGTCAACCAAGTTCAGTTCTTCCATTTTTGGCAACAAAAAGTTTGTTAGCATCGAACGATAGCGATCACCATTCACCGTAACGTTGCGTCCAACAGCATCTTTGAAAAAATACGGTCCAATGATTCCACCAGCGTACAAACCACACCAAACAGTGCATTTTTCGGGATGCATGGCCAGTTCTTGAACGGCTTCTGGTTGCTCTTCACTCCAAATGCGGAAATTTTGCTTATTTACGTAGCCATTCAACCAGAAATGAGCCTCATCGCTGAACAAAATTTGTCGATAAAAAAGCGGATTTTCTTAAGAAAACCTAAGACGCAGCCGCGGTCAACATTTAAATGAAATTATCTTCAAAAAGTAAATGTCATGGACCAATCTAACGTTTCAAATAAAGAACCGATGAGATTTTGCAAATTTTATGCGTTTTTTTTAAAAAAAAAGTTATCAGGCACTTAAAAAATCACTCTTTATATAGTAATAAATAATGTCTATTTCTTCATTAAAAATATTATTTTGGAACTCCCGGAGTATCCGTAATAAATCAATTGAATTTTTTGACTTCCTTGTTAATAACCACATTGATATTTGCTTGTTATCGGAAACATGGTTAAACAATACAACAAAGTTTTCTCACCCTCTATATAATTGTATACGATGTGATAGAGATAATCAGAGAGGTGGCCGAGTTGCCATCGTTATAAAAAAAACTATTAACAGTTTCTCCAGGTTTACGTTATAAATTCTAACGATATGAGAAAATTGCTTAATAATGAGGAAAAATATGTTATATGCGGTGACCTAAACAGCAGACATAATTCCTGGGGCTGCACTCGTGCTAACGCTTGGGGAAATATACTCTCAGAATTTACCACTCGGTTTCCGGTTGTGGTATCGTATTCTAATACTCCAACTTATAAACCCGCTTCTACTAGAGGGAACCCATCAACAATTGATTTAATACTTTCAAATGTTTCTCCTCATATTTCGCAACCAATTGCTTTAAACGAATTCAGTCCGGACCATCTCCCTATGCAGTTTAATCTTTCGTTAAATATTCCATGGTATGAAAATCTAATTTTTGATTTTAAAAACACCAACTGGAGCCGCTTTAAATCATGTCTTAAAACATCTCTTAGTAGTCAACCTTGTGAGTTAGAGGACATTAGCCAGTCCTCTCATGTCGATGAAATAACACAGTTTTTCACTCAAATAGTTATGGATGCAGTTAGGGATTCCGTACCAAAAGTGACTCCAAAAAATAACTGTTTCAAGATTCCTCTTTACATTTTAAATCTAATAAGAATTAGAAATATGTATCTTCGGCACTGGAGTAGGTATCGCATTCTATCGTATTATACTGTAATGCACAGATACTCCGTTCTTATTCGAAATGAATTGGAAGAAGTGAAGAACAAAGCTTGGAATGAAAAACTGAGTAAGTTAGAAAAATGTTCTAAGCCGTTCTGGAATTTAAGCAAGGTCTTGAGAAAAAAATTTGTTCATATTCCTTCATTAATTGATGGTAACAAAACAATATTTCTCAGTGAAAAGAAAGTAAATTCCTTTTCTCAAAACTTTTTAAATAATCATAAAGTTTCTGAAAACATAGGTTGCCAAGCTCATAACGATCTAGTTAATGAAACTATAAGGCAATTAAGCTCCTTAGAGGTTGAAACCTTTGAATCTGACTTTGTCTCCGTAGATACGATTAAAAGTATTATAAAAGAATTGCGCCCCAGAAAAGCTGCAGGCCTTGACGAGGTCAAAAATTTTATGTTAAAGCAGTTACCAAAAGTTGCATTAACTTACCTAAGGTTTGTAATCAATGCTTGCCTTAAATTACAATATTTTCCTGACACCTGGAAAGCTGCAAAAATCATTCCTGTTCATAAACCTGGAAAACCTCTTAATAAAGTTGATAGTTATCGCCCAATAAGTCTTTTAAGTAGCCTAAGTAAAATTCTCGAAAAAGTACTAAAACAGAAACTTTGGACTTTTATTGAAAGAAACAGTATTATTCCTAATGAACAATTTGGTTTCCGAAGCTTTCACAGTACTGTTCATCAGATTAAAAAACTTCAAAATCATATAAAATCAAATTTTAATCAAAAAATCAACTGCTTTAGTTTTACTTGATGTTGAAAAAGCTTTTGACTCTGTCTGGCATAATGGGCTCCTTTTTAAAATGATTGATTTACGTTTTCCCTTATATCTTACTAAAATCATACAGAGTTTTTTAACAGATAGATTTTTTTGCGTTTGTTTAAATGATGTTTCATCGAACTTTGTTAGGGTCCCGGCGGGAGTTCCACAAGGCTCAGTTATCGGACCACTGCTCTATCTTATATACTGTTCTGATATGCCCAAATACGATGATTGTGATTATGCTGTTTATGCTGATGATACTGGAATCTTCTTCTCGCATTCATTTGGTCAAAATATTGTGATCAAATTGCAATGCGCTCTTGACCAATTAAATAATTTTTTTATTAAATGGAAAATTAAGCTCAATGCAACGAAGACACAAGCTATATTTTTTACAAGAAAAAGAAATCCTTGTTTCTATCCAAGCTCACAGCTACAGATAGATAATTTCCACATTCCTTGATCTGAGAATGTAAAGTATCTCGGTGTTGTCCTTGATAAAAAACTAATTTTTCGTGATCACGTTAATAACCTCATTAATAAGTTTAACATAGCAAAACATCTGCTTTATCCTTTATTGAACAGAAATTCAAAGCTTAGTAATGCTAATAAGATAATTCTTGTAATAGTCATATTCCAATCCATTATTTTATACGCATGTCCTGTTTGGGGTACCTGTGCAAAAATGCATACAAAAAAACTACAAATTTGTCAAAATAAACTACTTAAAATGGCGTTAAAACTACCATGGCATTACTCCACAAAAAAACTCCATGAAAAAAACAATGTAAATCTTATCACTGACTGTATAAGTAAAGCAACTGAAAGATTTAAAATGTTTAGCTCCATGTCTGATAATATTCTAATATATAATTTATATCATTCTGACTAATATTAGTTATTTATATTTATTAATTTATTTATTTATTTATCTAATGATTTGTTTATTTATCCACTAATTTTGTTGTGAATTTAAAACTGTGATCATTTATTCGTTTATTCATTAATTTATTCAATTTTTTTATTTACTTTTTTTTTTTTTAATCTCTTAATGGAAGGTTTTTTCTTGTAGTCTTCCTTCTGGTCTTACCATGTTACTTATTTCAAAAATATTTTTTTTAATTTATACCATTTGTATCATTTTCTAGTTGTAACGTATATATATACAAAATCTCTGTAAATTGTGCAATAACAAAGAGTTTATAACTTAATTTTCTACTACAAATAAAGATATTATTATTATTATTAAAAAAAATGTGACAGCTGATATTTTTGTGCTTCTTTTAATTTGTATGAGTTAGAAAGAGAAAAACATTCCTAAGAACATATCGCTCCTTTTCTGCAATAACGTTACAACTCAAAAAACTAGATTTTTCAGGAGAAGCATTTTAAGTTTTGAACAGACAAAGGAAATTTAATCACCATTTTCAAAATATGAACAAAACATCAAATATACAAGTACTACTGTAATGTACATGGCTTAATCCATACAAAGTGACAAAAAAAAAAACTGGAGATTATCGATACATAATACGATCTAATCGGAAATATATTGAGGTGAATGAATCACAAATTGTACTCTCCTGAAAAAGTTAAGGAAAATATCGTTACCAAAATTGTACACAGCATAGATCATGGTAACACGAATGTTGCTGTGTAATTAACTCAATTTTTATGTTTTTTGGATTGTAACGTTATTGAAGAAAACGAGCGATATGATCGCAGAGTTATTGGCACTGGTCAAAAACACCTGCACATTTGTTTGATTGAAGAAACTTTCTGTTTGCAAATTTAAAGTTAAAAGTAATAAATATTTATTTATGAAAACAATTAAGTATTTACATCCATAAAGCGGGAAGTTAATTCACTGCATATATATAAATCCTGAGTATAAAAAACTTCTTTTGAGAAATTAACAATGAAAAATTATAGACATTTTTAATTTTTAAAGATTTATTTAAAAGAGCATCGGCCCCTAAAAGTAATGAGTAATCTGACTCGTTTCTTTTATTTCTTCTCTCTGTTCGTTATAAGTAACGAGCTGTCAAAAAACGCAAATTACGCAAGAAAAGTTGAAATATTTTCGACTTTGCTTGCGTAGCGAGTAAACGGACGCATACGGAAATGCAGTAAATGAACTTTCATCTGTATGCTTTCACATATTTCTATTGCATTGCGTTCAGCGATTAGACGGACGCATATGCATATGCAGTGAATGAACTTCCCGCTTAAGAACTTATTTTCATTAGACAATGCCAAAGGCAAAAGAAAAGCAATCTTCTAAGTTGGCAAGGTATGTTTCTGAATTTCCAGTCCTTAGAAGTGATGAAAGCATATTGTATTGCAAGCTTTGTAACAAAAGGTGAATGCAGATCTCAGGTCAGTGTGATGCAGCATTTGTAAAGCGCCGGGCACAAAGAAAAATCCAGCCGGCATTCAAGCAGGCACGGATCCCGAAATTCTAAAAGAACCTGTATTTAAATGTGATGTACTGATGTTTATTATGTGGGCTAAGAGTACCAAAAAGAAAAACATTGGGTTTTTATAATTTACTTTAAATATTCACACCCCTATGCTGTAAACGTTTGAAGCTGTTTCTACACGTATTGCTAAAATACTGAAGTCTGTTCCAGTTTTTGTTTGTTTTTGCGATACTGCACCTGTAGCTGTAAACAGTCACACATACAATCTTAACCTGAAATCACAAAAGCACCGCATTTTTTGGATACAATATATCCAAACACCGCACAGTTTTAATTGAAAAACCCACAGTTTCGATAGTATCGGAAGTGTAGACGTAAAATTCCTTTATATACAGTAATGGAGAAAAATTCCGGCTTTTGTAGTTTTTATTTATTTTGATGTTGGTTTTATGTTGGCCTTTTAGATTTGTATTCGGGTCAAATAAACAGAGAAATAACTTTTATTATTATAATTATCTTCACCCCAGAGTCAGCTTGTGGTATTAAACACAAAAAAAATAATCCTGAGCACCACACAATCATATGCAGTGAATGTATATAAAGGGTGGAATCCCGCTCTAATATATATAAAGGGTGGTTAAATTTTAAGGGCCGATGTTGAATATAAACCACACCTAAATGTCAAGTTTTTTTCTGCATTTCATTTAACATTTCTCAATTTCAGACTAACTCAATTTGAACCGTTAAAGTTATTCAGGCTTATTATGAAAATGGGCTTTCAAATCAAAATGCATATCGAGCACTTCGTGATTTTTTCGGTCAATTTAATCGTCCAAATGTGCGTACAATCGGAAAAATCGTGCAAAAATTTTAACAAACCAGGTCTGTAGGAGATGTGAAAACACCAGTGCATGCTCGTACAGCTCGTACTGCAGAAAATATTGCTGCTGTTCGCGATAGTGTGGCTGAAGAGCCGTCCACCTCAACTCGTCCTCGTGCCCAACAATTGCACCTCTCACGCTCGTTGTTGATGAACATTATGCATAAAGACTTGCATTTCACAGTCAGAATGGTGGCAAGTAATGGCAACAGTGGATGATAAATTTTCGAAGAAAATCATCTTCAGTGATGAGGCACATTTTCACCAGTGGATTCGTCAATAAGCAGAATTGCCGCATTTGGGCGAATGATAATTCAAGAGTGATTGTCGAAAAACCAATGCACCCACAAAGAGTGACTGTTTGGTGCGGTTTATGGGCTGGCGGCTTCATTGGGCCGTATTTTTTCCAAAATGAGGCCGGTCAGACAGTACCTGTGAATGGTGTTCGCTATCGTGAGATGATAACGAACTTTTTATGGCCCGAATTGGAAGATATGTGGTTTCAACAGGACGGTGCCACTTGCCACACAGCTAACGAAACAATGGCTCTTTTGCGCGACAAATTCAATGGCCGTGTTATTTCACGTGGTGGCGATGTCAATTGGCCGCCAATCATGTGATTTGACACCATTGGACTTCTTTCTTTGGGGTTATTTGAAAGAAAAGGTGTACGTCGATAAGCCAGCAACAATTCAAAAGCTAAAGGATGAGATAATTCGGCACATTAACGGCATAGAACCTCACTTATACCTCGGCGTCATCGAAAATTTGGACCATCGGATGGAGGTGTGCCGCCGAGGTCGCGGCGGCCATTTAGCCAATATTTTGTTCCATGCATAATTGAACCATACCAATATTATCATAATAAAAAGAAATGACAATAATTTCCTTAATAATTTGTGTTTTATTCAAAATCAACATCGGCCTTTAAAATTTAACTACCCTTTATATATATAACGTACATAAATATTTTTGAACAAAAATCAAAAATACAGCGCCACAACTAATCACCTATTTCAACCTACACCCTGACAGAACAAAGGTTCGAGCATATCAATATGGACATAGTAGGTCCACTACCACCTTATAAGGGTTATCGATATTGCGTTACCTGTGTTGACCGCTACACTCGATGGGTCGAAACATTCCCGATCGAAAATATCACGGCTGAGTCAGTTGCGTTCGCATTTTATACTAACTGGATTTCAAGATTTGGAGTACCGCTTAAAATCACCACCGACCAAGGACGCCAGTTCGAGTCATCATTTTTTCGAGACTTAAATAGACTTTTAGGTATTAAACATTTAAGAACCACAGCTTACCATCCAGCAGCAAACGGCCTCATCGAGCGTTACCACAGAACGCTGAAAGCTTCAATTAAATGTTACCAAACAGAACAGTGGGTCGACGTGCTGCCGCTTATACTTCTGGGTTATAGAGCATCGTTTAAAGATGACATTAAAGCAACGCCTGCAGAAGTGGTTTTCGGTGGCACACTTCGGTTGCCAGGTGAGTTTTTTGAGTCGACAAATAATGGTTTACCAGAGGCCGAGTGCGTGAGTCACTTACGCCAACTTCAAATCACTCAAAACATTCACATTTTATCGAAGCGAAACTAGAAACAACACCAGCAGTATTTGTCAGAACTGACGCTGTTAGGCGACCACTACAGGCTCCATACGAATGACCATATCCTGTTCTAAAGAGAGGCAATAAATTTTTCAAGCTAGACATTCGTGGAAAAGAAGTAAATGTCAGCATTGACCGATTGAAAGCAGCGTATCTCGTCAAGAGCCCGAGACAGGACTAAAAAACACAACAAAAACTCCGGATTATCAAACGCGCTCTGGACGAAAAGTTCGTTTTCGTTTTTCCACGGTGGGGGAGTGATGTGGCGTACGCACAACATATTTGTGCAAACATACATGTTTACACCATCTAGCACACTTAACGTAGCAGCCCTGTGTATATCAAAGGCAAAGAACGAGCAACAGCAAGAATAGAAGATTAAGCTTTTGACATTTGTTTTTACCTATTATTCTCGCCCTCTCTCTATTTCGCCATCACGCAATAAACACGCGTATTTAAGTTGAATTCTTTTAATAAAAATAAAATCTTAAAACATAATTTAATTTTAAGAAGAAACTAAATCTTTTATTTCGTAGAAAGAACCCACACTACAAAGTTTTGATATTTCGAAATATTAGTAAACAAATTATGAACTTGAGTTATAAAATTGTGGCATTTTTATATTTTTATTTAATTTTATGATTCTTGAAAAACATGTTTTGTAGTCTCAGTAGTCTCAGTAGTTCTAGCAGTCCACTAACTACGACAAGTTAATAAGCGCAATAGCAATAAAACCAAAGCGGAATTATAGAAGCGCTATACTTTATCAAAGCAATGTTTTTCTACTCTTTTGCTAGTCGCAAAATTTCAAAAAGTTGATTGCATTGATTCTGCAAAGATTTTGTTGTTGCGCTTTTTGTTTACTTCTTTATCACGTATCAATCTAGGTTCCAACATTTTGTTGGTATTAAACCATAGAAGGCGTGAAGAAGAAAAAAACAAAGAACTTGTTGTTGTAGCAACCTATTGCTTTATGAATTATTTGGCATAAAGCTCTTAATATAATTCTTAAAAAATATGTTTTTTTAAGAATTATAAAATTAAATAAAAATATAAAAATGCCACAATTTTATAACTCATGTAAACTGGTGCGAGCACGACCTACGAAAACATGATGAATTATTATAAGTCTGCGCATATAATAAACATAATTTTTCAAAAAACCTTCTTCACGCCTTCTATGGCTTAACACCAACAAAATGTTGGAACCTAGATTGATACGTGATAAAGAAGTTAACAAAAAGCGCAACAACAAAATCTTTGCAGAATCAATGCAGTCAACTTTTTGAAATTTTGCGACTAGCAAAAGAGTAGAAAAACATTGCTTTGATAAAGTATAGCGCTTCTATAATTCCACTCTGGTTTTATTGCTATTGCGCTTATTAACTTGTCAAAGTTAGTTGACTGCTAGAACCACTGAGACTACTGATGAGTCGGAGTAGCGTCCGACGAGACCATGGTCTAGTCAGCTTGGTTTGTTCTGCAAAGAACTCGATGTTGTAGCAACCTGTTGCTTCATGAATTATTTGGCGTAAAGCTCTTAACATAATTCTTAAAAAATATGTTTTTTAAGAATTATAAAATTAAATTATGAACTTATTTGTTTATCAAAAACTAAAGAAGCCAAAACAAAAAGTTCTCCCAAGCTCAACATAGATAGGACAAAGCAAAATCAGGCTCAGAAAAGTGTCTGAAATAAAATAAAGTTGTGCCTCCACCGCAGCAGCCCGAAGAAGAACCACGCAAAGCGGTAGGTTTTTATTGTTTTTTTTTTCAATCACGAAAGAACTCTCGTCGTCCCGATGCAGTACGTTTGTTATGTGTAAGCCAACATTAAATAAGGCTACGACAAGATATGATATATTGCCATTGTATAGGCATGTCCGTTGATGAGGCTGTAAATCATCTCAGTTTGGTGCTGTAGAAAAGCGCCACATCCGTAAAACATGCATATGAATGCAATAAATGCGCAGCTGCACGTCGTTCTCTTCGCGATTGTTAATTTCTGAATGTGTCACAAGAAATTGTCACAAGAAATTATAGAATAAATAACAAAAAATTAAAAATGTTTGAAAACTTCGTGCGTGATTTCAATATTGAAGAAAATTTGTTTAATTTTTTTTATGAATTGTCAAAACTAGACAGTTCACAAGCAGCAAGTATTAAAATGGTAGTCAGATCTATAGCAAGGGGGTGATTACGATTTCCGTGGCCTCTCGATTTAAGAATGCAGTTTTGAAGTACTTTTTGAGAAAATAAGATTCGCCGAAGGATTTATCGATGTATCGATTAGTTATGGAGATATCGATTTTTCAAAAAATTTTTACTTAACGGAACCAATATTTAAATTCGGTTATATCTTTGTCCGATCTGAATGATTCGAAATGTCATTCGAAAGATATTTAAAATGTTTTTAATATGGATCGAACAAAAGAAAATATTTTTTCGTAAATCGGCCACACTACAGACTGTTTTTCGGCATATGTTTTTTTTTTGCATAAAACCGTTAATTTCTCTTAAAAATACGTTATAAAGATTAAATAAAGATATAATAAATTGAAAGCTGAAATATTAACCTTTTGTATGGTTTACAACATGTTATACTTTTTCTGTTATTTTGACCGATTTTCGCTTTTATGTTATATTTTAGATTGAACAGTACAATCATATGGCATAGAGCCATGAATAAAAATAAATTACATAATATAAAAAATGGAAGTATTGATGTGAGAAGAACTTCTTGAGCGTGCTCTAAAGTTAGTATGTATGCTTTCTATTTTCTTTTTAGTGGTTCTGCCTTTTACAAAATGTACTTTTTCTGTAAAAGTAGCCAGATAGACTTTTATCAAAAGTTGTTTGTTGTATTCTGAAGTATATATTAATATTTTTCCTAATTTTTATAAAAAAAAGTGACTGTCTTTTACAAATTGCTGCAATTATTCTGTTTTTTTTTTTGTGAAATAAAATAAGAATGCGTGTCTCTTATTCCAAAAGAACACGATGCAAATCATAATTAATATGATTCGAATATTCTTTTTTATTTTACATAGGTGTGCGATATGCTTGCGATTCTTCTGTGCTTCGCGATGAAAATGAAAGTTGTTGTTTATCAACAGTACATCAAAATTGTACGTTTAAGAAGCAAAATAAAAACCGTATGTTTGTTCTGTTTAATCTAGTAACAATATAAAAATGAGTATAATGGTAGAAATAGGAGAAACAAGTAGTACATATTATACACCAAACGAAAGGTTAATGTTTCAGCTATTACCATGTGTTATGTTTTACTTACTTTTATTACGTATTTTTTGAAGAAAATAACGGTTTTATGAAAAACAATATATATATCAAACCGAAAAACCATCTGTAGTGTAATTAGATTAAGGCCGTGTGCGAATTGATCTAAATTGACTGACTTTTCTAAATTATTGGAAGTTTGCCGGTAATGCAGTGCTTGTCTAAAATTTAGTAAATTTTCGAGTAGACTTTTCATGACTAAATTGAAAGTTACAATATTTTTGTGTCTGATCTTCTTGGGAAACTAAGTGGGAGTTTTGAATTGACCAAAAGGGAAAAAAGCATCCAAATTGACGAATTAATTCTTACAGCTTAATTTTTTTTTAATTAAAATTTTATATATTGCTTGTTTAAGAATATTTTCTTTGTAGAATTAATCCGAATTTAAAAAAAAAACTCTTAATTGCTACAAAAAAACCTACGTTATGCAGTCGATCATCTGGCAGCGTTGAGCTTTAATGTATTCTTGTGTGGTGCTCTCACAAGACACAATCACACACATATAAAATACACTTACACTGTATACACTTGTTTTTAAATTTTAATTAAAAATAAGTTATCAAAAAATTGTTATCAAAAACTATCAAAAATATTTTATTAGTTATAAAAAAATACGATTCAAATTGTTACCTAAAAAAATGTTGTCTTAAAAATATAAAATTTTGTTCAAAGAAAATAAAAACATATATTGTTACAAAAATATAAAATAATTTGTGAACCACCACAACTGGCGATCCTGCTTATCCGAACAAGAACACAAACAACGAGTCAACAGCCACTTCCACCTTGCAGTAACAATAGCGACAGCATTAATTGCAGCAATAACGGCGATAGCAACAGAATTTGACCAAAGGCAAAAAAAAAAAACCACAAACGCTGCTACAATTACCGCTGCCATCATAGCGAACTCAACAGCATCTTTGCCTGCGTAGCACAGCGAAAACGCTGTAAAAAAAAAAAACAGTATCACCCAAAGAGCCCAAAATAAATCGTCACAACAGTAACAGCAGCAGCTGAAACGCTCACCACTAACATCGTCAACATCAACAACATCATCGACCAACAACAAGCAAAACCCGGTAAGATAACGGAAAACAACAACAACATCAACAACAACGTCATAACAACGACAACAAGCAAGACCCTATACCTGCCGGTAAGGTAACGATACAGCAAAAACAAAATCAACAGCAACAACAAGAATATTTATAACAACAACAAAAAAACCAACAACAACAACAACAAGAATATTTATAACAACAACAACGAAATCAATAAGAACAACAACAGTATTTATGACAACAACAAATAAATCAACAGCAAGAACAACAAACAAAAATCAACAACAACAACAACAACAACTACGAGAGCAGAAATCATTTATTCAAAATTTTATAAAATTTTATACATTTTTTTTTATTTGACATTTTATTAAAAATTTTTTTCACAGGTTGCTTTTCAATTTAGATTATCACGAGGCACACACCGTAGATTCTGAAACGTATGTAAGAATATAGGGTCGGAAGAAACCTAGATTCTCACATACGTAGGCACTCCACTGCACTAGGGTAACACATTTGAGGAACACACTTAAACATTCACACAATGAGCCTGCAACATACCCCCCCTCACTCTTCTCACCGTGGAGAAGGAGACAATCCATTAATATCTCTCGACACAGACACACTCCCAAACCCTTTCGACATACCTTACAGTACGGAAATACACGCGACATCTATCAAATTACCACAATTTTGGACAACTTGTCCTGAAGCATGGTTCGTCCATACCGAAATACAATTCCAGACAAAATCCATAACGACAGACAAAACTAAGTACGAATACTTAGTTACAGCTCTTCCACAGGATGTTATTATGACAGTCCTTGATTTCATACAAAAGCCTTCACAGACCAATTTGTACGAAAATTTAACAAAACTTTTGATCGAACGTCATTCTCTTAGTGAAAACAAAAGAATTGACAAAATTCTTTCTGACTGCGAGATTGGAGACCGAAAACCATCCCAGTTTTACAGATCGCTCCTACTTCTAGCCGGTTCTTCAGTGGAACCAGATTTCCTCATAAAGTTATGGCTAAGGAAACTACCCAAAACTCTAAACATAGCATTGACTGGGTCAGGCCACAAAACGATCGAGGAACTGCTAGCGTTAGCCGACAATCTCTGGGAAGTTATGACCGAAAACGAAATCAGTTCCTTCGGAAAACCTTCCAACGCGATTGAACTTACGAAAATGGTTCAAGCTTTAACAATTTCCACTTCAAAAATTTTAGAATCTTTCAATAAATTGACGTTAGAAGTGAACACGCTTAAGTCAGAAAACCGATTTCGTTCGAACTCACGAATAAGACGCAGGTCAAACTCAAGACATAGACCTCAAAACAATACTTCTTGGGTATGTAAATACCATTATAGATTCGGTAGCCAAGCACGAAAGTGTGAACAACCATGTTCATTCGTTCGAAACAACCACCATACACAACCCAACACTATGTCACACAATACAACAAACTAAAAGACTCTATTATCGCGACGACTGATGATAGACCCGTCACATTAACACGTCGTCTTTTCGTATTTGATCCGTCAAATAAATTAAATTTTCTTATTGACAGCGGAGCGGAAGTATCGGTACTTCCAGCCTCAAAATTCAAAATTAATAGACAGAAATCTGATTTGACACTTCAAGCTGCTAATGGCACAGCAATATCTACATTCGGAAAAAAATTATTAACTTTAGACTTAAATTTACGACGCGAATTACCATTTACATTTATTATAGAAGACATTTCTAAACCAATTATTGGTGCAGATTTTTTAACGAAATATGGACTTCTTGTTGATCTCAAATATAAACGTCTACTCGACCCATTAACGAATTTATCAGTAAACACAATAACGGCATATACTGAAACAACATTGCCAAAATTATTTTCACTAGATAACAAGTATACACAATTACTCAAACAATTTCCTTCACTAGTAACAGAACCCGACTATACTACACCGGTAAAACATCAAACAGTTCATCACATAGTGACAGAAGGACAATTACCATTCACGAAGCCACGACGTCTAGACTTGTCCAGAGCGAAAATAGCTAGACAAGAATTCGATTTCTTAGTTAAATCTGGCATTTGTAGACCGTCGAAATCAATGACATCTTCTCCGCTACACCTCGTTCCGAAACGCGAACCAAACGACTGGAGACCATGCGGTGACTACAGACGCATCAATGCAATCACAGTACCTGATCGCTACCCGTTACCACATATACACGATTTTTCAAACAATTTACACAACACAAACATTTATTCGAAACTGGACTTGGTCAGAGCATATCACCAAATACCTATGGCTCCCGAAGACGTACACAAGACAGCTATCACGACACCATTTGGAATGTTCGAATTTCTCCGAATACCTTTCGGTTTGAGAAACTCAGCACAAACATTCCTACGGTTCATACATGAAGTCCTTTACGGACTAGATTTCATTTTCGTCTACTTAGATGACATTTTGATAGCTAGCGAGACAGAAACAGAACACATGAAACATTTGACACAAGTTTTCGAACGACTCGACAAATATGGTTTGAACATTAAACCAAACAAATGCGTTTTCGGAGTTGAAAACATCAATTTTCTGAGCTACAATATTTCAAGAGATGGCATACGGCCATCGGAGGAACGAATACAATGTATAAGAGACTATCCACAACCAAATACTGTGAAACAACTGCAAAAATTTATCGGCATGACTAACTATTATCACAGGTGCATTCCTAAATTAGCGCACATGCTAGGCCCAATATACGAAATGGTCACAACAGCTTCAAAAACAAAAAACAAACTTTTTACATGGACAAACACAACCTCGGAGGCATTCACAGCAATTAAAGATAGTTTTGCTACGCAAACACTACTTAACTATGTTAATAGTAAAGCAGAACTATCGATTGCTGTAGATCAGTGATGCACACGAGATGCTTTCAGAGCCGCTCGGCTTTCACATACAAGTCGTGTGTGCGAAGGTACCGAACTTATACGACGCTAGCAGAGAATCAGTTTGCGTTTGCACTTCATGGAGTGAGGGTCTCATGCGCAAATTATTTTGTTAAATGCTGTACAACCGCAATATATGAATGAATTAAACATGTTTCGACCTTTTTGGCAATTTATTTATTTAAACCCTTTTTACGAGCCTTAATCTATCTATCAAAAACACTTTATGCTATCATTTTACTCAATGAGTGTTAAAGTATTTGCAAAAGTATTTTTTTTTTTCAGTATCTCGCAGACACATACTAAAACAAAAATGTTGCGCTTGTAGTGGAAGGTCTGCCAACGCTGTGCATCACTGCTGTAGATGCATCAAATACAGCAGTAGGTGGAGTGTTACAACAGACATACAACAATAAATTAGAACCACTAGCATTCTTTTCCAAAAAACTAACTTCCACAGAATCTAAATACAGCACATTCGATAGGGAACTTTTAGCTATATTCTTAACAATCAAACATTTTAGACACTACCTCGAAGGTAATATTTTTACAGTATACACAGATCATAAACCACTAACAAATGCACTCAATTGTAAAACAAAGAGAAGCCCAAGACAAACACGACACCTAAAATACATAGCACAATTCACTAGCACGATACTACACGTCAAAGGTACATATAATTCAGTAGCAGATGCATTATCAAGATGCGAGGTAGAAGAACTCAAAACACCCGATCTTAATCTCAAACTATTACATTACGAACAAAACACAGATACAGAACTCAAAGACATATTAGATCAAACGTTATACAAATTTGAACAAATCAAAATATCATTCATGAACATTGAAATTTGGTGCGAGCACTCCACAGATAACACACGCCCATATATTCCACAATCTTTACGTAAGACAATTTTTGATCAAACACACAATATTTCACATCCAGGGACAAGAGGTACCCGACGACTTATAACAGAACGGTATTTTTGGCCAAACATGAATTTACAAATTAATAAATGGACTCAAGAATGCATTAGTTGTCAGAAAGCTAAAGTACACCGGCATACAAAGACATTACCACACAAGATACTCATTCCACACGGCCGTTTCGAACACATCCACGTTGACATGGTTGGTCCCTTACCAATATCGAACGGATATAAATATCTTCTAACCGCGATTGACCGAAATACACGTTGGCCTGAAGCCTACCCACTCAAGAACATAGAGACCACAACAATAATCGACACATTCTATAGAGAATTCGTTTCACGATTTGGCATGCCAATTGAAATCATTTCTGACCGAGGACCACAGTTCACGTCTAACACATTTAAACAATTTGTTAAAGACATTGGTTCTCATCACATTTTTACTTCGTCGTACCATCCACAATCAAACGGGATGATCGAAAGATTTCACAGACAATTAAAAGCGTCAATAATGGCTAGTAATAACCAAACTAATTGGTACACAGAGATTCCTCAGATTCTTTTGGGTATAAGATCCACAGTCAAAGAAGACATCAAAGCGTCCCCGGCTGAAATGGTTTTCGGTCAAAACTTAAAGCTACCTAGACAACTAGTAGTTCAGAATAATCAATCTTTTAATGCATCAGAAACATTAGCGTAACTCAAACAAAACGTTCAAAATAACGATTCAAGCATTTCACATCATAATACAAATGCTGGTCAATACTTACCACAAGCCTTGAAGAGTTGTGAATACGTATACGTGAAATGACACAATACGACATCCACTACAGAATCCATACGAAGGACCGTTCAAAGTACTCGACAGAACACACAAAAATTTTACAATTCTTAAAAATAATAACACAGTTACAGTTCACATCGACAGAGTCAAACCAACATTCATGGACAGAGACACTACAGAGACGCTATCCTCCTCACACAGACCCACAAAAAAAAAGGTACATTTTAATCTCTTGGCCAACTCAATTAAATTCTATGGGGGGGAATAATGTGGTGCTCTCACAAGACACACAATCACACACATATAAAATACACTTACATTTTATACAAATAAAAATAAAAAAAAAAATTTATACACTTGTTTTTAAATTTTAATTAAAAATAAGTTATCAAAAAATTGTTATCAAAAACTATCAAAAATATTTTATTAGTTATAAAAAAATACGATTCAAATTGTTACCTAAAAAAATGTTGTCTTAAAAATATAAAATTTTGTTCAAAGAAAATAAAAACATATATTGTTACAAAAATATAAAATAATTTGTGAACCACCACAACTGGCGATCCTGCTTATCCGAACAAGAACACAAACAACGAGTCAACAGCCACTTCCACCTTGCAGTAACAATAGCGACAGCATTAATTGCAGCAATAACGGCGATAGCAACAGAATTTGACCAAAGGCAAAAAAAAAAAACCACAAACGCTGCTACAATTACCGCTGCCATCATAGCGAACTCAACAGCATCTTTGCCTGCGTAGCACAGCGAAAACGCTGTAAAAAAAAAAACAGTATCACCCAAAGAGCCCAAAATAAATCGTCACAACAGTAACAGCAGCAGCTGAAACGCTCACCACTACCATCGTCAACATCAACAACATCATCGACCAACAACAAGCAAAACCCGGTAAGATAACGGAAAACAACAACAACATCAACAACAACGTCATAACAACGACAACAAGCAAGACCCTATACCTGCCGGTAAGGTAACGATACAGCAAAAACAAAATCAACAGCAACAACAAGAATATTTATAACAACAACAAAAAAACCAACAACAACAACAACAAGAATATTTATAACAACAACAACGAAATCAATAAGAACAACAACAGTATTTATGACAACAACAAATAAATCAACAGCAAGAACAACAAACAAAAATCAACAACAACAACAACAACAACTACGAGAGCAGAAATCATTTATTCAAAATTTTATAAAATTTTATACATTTTTTTTTATTTGACATTTTATTAAAAATTTTTTTCACAGGTTGCTTTTCAATTTAGATTATCACGAGGCACACACCGTAGATTCTGAAACGTATGTAAGAATATAGGGTCGGAAGAAACCTAGATTCTCACATACGTAGGCACTCCACTGCACTAGGGTAACACATTTGAGGAACACACTTAAACATTCACACAATGAGCCTGCAACATACCCCCCCTCACTCTTCTCACCGTGGAGAAGGAGACAATCCATTAATATCTCTCGACACAGACACACTCCCAAACCCTTTCGACATACCTTACAGTACGGAAATACACGCGACATCTATCAAATTACCACAATTTTGGACAACTTGTCCTGAAGCATGGTTCGTCCATACCGAAATACAATTCCAGACAAAATCCATAACGACAGACAAAACTAAGTACGAATACTTAGTTACAGCTCTTCCACAGGATGTTATTATGACAGTCCTTGATTTCATACAAAAGCCTTCACAGACCAATTTGTACGAAAATTTAACAAAACTTTTGATCGAACGTCATTCTCTTAGTGAAAACAAAAGAATTGACAAAATTCTTTCTGACTGCGAGATTGGAGACCGAAAACCATCCCAGTTTTACAGATCGCTCCTACTTCTAGCCGGTTCTTCAATGGAACCAGATTTCCTCATAAAGTTATGGCTAAGGAAACTACCCAAAACTCTAAACATAGCATTGACTGGGTCAGGCCACAAAACGATCGAGGAACTGCTAGCGTTAGCCGACAATCTCTGGGAAGTTATGACCGAAAACGAAATCAGTTCCTTCGGAAAACCTTCCAACGCGATTGAACTTACGAAAATGGTTCAAGCTTTAACAATTTCCACTTCAAAAATTTTAGAATCTTTCAATAAATTGACGTTAGAAGTGAACACGCTTAAGTCAAAAAACCGATTTCGTTCGAACTCACGAATAAGACGCAGGTCAAACTCAAGACATAGACCTCAAAACAATACTTCTTGGGTATGTAAATACCATTATAGATTCGGAAGCCAAGCACGAAAGTGTGAACAACCATGTTCATTCGTTCGAAACAACCACCATACACAACCCAACACTATGTCACACAATACAACAAACTAAAAGACTCTATTATCGCGACGACTGATGATAGACCCGTCACATTAACACGTCGTCTTTTCGTATTTGATCCGTCAAATAAATTAAATTTTCTTATTGACAGCGGAGCGGAAGTATCGGTACTTCCAGCCTCAAAATTCAAAATTAATAGACAGAAATCTGATTTGACACTTCAAGCTGCTAATGGCACAGCAATATCTACATTCGGAAAAAAATTATTAACTTTAGACTTAAATTTACGACGCGAATTACCATTTACATTTATTATAGAAGACATTTCTAAACCAATTATTGGTGCAGATTTTTTAACGAAATATGGACTTCTTGTTGATCTCAAATATAAACGTCTACTCGACCCATTAACGAATTTATCAGTAAACACAATAACGGCATATACTGAAACAACATTGCCAAAATTATTTTCACTAGATAACAAGTATACACAATTACTCAAACAATTTCCTTCACTAGTAACAGAACCCGACTATACTACACCGGTAAAACATCAAACAGTTCATCACATAGTGACAGAAGGACAATTACCATTCACGAAGCCACGACGTCTAGACTTGTCCAGAGCGAAAATAGCTAAACAAGAATTCGATTTCTTAGTTAAATCTGGCATTTGTAGACCGTCGAAATCAATGACATCTTCTCCGCTACACCTCGTTCCGAAACGCGAACCAAACGACTGGAGACCATGCGGTGACTACAGACGCATCAATGCAATCACAGTACCTGATCGCTACCCGTTACCACATATACACGATTTTTCAAACAATTTACACAACACAAACATTTATTCGAAACTGGACTTGGTCAGAGCATATCACCAAATACCTATGGCTCCCGAAGACGTACACAAGACAGCTATCACGACACCATTTGGAATGTTCGAATTTCTCCGAATACCTTTCGGTTTGAGAAACTCAGCACAAACATTCCTACGGTTCATACATGAAGTCCTTTACGGACTAGATTTCATTTTCGTCTACTTAGATGACATTTTGATAGCTAGCGAGACAGAAACAGAACACATGAAACATTTGACACAAGTTTTCGAACGACTCGACAAATATGGTTTGAACATTAAACCAAACAAATGCGTTTTCGGAGTTGAAAACATCAATTTTCTGAGCTACAATATTTCAAGAGATGGCATACGGCCATCGGAGGAACGAATACAATGTATAAGAGACTATCCACAACCAAATACTGTGAAACAACTGCAAAAATTTATCGGCATGACTAACTATTATCACAGGTGCATTCCTAAATTAGCGCACATGCTAGGCCCAATATACGAAATGGTCACAACAGCTTCAAAAACAAAAAACAAACTTTTTACATGGACAAACACAACCTCGGAGGCATTCACAGCAATTAAAGATAGTTTTGCTACGCAAACACTACTTAACTATGTTAATAGTAAAGCAGAACTATCGATTGCTGTAGATCAGTGATGCACACGAGATGCTTTCAGAGCCGCTCGGCTTTCACATACAAGTCGTGTGTGCGAAGGTACCGAACTTATACGACGCTAGCAGAGAATCAGTTTGCGTTTGCACTTCATGGAGTGAGGGTCTCATGCGCAAATTATTTTGTTAAATGCTGTACAACCGCAATATATGAATGAATTAAACATGTTTCGACCTTTTTGGCAATTTATTTATTTAAACCCTTTTTACGAGCCTTAATCTATCTATCAAAAACACTTTATGCTATCATTTTACTCAATGAGTGTTAAAGTATTTGCAAAAGTATTTTTTTTTTTCAGTATCTCGCAGACACATACTAAAACAAAAATGTTGCGCTTGTAGTGGAAGGTCTGCCAACGCTGTGCATCACTGCTGTAGATGCATCAAATACAGCAGTAGGTGGAGTGTTACAACAGACATACAACAATAAATTAGAACCACTAGCATTCTTTTCCAAAAAACTAACTTCCACAGAATCTAAATACAGCACATTCGATAGGGAACTTTTAGCTATATTCTTAACAATCAAACATTTTAGACACTACCTCGAAGGTAATATTTTTACAGTATACACAGATCATAAACCACTAACAAATGCACTCAATTGTAAAACAAAGAGAAGCCCAAGACAAACACGACACCTAAAATACATAGCACAATTCACTAGCACGATACTACACGTCAAAGGTACATATAATTCAGTAGCAGATGCATTATCAAGATGCGAGGTAGAAGAACTCAAAACACCCGATCTTAATCTCAAACTATTACATTACGAACAAAACACAGATACAGAACTCAAAGACATATTAGATCAAACGTTATACAAATTTGAACAAATCAAAATATCATTCATGAACATTGAAATTTGGTGCGAGCACTCCACAGATAACACTCGCCCATATATTCCACAATCTTTACGTAAGACAATTTTTGATCAAACACACAATATTTCACATCCAGGGACAAGAGGTACCCGACGACTTATAACAGAACGGTATTTTTGGCCAAACATGAATTTACAAATTAATAAATGGACTCAAGAATGCATTAGTTGTCAGAAAGCTAAAGTACACCGGCATACAAAGACATTACCACACAAGATACTCATTCCACACGGCCGTTTCGAACACATCCACGTTGACATGGTTGGTCCCTTACCAATATCGAACGGATATAAATATCTTCTAACCGCGATTGACCGAAATACACGTTGGCCTGAAGCCTACCCACTCAAGAACATAGAGACCACAACAATAATCGACACATTCTATAGAGAATTCGTTTCACGATTTGGCATGCCAATTGAAATCATTTCTGACCGAGGACCACAGTTCACGTCTAACACATTTAAACAATTTGTTAAAGACATTGGTTCTCATCACATTTTTACTTCGTCGTACCATCCACAATCAAACGGGATGATCGAAAGATTTCACAGACAATTAAAAGCGTCAATAATGGCTAGTAATAACCAAACTAATTGGTACACAGAGATTCCTCAGATTCTTTTGGGTATAAGATCCACAGTCAAAGAAGACATCAAAGCGTCCCCGGCTGAAATGGTTTTCGGTCAAAACTTAAAGCTACCTAGACAACTAGTAGTTCAGAATAATCAATCTTTTAATGCATCAGAAACATTAGCGTAACTCAAACAAAACGTTCAAAATAACGATTCAAGCATTTCACATCATAATACAAATGCTGGTCAATACTTACCACAAGCCTTGAAGAGTTGTGAATACGTATACGTGAAATGACACAATACGACATCCACTACAGAATCCATACGAAGGACCGTTCAAAGTACTCGACAGAACACACAAAAATTTTACAATTCTTAAAAATAATAACACAGTTACAGTTCACATCGACAGAGTCAAACCAACATTCATGGACAGAGACACTACAGAGACGCTATCCTCCTCACACAGACCCACAAAAAAAAAGGTACATTTTAATCTCTTGGCCAACTCAATTAAATTCTATGGGGGGGAATAATGTGGTGCTCTCACAAGACACACAATCACACACATATAAAATACACTTACATTTTATACAAATAAAAATAAAAAAAAAAATTTATACACTTGTTTTTAAATTTTAATTAAAAATAAGTTATCAAAAAATTGTTATCAAAAACTATCAAAAATATTTTATTAGTTATAAAAAAATACGATTCAAATTGTTACCTTAAAAAAATGTTGTCTTAAAAATATAAAATTTTGTTCAAAGAAAATAAAAACATATATTGTTACAAAAATATAAAATAATTTGTGAACCACCACACTTGCATGCTCACCAATGTGAAGAAAAGAGATAGCAAAAGGTGCTACAATAGGTTCTTAAATTTAGTTGTCAAATGTTATTTCGCACAGTTAGGTCAGCTGTTTTGCTAAATGATTGCAGGGCTGAAAATTTCCATTGAATAGAAAAGTCATTTCCTAAATTTTAGTCTAATTCGCACACAGCCTAAGTACCAAATTTTTATTTTATATTTTATTTTGAAGATATTTAAGTTTGTTATTGAATGATACCCAAATTATTCCGATCGGTCAAATGTTAGCATAGATATAGTCGAATTTACATTAACATACTTATTCTAGCTGTCAATTTACAAGAAATAATTTGTCAAAATTTTGTCAACCTGACTTGTAAAACCTATTCAGGCAAACACTTGACAAATGAAAAACTTTATTTATTCACCACAGGAAGACGAAAAGCATGTTGCCAGAAAACAGCTGTTAAGTGTTGCACTTCTATTGAAAAAATTTCTCCAATTTTGTTAAGTTCCTTTATTAAAATGAAAATATGAAATTATCGTTGTGAATTTGTTAGTTCTTTTGATATTATATGTATAAAACAATGGCACAAAAAAAATGTCTTTCTACTTTCTTCTAAAAGTTAGATTGGTTTAAAGTTGTATCTTAAAAGTGTTATATCTCTGACAGTTTAACAGAAACTATAAAATAGTATATATTAAATTGAAGGATACAAATATGACCTTTTTGTTATAATAATTAAAGACTGCCATAATATTGTATTTTTTTTGCTTTAAAATAAGTTTATTGGAAAAAATCTTAAAAAAAAACTCAAAGCGTTATATCTGAAAAACCATCAAGAAATTTAGTAAAAATTTTAACAAGTATAATAAAGGTAACCAAACTACCTTTTCAATGACACCAGCTGTGATGAAATATCTTCTAAACTTTCAGAGATAGCACTCTTTTAAGAACTACACTTTTTCTTTTCATCTCTTTTGCTATTGACAACTGAGTCAAGAAAAGAGCTTTCAGAATTGAACGAGAATAGGAAATATTGACAGTTGTCAATATATTTACTATAGTAAATATGTTGAACTTTGTCAACTCACCGGAATAGGTCTGTTAGACTTCTTTCAGTAAACATTTTTTTTGAAAAATCGATAACTCGATACCTAATCGATGTATCGATAAATCCTTCGGTGAATCTTATTTTCTCAATGAGCTCTTCAAAACTGCATATTCAGATCTTGGGGCCACGGAAATCGAAATCGTTCCATAGCATGTGATACACTTCTATAGAAAAAGTTCAAAAAGCTGAACCTTTTCTATCTGCTAGTATCACATGAAATCACGGGGGATATCACATGCTATAAAAACAAAAGCATAATGTCTGTTTGACACTCAAATTCATCAATCCCATATGGTGTGGGTCAAATACTTTTTCTTTCTAACAAAAAATGTGATTGTGGGAGACCGTAAGTGATAGCAAGGAAACGCGGCTTTATTCTGTGAACTAGATAAATTAAACAAAGATTGATTATTAAACAAGATTTTTATCAAACAAAAAGTTGTTTGCTATTCTGTGCACTTATTGATAAAACATAAAGCTTCAGAGTGTAGCGCTTTTCCCCGCACTGTCGTGAACAATGTTATTTTGGCAGAAATCAGCTGTTTATTGCAAAATGGATTCTTCCGCAACGTAAGTAGACATAAGGTGTGTTTGCGTTCACAATGTCGAGTAAAGTTCAAGCTGGGAGCGTAAAATGAAATTTGAGTATAGTGTCAAAAGTGAAACACCTTCAAGTACAAAAACAGCTGATTGCCTATAAAACGTAAACAGCACCAAATTTATTTACGCCAATTACCAACTTCCAGATTAATTTATTATTCATTTATTTATATTTATTTACAATTTGTATTTCACTATTTGTAAATTTATTTTACTAATTTACGCCGCACAGTATAAATATGAAAAAAAATGTAAATTTGAGATGGTCTTGTTCTTCTTGATGCTTTTTCTTATAATTCTCGAAGAAATTTTTCCAGCACACTTCTAGCAACTTTCGAGCTTGAGAGAGCGCTTTTATGCTTGTTCTTCTTTTCTCTTTTGAGCTAAGAAAAGTACGGAAACACATTCTAGCACATTGCAAGTTACTACAATCGAGTACGGACTTATTACGGAGTAACGGACTTATTATCTCAATATTTATTTTAAAGTTATAATAATTTTATATATAATTTAATTTACAGGAAACCAAACAACAGCTTGAAACTTACGTTTCATTTTGCCAGGCTCATTCCAAAATTGGTAAGGGGAAAAATACGCCAAAGTCGCCCCAGCAAATGCAAGATTTGTGGAAGCAGCTGGCAGAGCAATTAAATGCATGCAGAGGGCCATCTCGTACTGTAGCTTAATGGAACGAGGTAATTTGTGTTATATTTTCTATATTTGTTACCATGTTTTTATTTGCAGACGTTGGGTGTGTGGAAGAGCCAACTACGTACGCGGGTCGTTTGAAAATGGACCGGAGGTTCACTGGAGGCGGCTTAACAAAATGTAAAATTGTTGTCAATTGAGTGTCCAATATCACCTACATTAGTAAATCCTTTAGTAAATCCTTTGCCATCGTGCAGCTCTGCATCATTGCCAAGCCCTCTACTATCGCAAAGCTCTCTACCTTCGTCAAGCCCTGTACCATCACCAAATCCTGCATCACAGCCATGTGTTCATTTAGCCCAGAAAACGAAGTAATTTATCTTTTGTTTTGTATTTATGCAAATTTTAATTAATGTATTTTTTGAAGAGTGACATTATTTCGGATACCAGCACATTAACACTATCACGAGGGGAGCGCGGTAAGCTGATTCGTACTCTTAATGCTAACTTATCAAAGAGGAATGCTGCTGATGAATACAGGCAACATGTTGAAGAAGAACATCGTCAGGAGCGCTGGGAAGTTATACAGGCCATTCGAAGTCTAACAACCACTGTGGCAGAGTTAGTAAATGTTTTAAACAGGGACCCCAAAAACCGGTTATAGCTAAAAATCAATAACTTTATAACAATTATTTTTTTATCGTATTTGTTCGATCAGAAATAAAAATTATTGTTTGATCGTTATTTTTCGAGAAGAAATAGAAATTAGGTTAGGTTAGGTTAGGTTGACGTGGCTGTCTCCTATGAGACACACTTAGGCCAGTTTGGCCCGTTGTGATAACAGGGGTTAATTATTTCCACTCTATCTGAACCAGTTGGAGCTATTTATGAAGCTTTGTATTCGGTAGACCGAAGTTTTTGAGAGTTCGTCTAGGTCACTGTAGAACCAGTTACCTTGGAAGAGATGGCGCTTTCTGGCCAGCGCTGGGCATGTGCAGAGAAGGTGTGTTGTGGATTCAACTTCCTCTTCATCTCTGCAGCTTCTGCAGAAGTCGTTATGGGGAGTATTCAGTCTTTGGGCGTGGTTTCCAATCAGGCAGTGTCTTGTTAGGACGCCTATTGCAATACTTATTTGGTCCCTTCTAAGGGATATTAGTTCTTTTGAGCGTCTTAAGTTCAGTGTTGGCCAAACTTGACGCGAAATGCTGCATGTACTACCCGTTGACCACCTGATGTTGGATAGTTCATTTATCAGTAGCTTACATGTTGCGAGAGGTGTTCCAATTTGTTCCTTATCTGTCGCTAAAGGTTTGATGGTACCGTTTCTAGCGAGTTCGTCTGCTTTGCAGTTACCTTGGAAGTCTCTATGTCCGGGGATCCAGCATAGGAATATATTGAGCTGCTCTGCCATCTCGTTTAGAGATCTGCGGCAGCCTAGGACTGTTTTTGATGTTATTTCAACAGATTCCAAGGCTTTCAAAGCGGCTTGACTATCAGATAGAATATCTGATAGAATCTTTTGCTAATATTTCGTTCATCTGTAGCCAAGTAACGGCTTCATGTATGGCAGTGACTTCCGCTTGGAAGACACTGCAGTGGTCGGGGAGCCTAAAGGCATGGTTAATGTTTAGGGATTCAGAGTAGACTCCTCCCCCTACTTTGCCATCTAGTTTTGATCCACCAGTGTAGATTCTAGTGGCATTGTTTGGTGGAGGGCTTCCAATATCCCATTCGTATCTGGAGGGGATTGATACATCAAACTTTTTGTGGAATAAAAGTTTTTGAGTGATGTAGTCTATGTTCTTGGGTATTTGAGGAGTGAGTTTCCTGGTGTCAGAGTGTCCTATTGTGCCCTCTTTCCATTGGGAAGTGGCTTCTAGACGGATTGCTGTGTTTGCAGCTATTCGTTTTGTTAGGATATCTAGTGGAGTTAGATGGAGCATAGTATCGAGTGCGTCAGTAGGAGTGGTTCTTGGCGCTCCACTGATGCACAGCTCTGCTGACCGTTGAACTTTGCGAAGTATATTGAGGTGTGTTTGTTTGTTTAGTGCTGGCCACCAGACTATAGCACCGTATAACAATATTGGCCTAACAACAGCTGTATAAAGCACATTGGCAACCCTGGCCTCATTTGTCAAAGTTGTGCGCTTTTTTATCTCTGAAAAAAATTTTCTTAATTCATTATTTTTTCAATTAAAATCGTCTTGAAATAAATCGGTTTCGGTTTTTTACCCCCTATGGGAGGAGTGATCGTACATCCATAGGGGTCACACGTGCCGGTCGTCCGTCCCCGTTCTGTGTTTAAAAACAAAAAAAAAATGTTTTTTTATGTTTATCGTTCCGTCGGTCCGTCTGTGTTTGTCAGTGTTTTGTTTTAAACTGATTAAAAAAAAAAAAAAACACTTAATGCACAAAAATCGCTGTCTTTGTGCAGAATTTAAACTAAACAAAAAAAAGATAAACAAATAAATATCAAAAAAAAAAAAAACAAGTGCAATCAAAGCAGCCAATGTGCAGCATCAGCTGCATAACAAAGCAACAACAACAACAACAACAACAACTGCAACCGGTTTTGGCGACAGCCTACAGCAGCAGCAACAACAACACCGCTGGATTAATTTTTAACTAGCCACGCGAGGGGCTTTTCTATGCTCCTCGCTATGTAAGTAATTGTTGTTTTTTCGTGTCCGTCTATTCCTCCATCCTCTCCGATTAGTTGCGACTGTGAGTGGGTTTCACTGTGAGTGAAATTGTGCTGGGGCAAAGGCATAACACTTGCCTCTGCGCATTTCATATATGCTCTCGGTGTTACTCTCTTTACAGTAGTAACTAATTACCAATACACTTTATTTGTTTTGAAATTTGCACTGCGAGAAAATGTCGGGTCATTTTCGCATGGATTTTTGCAATGTGCGTGGACTGAGAGCGAATTTTTTCTCGGTTTATGCATATTGTACTCTTAATAGGCCTCAAATAATGGCACTGAGTGAGACCCAGGTGAGCGAGGATGCAGATCCACTGGATTTTCATATACCTGGGTATCACTTACTGCCATTGTTTTCCCTGCATAGGGGCATCGCCCTTTACATAAGAACAGATGTAGCATATCAGTGCGAGCGGAGTCTGAACGTTACCGATCCGGAGTTTTGTTCCATGTGGGTGAAGTTCAGGGTCCGCTCTCATTTGATGCACTTCTGCTACATCTATAGAAGTCCGAATCTAGGGAGGGAGCCCACTTTTAACAAATTGGACTCTCTCTCTGATTTTATTACGCACATTTTGGGGTTGTTCCCTGACAGCGAAATCGTTGTAGCCGGCGATTTCAATGTCCACAACCCGGCTTGGTTATGCCACTCAGGCCAAACAACACCTGAGGGTCAGTATGTTGAGCTCTTTGCTGAGTCGAACCAACTGATTCAACTAGTGAAGGAACCAACTTTCATCCCTAGAGTTGGTCTGCAAAACCATAAAATCTTAGACCTTTTTCTGACTTCACACCATGAAAAATATGATGTGTCTGTCCATGCACCTCTTGGTAATTCGGACCATTGCACCATATCCGCTGCTTTTTCATATTCTAACCTAAGCACTCCTACGCCCAAAGCCCCGAAGAGAATCGCTTGGTTTTATGGAAAAGCAAATTGGATTGCGTTAAATAATTTTTACCGCAATTTCAATTGGAAATTATGTTTTGCTGATAGAAATGTAAATGCCGCGGCTCTTATGGTACAAGATATTATTTTATTGGGCATGCGGTCTTTCATCCCCAATAAAATGAGAAGCATTAAGCCTAAAGACCACTCCTGGTTTAATGAGACATGCAGGATTGCAGTCAGGTCCAAAGAGGAAGCCTTCCAGAATTGGCATTCCAACAAGAATGCTGAAACTAGAAGACTTCGCAGTGAGGCTAGGAATAGCTGTAATGCAGTTTTAAAACGCGAAAAGTTTCTTTACGAAACTCGCATCAGAGAACAGATTCTTCTCTGCCCCAAAGCGAGCAAAAACTTTTGGTCATTCGTTAAGAGAGTTAAAAATCAGACGTCTTCGTCGATTCCTGCTCTTTTAAAGGATGACCAAATCTTCACTGACTCGGCTGATAAAGCGAACCTTTTGGCTGGATTGTTTGCACAAAATTCCACAATCCCATCTAGCAATCAGCCATTGCCCTCTGTAGAGAATAAATCATCTTCAATGCAGGAGATATATTTTCGAACGAGAGGAGTTAAAAGAGTCCTTGCAAACCTCAACATAAACAAATCTTCTGGCCCTGATGGTATACCACCAATTGTGCTAAAAATGTGTGCTTCTACACTGGCTCGACCTTTGCGTAACCTCTTCAACATCTCCTACAGGACAGGAGTATTTCCATCTTGTTGGAAGGTCGCAAACGTCCAGCCGGTACCCAAAAAGGGCGATGCTACGAACCCTGAGAACTACCGACCCATTGCAATATGCTCAACGCTCTCCAAAGTCATGGAGAGTGTAATAAACTTCCACCTTATGAACTATCTGGAGCGCAACGAATTGCTCAGTGACCGGCAATATGGCTTCCGAAGAGCTCGCTCTACTGGTGACCTAATGGCGTTCCTCACGGAGAAATGGAACCAATGTGTTCACTTCTTTGGTGAAAGCAGGGTTGTTGCTCTGGATATTTCTAAGGCGTTTGACCGAGTGTGGCATAAAGCGCTCGTGTCAAAACTAATTGCATATGGTGTTGGTGGTAGCTTTGCTCGATGGATCACGTGTTTTCTTAAGGACAGGTCGATTCGTGTCGTAATCGATGGTATTTCGTCCAGTGAACACGCCATCGGTGCTGGAGTACCGCAGGGTTCAGTCCTATCGCCAACTTTGTTTTTGGTTTTTATCAACGACCTTCTGTCGTTGACTCATAACCCAATTCATTCGTTTGCGGATGACAGCAGCATTTGTCATTCATACTCCTTCAAAAAACGCCCGAGCTCTTTAGAGATTGAGAGAAAGAGGCAAAATATGAATGACACACTGCTTAATGACTTAGGAAAAATCTCTGAGTGGGGGCTTGCTAATAGAGTTGAGTTTAATGCTGGCAAGACTCAGTGTTGCCTGTTAACCCACAAGCGAATGAATTGCCCCTTAGCTCCCCTCAATATGAACGGTGTGGATCTTGCAGAGTCAGATGCTCTTGACGTTTTGGGCATATCGATCAAATCTGATCTTCGTTGGAATGATCATATTTTTGATGTGTCGAAAGAAGCGGCCAAGTGCCTAGGTTTTTTAAAACGGTGTAAGAAATACTTCATTCCAACTGATCTACGCGTGATCTACACCTCATATATAAGGCCGAAAATGGAGTACAATTCGCACATTTGGGCAGGAGCTTCAAGATCTTATTTGGAACTTCTGGACCGAATTCAACGACGTGCGATATATCTGATAGGGGATGAAAACATTTCATCTTCTCTCAACTCTCTTGGGCATCGACGCAATGTTGGTTGCCTAAGCCTTATGTACAGGTACTACCATGGGAAGTGTTCAAGGGAGATACATGACTTGACGCCATCAACTCGTGTGTTTTCTCGGTCCACTCGGGCAGCTCATCAAGCCCATCCCTTTACCATTGCCCTGATGCCCAATAGAACCTCGCATTACCGGGATAATTCGTTCTTTAGTCGTACAGCAAAATTGTGGAACAATCTTCCTGCGAGCGTGTTTCCCGGCAGTTTTGAGCTATGTAAATTTAAAACAAATCTTCACCGACACTACTCTATCTTTCCACCCTCCAACTAACTATCACCCGTCTTCCGAATCAACACAATGCTTTCGCATTCATAGGGGGCATCCCCTGAGCGTTGGTTTAGTCTAAAAAAAAAAAGAGACGAATCAGACACAATAAAGTAATCAAGAAGACTTGGATTGGTATTATCGGAAAACCGGGTAGGCAATGTTTCATTAACGACTTTTAAGCCCAACGAGGATATCGTATCGGATAACGATTGTTTAGCAGAATCATTTGACAAAAGATTGACATGACATTGACCACACAGTAAGATAACGTCATGATTTGTAACATAATTGTTAAATTCACTAAACAACAGGATGACATTTATTGATGTTATACACACATGATAAACAGATTTTGGTGTTATTGTCGGATATACTTAAAATTAAAAACTCAAACCCATGTCCACTTTTGATTTTTTATTTTTACAATAAACTGCCACTCCTCCTCCCTTTTTGTCACATATATCATTTCTGAACAATCTATAGTTATTAATATCACAGATAGAATCATTTATATTGTCACTAAGCCACGTTTCAGAAATGCATATAATGTCAACTGTTGCATCTTCGAAGACATGCTTAATATAATCTAATATAGCCATATTTAATCTGCGGGCATTAAAATGGACAAATTAAGGCCAGTATATTGTTTGCACATCACCTGTATTAGTACTTTATGGTTAACATTAGCGCCAACAGACGTAAGACTAGAGCAGTGATGCACAGCGCTAGCAGACCTTCCAATACAAGTGCAACATTTTTGTTTAAGTATGTGTGTGCAAGCAAAATTATGAAAAAAAAATGGTTTTTTAAAATACTTTTACACTCATTGAGTAAAATGATAGGATAGTGTTTTTTGATAGATAGATTGAGGCTCGTAATAAGGGTTTAAATCAAAAATAAATAAATTCCCATAAAGGTCGAAACTTGTTGAATTCATTCATATATTGCGTCTGTACAGCATTTAACAAAATAATTTGCGCATGAGACGCTCGCTCCATGAAGTGCAAACGCAAACTGATCCTTTGCTAGCGTCGTATAAGTTCGGTGCCTTCTCAGACACGACTTGTATGTGAAAGCCGAGTGGCTCCGTAAGCATTTCGTGTGCATCACTGGACCAAGATTCAGGTAGCATTGACAAGTATAGATTTTCTCAGCAACAAGGAAACCACCATCTGTCGAAAAAAAGTTGTTCGTGCAACAAAAATTAAACGAATGTAAAAATAAATAAATTCCGCATAATATGTGCGTTAAATAAACAATTAAAATAATGAAAGTTGTGAAAATTATGTGTGATATGTGTTTAACGTTTTCCAGCCGTGGTGTTTTAATTTTAATTGAAAACTTCTTCAATTTCGTCCACATGCATCTCCATCTGCTGAGGTTGCTGCACTTAAACGTTTTCAACCTTATTTTTATATTTGCACTTAATAACATTAAGTTTACAAATTATCTTCGTTCTAGTAATAATAACTTACTATTAATAAAATAAAATATGCAATATTGTGGCGTCCGTGGCGTAGTTGGTTAAAGTGCGTGGCCGCTATGTCAACGAACTTTGGAGACCCAGGTTCAAACCCCAGCAGCGACAGAAAATTATTTGAATTAAAATAATTTTTCTGTACGGCCGCCACCTCTCTGCAGACAATGGCAAACCTCAGAGAGTAATAAAAATGCCATTTAAAGCTTCTTGAGAATAAGAACATTTCGTTCATCGCCGTTCGGAGTCGGCGTTAAGCCTGTAGGTCCATTTCTCGGTCAATTGTGTACAAACTTAATAACACGCACAACACAATTGATCATAAGAAGCTAGGTCAAAGTCCTTTCAAGGGCTGAAATGGCCAGTTATTTATTTATTTTTTTATATTTTGTTATCAAATGTGTAGTTATTTGCAAGCTCTGATATATAAACAATGGCGAAAATATAAGCATAATTGAACGCTCTCTTTCTTGAATTTTTATTTGACAGATGCTGGTTTCCCAAGCTACTGTCAATACTACCTTGTATTATTATACCATGCACTGGACTTGAGCCTAACATGAGAGCAAAAAACAAGGAGAGTAAGTTTAAGGCAAACAGTAAGAGATAACAGATTGGCAGAAGAGTAGAACGAAGAAATAAGAACGACATCTTAAAGTTTGTTTAAAATAAATAAAAGAAATAATAATTCAAATAGCAGAAGCGGCATCATTTGAAAACCAATTAATAGTTTTGTGAAAATCTTCCATACTGTTGATACCATGCTATCAGCATTTTTTTGCTTTCTGATAAAAACTGTGCCACGAAAAGTGAACGTATTATGCATGCTCTTTTCGCGCTTGCAGACTATGGTAGCTTGAAGAATCTTGCGAGTGTCTGCATTTAAGCTTTCATGGATAAATATATTTTCATCATAATCAAAACCTGCAGCTCTCAGATTCACGGCTGTTTTTTCTCTCCTCCGGTATGCTCCGAACGCTTTCAACACAAGGTTTCGATCAAATGGTGAAAAATATTTGACAATAACAACCGTATTAGGATTGTTTACGTTAGGTTTAAGACGAAAGATGTCTTTGATCTGTGGTGGCTGAAATTTTAAGAAGAGGCATATTTTATTGAATATGCTCTTAAGATTTTCCTCGCAAGAGTATGGCAGACCAAACAACACAGCATCAGATGAACTATCACGCAAATTATTGTTGTTGTTGTGGGTGTTGTTGTTAAGCTGCTCCCCCAATGGGCACGTTTACAAGGACACTGCAGCACATACATATGCAGACAAGAGGGTTTGGTTTGACGGCAGAATTTATTCATGTAAAAATGAATAATTTAACGGCAAAATACAAGTAGGTTAGGTTAGGTTGACGTGGTGCCTCCTATGAGACACACTTAGGCCAGTTTGGCCCGTTGTGATAACAGGGGTTAATTATTTCCACTCTATCTGAACCAGTTGGAGCTATTTATGAAGCTTTGTATTCGGTAGACCGAAGTTTTTGAGAGTTCGTCTAGGTCACTGTAGAACCAGTTACCTAGGAAGAGATGGCGCTTTCTGGCCAGCGCTGGGCATGTGCAGTGAAGGTGTGTTATGGATTCAACCTCCTCCTCATCTCTGCAGCTTCTGCAGAAGTCGTTATGTGGAATATTCAGTCTTCGGGCATGGTTTCCAATCAGGCAGTGTCCTGTTAGAACGCCTATTACGATATTTATTTGGTCCCTTCTAAGGGATATTAGTTCTTTTGAGCGTCTTAAGTTCAGTGTTGGCATAACTTGTCGCGTTATACTGCATGTACTACCCGTTGACCACCTGATGTTGGTGTTTTCAAGGGATAGCTCATTTATCAGTAGCTTTTATGTTGCGAGAGGTATTCCAATTTGTTCTTTATCTGTCGATAGGTGTTTGATGGTACCGTTTCTAGCGAGTTCGTCTGCTTTGCAGTTACCTTGGAAGTCTCTATGTCCGGGGATCCAGCATAGGAATATATTGAGCTGCTCTGCCATCTCATTTAGAGATCTGCGGCAACTTAGGACTTTTTTTGATGTTATTTCAACAGATTCCAGGGCCTTCAAAGCGGCTTGACTATCAGATAGAACACAAATATCTTTTGCTAATATTCCGTTCATCTGAAGACAAGTAACGGCTTCATGTATGGCAGTGACTTCCGCTTGGAAGACACTGCAGTGGTCGAGGAGCCTAAAGGCATGGTTAATGTTTAAGGATTCAGAGTAGACTGTGGTATTGTTTGGTGGAGGGCTTCCAATCTCCCATTCGTATCTGGAGTGGATTGATACATCAAACTTTTTGTGGAATAAAAGTTTTTGAGTGATGTAGTCTATGTTCTTGGGTATTTGAGGAGTGAGTTTCCTGGTGTCAGAGTGTCCTATTGTGCCCTCTTTCCATTGGGAAGTGGCTTCTAGACGGATTGCTGTGTTTGCAGCAGTGTTTGCTATTCGTTTTGTTAGGATATCTAGTGGAGTTAGATGGAGCATAGTATCGAGTGCGTCAGTAGGAGTGGTTCTTAGCGCTCCACTGCACAGTGGTCATATCCGGCCAAAACCTCATAAGTTGTTCATTTCATTTTGTAAATTTATGAAATTTGGTATGTGTGTTAAATAGCTAAAGATGGATTGAGGTATGTTTAAAAATGTTTGCCACGCCCCTTAATACCGCCCCAATCGTTATTAGGCAGAAGGAGTTAAGATAATTGGATGAAACTTGGTTCGCATGTTAGTGTTGACGCAAAGATGTGCTCTATTGATTATTTTTTTAATCCGCCCCTGCCACGCCCACTTATCTAAGATCTCTATAAAATGGGTTTTATTGAAGCTACAAAAACAAAATTTTGTTTCAGCGTATATTAGAGCAAAATCAAGTTATGTGCTAAAAATGGGCGTGATCCGCCCACAGATACGCCCACCTCCCCTACAAACTATAATGGTAAATAGGGCTTTAAAAGGATTTCCACATGAAACATGAGTATATGGGAACAACATGTAGTTGTAAGCCACAAATGGGCGTGGTCTGCCCACTTTACATGCATGGCAAGGAGTGTTGTAGGGTATTTTGTAGTCGGTCTATATCGTCTATAGCCTTTCCTATATCGCACACCATCTTCAAATGAGACACAACTCAAAATTTGTAAATTTTTGGGTAAATATATGGAACTTGCTCACTGACACTGCGCTCAAAAACAATTTTTTGCGATTTCTGAAAATTGACTAATTTTGAGTTGTTTCTCTTTTGGAGATGGTGTGCGATATGTTTTTTTAATAAAAATTATAGTTTGAATTTTTTATTAGTTGGCTTTACATTTTTATTTTGATGGTAAATGTATACAAAAATAATTAAAAAATAACTAGGTTAACATTTCCAAGGCTTCTGGCAGCAATTCTAATTTTTTCTTTTCTCTTCTTATTCTTATTTGACTAATTAAAGGATCAGATGATACTAAGAGATAGTGTAGGATATCTTCATTGTTCAATTTTCTTGAAAAATTTCTGCTATTATTAAGTCTTGCAGACTTGAATATTTTGTTTGTGGCCTCTTGCGCTTCTTCAGACATCGCGCCTATTGCGATGACAAGATGTTCCACTATTTCTGAGCCATGAATCAGCACTTTATGTACAGAGGGGGGCATACTGTACCATACATATAAGTTTACATAAAGTAGACTTGTTTCATCGCAATATATTTTGAAATTTTCTATCTTAATTTCTTGCCCAGAAGCAAGTATTTGTAAGATACAATAAAATTTTTTTACAAGACCGACATCAATATTTAATATGTCTGAAACTTCCACATAGTTTTTAAAAAAAGTCCTTGCAACGTTTCCATCGTTTGAGTTGGCAGTGTCAGGTCTAGGCATATCCACACAAATCCCAATTCGCTTTCTGATTTCTTTTTGAATATGTCTCTTTCTATTTTCTTTCAGAACTTTATTTTCATTTGAAGCAAACGACTTTTTAAAATCCAGGTTGTACGAAATGTGGAGTAGACATTCCATGAATCGTATCCAACAATGAAGAGTGCTAAGACCAAACTGATAGTTACTTTTATTGGGTATTAAAGATTTTACATATGCAATATTGTTCATTTCACTCGGCTTTGCATTGCAAATATTGCATGACCTTGAAGACTTTTGTGAGGTTAAAATATTGACAACTTTACCATCGACCATTGTGCACATAAGATTGTAACTAACTTCAAATTTGAGAGTATCATTAAACTCAACTTTAGTTGGCAACAAATTTTTAATCTCATCACACGTTTCCCTGTATTCCTTTTGCACATTTTCAGATGTTTCCTTTGTAAATGTAAATTTTAATGGTCTGCAAAACCTTATCGATGATGGTCTCTCATTTTTCCAAAGTGTTTCCTTACTTTGTTCTGTAATTAATTTTAAAGGCACATATGTAACCATAAAAATAGTTTTTTCATCCACATTTTCTAAATTTTCGTTATCCTGCCACTTTTGATTAAAGATTTGTTGGCCACTAGAGCCATCCATTCCCCACTTTCCTATCAATATTATTTTATTTTCTGAGACATTTTTTAAGTTTTCATAAATTGATTGAAGAATTCGAGTTGAGGTATGGCTTAAAAGACTTTGAAGAGGAATGGATGCACCAGTCTCTCCCACATTAATAATATCTGGGTAGCACTCTTTCTTTCTTTCTAAAATTTTGGTGTATGGGGGATAATATTTTGCACCCAATAACATTTCGTTGTAATCTCTTTGACCCTCATACTGAGACTTAGAAAATTTCAGATCCATAAACATAGCTAAAGCACCATTTTCTCTTTGAAACTCTTCGCCTTCGCGATGTTTGCATGTGATTTTACAAAGTTTTTCAGATGCTCTATGGACTAACTCCGCATCAAATTTAAAACAATGATCATTAATCTTACGTCTTTTGCTTCTTTCTGAACAGAGATTATATGCCACTTCCGGTCGTCCGGCCGCAGATTTATGACTTGGTCCAGCATCCTTTTGAATTAAAATTTCAAGCTGTACAAAAATCTAAATGCATTCAATAATTAACACTTACACAATCTTCATATTCCAAGTAATGAAAGTTTTTTTTTAACCAGTCAGTTTCTCTACGTTCAAAATATTCCTTGTTGTAATGGCAATTCTGCCATTTTTTTTTTACGGTGCATACAAATCCTCGAATTTTTGAAATTATTATATCCCTTTTAAATATTTTTTTTGAAGTTTTCTCAATATACTGAATCAGAATAACTGCTACTTCATCCACCTTTTTATTTTGGTGTGCTTTCCACACTTCAAAAAGTTCTAAATTCGTTAAGACAGTTGCCACTAAAAAGGTTATAAAAAAAAAGAGTTGGATGAAGTTGGTTCTGAAATTTACCATACTTACTGAGGAACCTTTGTACTCTTAGTCAAACGTATTAGTCAACCTCTAAAAACTTCTAAAAAAATTCCGCAGCCTACCAAACTTTGTGTGTGTTTTTTTTTTTTTAATATTTATAGGTATTTTTAATAACAAAATTTTAATGTCAAAAACGCACTTTCACAAACCAAAACTCATCTTACTTTACAACAAGAGTGTCAGTTGTAAGAATAAAAAAAAAGCTCATCAAAATAATTTGAATTAAAATTCTGAGAAAACGCAAAGCCAACTTAGCTCCCATACTTCGAAAATTTAAAAAATTCATTTGAAAAATTATCAACTTTGCTGCCTTATAAAATCAAATGCTTGCAACAGATTTTAATAAAATTTTGTTTTTACATGCTTTAAGGTGTGTACTATCATAGGGCATACTTTGTTTTCAGGAAAAACGAAAACAAATTTTTTTAATTTTGGCCAGATATTACCACTGTGCACTGATACACAGCTCTGCTGACCGTTGAACTTTGCGAAGTATATTGAGGTGTGTTTGTTTGTTTAGTGCTGGCCACCAGACTATAGCACCGTATAACAATATTGGCCTAATAACAGCTGTATAAAGCCAGTGAGTTACCATAGGTTGTAATCCCCATTTGCTACCCACTGCTTTTTTTTTTGCTTTTTTTGGCTCTCTCGAGCAGGTTGGGTTTCCAATTTAGTTTCTAAAATGAGACCCAGGTATTTTGCTTGTTCTGAGAAGTTTAGTCTTGTATTTCCCAGTTTTGGAGGACTAATAGTGGGCAAGTTGTGTTGTCTGGTAAAGATCACTAACTCGGTTTTATCGGGGTTAACGCTAAGTCCACAGCCGGTAACCCAGTTTACGAGAGTGTTAAGACAATTTTGCATAATATCTCGGAGGGTGGACACATATTTACCTGAGGTGACGATAGCAACATCGTCGGCGTAGGCTATCATCCTGCACCCCTCTTGTTCTAGTTTACCCAGTAGTTCATTCACCGCTAGGTTCCAGAGTAGAGGCGAGAGAACTCCTCCCTGAGGTGTTCCCCTTGGTACAGATCTTAGCGTGGATGCTGCTCCGAGACTCGCGCTTATAATCCTGCCTACAAGCATTTGATTTATAAGTGCTATCAGCGCAGAATCCACCCCAAGCTCCGTCAGCGCATTTGTGATAGCCTCCGCCTTGACGTTGCTAAAGGCACCCTCTATGTCAATGAAGGCTATCATTGTATATTCCTTCTGATGAAGGGACTTTTCAATGATAGATACTATGGAGTGGAGAGCCGTTTCCACAGATTTGCCTTTGGTGTAGGCGTGTTGTGCTGGTGAGATAGGATTTACTTCTATTTTTTGTCTCAAGTAGATGTCTATTAGTCTCTCGAGAGTTTTAAGAAGAAAAGATGAGAGACTGATTGGTCGAAGGTCTTTTGAATTTACGTGCGAGCTTCTTCCTGCCTTAGGTATAAAGACTACCTTCACGTGTCGCCATTGTTTTGGGATGTGATTTAGGTCAAGACAGCTTTGATAGATTATCATAAGCCATTGGCTTATGATGTCGTAAGTTTTTTTAATTTCAATTGGGGCTATGCCGTCAAGTCCTGGAGACTTAAACGGTTTGAAGGTTTCTATGGCCCATTTTAGCTTCGATTGTGTAATTATTTGTAGAGAGTTGTCAATGGATGGAAAATGCACCTCTTGTGTTGGAGCATTCCCAATCTTTGAACAGCCCGGGAAGTGAGTTTCTACCAAGATATTAAGAGATTCTTCACTGTTGGTGGTCCAGGCTCCGTCTTCTTTTTTCATGAAGCTCGGGTTAGGTGGACTAGATGCTAGAATTTTCCTAAGTCTCGACGCGTCGGAGGTTTGTGATATTTCTTCACAGAAATTTCTCCAGGATTGTCGTTGAGCTTTGCGTAATTCTTTTTTATACTCTTTTAGAGCCATTTTGTAGATTGTTCACGCATCTGTGGATCTAGTGGCTTTTGCCTTATTGAAGAGTTTTCTGCTCTTCATTCGGAGCTCTTCTAGTTTAGTGCCCCACCAAGGTGGCTTTTTCCTTCCTTTTGGTGTTTTGAGCGGGCACGCAGTGTCAAGAGCTTTATTCATAGACGCAGTGAGTTTGTCTACTTAGTCATCTAAGGAGTTTTTAGAAGTGGAGAGACAAGATGGTCCGTTAGGAAGTTCTGTCATTAGTGTTTCTGTATAGAGATCCCAGTTGACTTGCTTGAGATTACGACAACTACGTGATATCGGGGCAAAGTCATCTATGTCAAAAAGAATATATCTATGGTCAGAGAAGGAGTGTTCTTTTGAAACTCTCCAATTCTTTATTCTATTAGATATATTGTCGGAGGCAAGAGTAATATCTAAAACTTCCTGCCTATTGCTAATAATAAATGTAGGTTCACAACCCACGTTACTTATGATAAGGTTAGTAGTGAGGATGTAATCAAAAAGAGACTCACCCCGTTTGTTGGTACCTGAGCTTCCCCAGATCTCATGGTAGGCGTTAGCATCGCCCCCGATGATCAGGTCCTTGTTTTCAGCTGCCGCTTTGGAGATCAGGTCTTTTATGACGTCTTCTGGGAGGACTTCGTGGTCGTGGGCCAAGTATGCCGATACAAGCCACAAGCTGTTATGGCCCGTCTCGACACTTATGGCCACAGTGTCCTTGTTGCTGAAATTAGAGAGAGTAAAAACACTCAGATTATTTTTAATTAGAATACACGCCCTCGGTTTACCTTGCGCTTTGGTGTAAATCAGCGTGTATGAAGGGGTCCTGAGTCCGCATACCAGGGCGCAGACTACCCACGGCTCCTGGATCAGGACAATATCTTCTCCGCCCTTGGTAAGACGGAGAGTTAGACTGGCGGACGCAGCCTTTGAGTGGTGGAGGTTAATCTGTACTACTCTCAGCATTAGCGCTGCTAGTAGTGGGACTAACCTCCACGACAGTAATGTCGGACTCATCGTCCGATCTGAGGAGGTCATCCTCTAATGAGGATAACCGGAGAGATCGTGCTAGCTCTGTATCAGAGCTAGCTTCATCTGGTGCAGGAGTGCAGGATTGAGGAGAAGAGGCGTTCTTAATTGAACTGGAAGCCTGCTCTTCCTCCAATAACGCCTCATCTTTTTTGAAGACCCTCATTTCTATGGAGGTGAAACCATAGTCTACCACGTAACTTTTGGATGACAAGATAGCCAGGGACTCCTGATTGATGACAAATGTTGCCGATCTGAAGTCCCCTTTTGGCTCTTCCGCCTTTGTCACCTTCCAGTTACCTGTAGGCAGATCATGGTTTCCCAACCGAATTAGCTCCAAATAGAAATTAATGTTGGTCTATATTTTTCATATCAGAAATTAAAGTTGTTTTCGCTCGATTTTTTTTTTTAACTAGAAATAAAAATAAATCATTGGTCGATATTTTTTCGATCAGTTTAAAAAATAATATTCTTCTGTTTGAAATGATATCGATCGAAAAAGTAACATATGTATTAACCCAAATTGACCGGGTGCACCCATATGGTAACGCAACATAAAGTTACAATTAAAGCACCTTAGCAATCGGGCTATTTAAAAATATAACGGGAAAACATTTTTTTTGCAACACACACACACATATTTTCTATTTTGCAAAGCAACAAGTCAGTTGTGTGTTGCGAGAAGTTCTTTTTGGGAAGTAAAATCCTTTCCATGCATTTAAAAACCTTAACTATTCTCGGTCTATTCGGGTTAAGATATAAATTATAATATAATTAAAACTTAAAAAAAATAAAAAAGGGCTTCGTATCTCGAAAACGAAGGAAGATAAAATTTGAAAATTTGTGACATTTTATTTGTTTTTATTTTTATGAAATTTCAAATTCAGTACAATAAATTGCGAATTGTAAGTGGTGATTTTTGATAGTTTCTTTGACTTTTTTTAAATGGAAGAAAATGCAAGTAAGTATACATTGAGGGTCAAATCTCATATATAAAAATTATTAATTAAAGAGTTGAAATATACCTCGACTTTGTTCTTTCACCTTCGCGTGTGTAATGTGAAGAATCAACGTCGTTTATTGCAAAATTACAATCTTCTGCAGCATCGTAGTCTATCTTTTTGGCAGTAATGCCCGCTTTACTTGCTTATCTGTCGCTTATAACCGTAGGTCGGTTTTGGCCTCGTATAAGAAATTGCGCCAGCCATTTCTGTTTTGCGCTTGCTGGCGCCAGTTGGAAACACCAAACGTGGTTAGGTTATCCAACACCTGATCCTTCCATTTCCTCTTCTGTGTTGACCACCACCGGGCACCGAAGCGAATATTTTTTTCGCTGGAGCGTCGAAACATGACCTAGCCAGCGGAGCCGCTCGATTTTAATGCGCTTAACTATGTCGATGTCAGCGTACAGCTCATACTCGTAGTTCCATCGAATTTGGTACTCGCCATTGACGCAGATTGGACTGAAGATTTTACGAAGGATTTTTCTCTCGAATTCTCCCAAAGTCTTTTCATCAGAACTGTTCTACGTCCAGGTTTGTGCTGCATATAATAGGACGGGCATGCTTAGTGACTTATAGAGCGTGAGTTTTGTTCATCGTGAGAGGCCTCTGCTTCTCAATTGCCTACTCAGCCCAAAGTAACACCTGTTCGCAAGAGTTATCATTCATTTTATCTCAATACTGACATCGTTGAAAGAGTTAATGCTGGATCCCAGGTATACGAAGTCCTTAACCACCTCGAAGGAGATGTTGTCAACACTGACGTGGTTTCCAAGACGCTGCGACTGTTTAGTTGTTATTTATTTATTTATTTTTATGATAAAGGCTTTCATGAGCCTTATTCATAACATCATAAGGAATTTTCCATTAAAAAACAATAACAAATTTCAAACTTATAACTACGTTATTATGTTAAAATATTAAAAAAAGTTAAAATATTTAAATATGTATCTATATATATTTGTTATATAGTTACTATATTATTTGTAACATTTAATATCTTGAAATATGTATCACAGAACAAACATTTGTCTTATTTGTAAGGATTTGGTGTACTCAAACAGTTTAGTTTTAAACACATTGATATCACAGCTTTTTATGTTTTCAGGTATTTCATTGTAGCATTTCAACCCTTTATAAAAAATACTATTTTTTTCAGACTCTGTTCTATATAAAGGTAATTTAAAATGATTTATGTTTCTAGTATTTATGCCGTGTACCTCGTAGTTGAATTTAATATTAGTTTTTAAATAATCCGGCAAAAACTATTCGTAATCTTGTAAATAACGAATACGGCGTCCGTGGCGTAGTTGGTTAAAGTGCGTGGCCGCTATGTCAACGAACTTTGGAGACCCAGGTTCGAGCCCCAGCAGCGACAGAAAATTATTTGAATTAAAATAATTTTTCTGTACGGCCGCCACCTCTCTGCAGACAATGGCAAACCTCAGAGAGTAATCAAAATGCCATGTAAAGCTTCTTAAGAACGAGAACATTCCGTTCATCGCCGTTCGGAGTCGGCGTTAAGCATGTAGGTCCGGTTCTCGGCCAATTGTGTACAAACTTAATAACACGCACAACATTTGATAGTTTCAAATAAAATCCAACTTCAGCTGCTTGTGGACAAAATGGAGCGGAATCCAGCTACTGCTCGAGGACAGCGGAATTTCGGAGAAACGAAGCAGGCACATGACGACTTTTGGGAAGAGTTGAGCAACGAGCTGAATTGTCATGGACCTCCTGTTCGCAAAAGGCAAGACTGGCAACGCGTAAGTTCTCAATAGAAAAATAAAAATATCTAAATCAATATATGTATATAACTTATTAAGGTCTGGACGAATTACAAACAAAATTTGCGGCGAAAAATTTCCACAAATCGCCAGAATGTGCAAGCCACGGGTGGTGGACCATCCGAGGAGGTGCCGCTAACGGCGTTGGAGGAGACAGTTGCTGGCTTGCTCAATACCAGAACCGCAGTAAGTCCAGCTGGACATGTATTTGGGGTGAGCGTTGCGGAGGATGAGGCAGATTCCAGATTTGGGGATGAAAATATCCCCCCGCCGTGTAGATCACAAACTCCTCAAATAAGCAAGCGTAGGAAGGTGGACGCAATGCAAGAGCAGACTAGAAATCAAGTCCAAATTATCAAAAAATTGGATGCGATAGATAAATCTTGCTACAAAAACTATCAAATTAATAAAAAAATGCTCCAAGTGAAGCAAGAAAAGTTGCTCTTGTTAAAAAAAAAGGAAGCTGAAGAGTCGGAGCTGCGAAAACTCGATATAGAGCTGAAGCAATATAAAGTTGATTTGCTAAAAGTTCAACTTGAATTGAATTGAAAATTAATTTTTTTTTTTATAATGTCATGAAGACTGATTTTTTTTATTCATAAGTTCCTTATTTTATATTATAAAAAGTGATTTTTACTGTTTGTTTTTGTTTAACTAATAAGTTCCTTATTTTATAATGTTATTAAGACTGATTTTTTATTGTTTGTTTTTGTTTAATTAATAAGTTTTTTATGTCATGGAGACTAATTTTATTTTACACTGAAGTACCTTATTTTATATAAGAAAATAAAATGAACAGTAATGTTTTTTATATTAAAATTTGTATTTATTATAAATATATTATAATATACATTATAAATTTTGCGCAATAGATCTGCGAGTTCGTCCAGGAACAATCACGCTCAATCGCAATTTCTCCGACCTCCTCTGCAGGTATTTCGTTTGTGTTTCCTGAAGCATCATTTTCATACTCCACATTGAAATGCTGGCTAATATTATGCAGCGCACAGCACACATTTACAACTTTCGTTGCTTTATTGGGATTCAAATGGAGTCCTCTCATAGACAACAGGCACCTAAACTTGTTTTTTACAACTCCAATTGTCCTTTCAACAATATTCCTTGCCTTGGAATGGATGGTGTTGTACCTCATTTCTGTTGATCCTTCGTTAGGCATTCGAAACGGAGTCATAAGATGATCCTGTAAAGGATATCCAGCGTCACCTGAAAATAATTTCAATGCCTTTTAAATATCACAATGAAAACTTGAAACAGTTCGCACTCGAATCAGTTCTCCTTACCTAAGATCCACTCGTTGCTGTTCAACAAGTTGCAAATATGCGACTTATACGCCGATAAGTTCCATATGAAGGAATCATGGGATGCGCCTCCGTGCCTGGCGTCTACAAAACGAATGTTTTGCTTATAGTCGCACACCTATAAATATATATATCTATATATCATTTGATATTCAAAGTGTTCGAATATATAAAGACTCACCAGCATAACGTTGAGACTTGTGTAGCCTTTCCTGTTCTGGAACATGTGACGAGTAGTTGCTTCTGGTGCAATTATTCTAACATGCGTGCCGTCGACGCAACCGACAACTCCGACAATCCATACTTTGTGTAAAAGAACATTTTTGATGCTCGCTTCTCTTCGTCCGTTTGACCACTTGTAATCCAACGCGCGCATATATTTCTCTCTAGGACGTCCAGTACTTCGCTTAGTACGACGGATACAGTCGATTGGGCCTGTCCAACCCAAAAATCATTTCCCGTGCTCTTCTGAAAGCTGCCATCGGCGAAGAAGCGCAGGGCGGTGGTCAACTTCAACACTGGTGGGATCGCAGTCGATTTCGTTCTCTTTTGAAACCTTTCTGCAACCGCATCTAACAAATACCGAAATGCTTCTTTGTTGAGTCGGAAATATTGAATGAATCTTTAATTAAATGCACGAATATATTAAGAACATGCACGCTTTTTAAATATTAAAACTTACGTTTTCTCGGGTAACTCAAATGGATTGGAGCGGTCTCGGAGTTGTCTTCTTATTCGTGCTGGCGGCACATCATCCTCGTCGTCACTTGACCACAACGCAAATGAAATTTCCATTATTATTTTATTTAAAAATTTAGCACAATAAACACATACGGCAGGCAACAAATAAATCTGATTTGTTTTGTTTTTAATTTTTCTGTCAGCTGATAGCTGCCAGTTACAAGGTTGCCACTATTTTGAAATATTCAATTTGTGGTACTTTTTAATTACTGTGGGAAAAAGCCATTCCTTTGATACAGTTCGGCTTTTTAGTATTTCGCTCTCTATTACTTTTTTGTTTAGTCAAAAAAATATATTTATAATTTATTTACTAATGAATTATGCACTTTTTAGAATGAAAACGTCGTATTTTGGTATTTTAGCCGTAGTTTTAATGTTTGTGGGATTTTCATGGTATTAAATTACTGTGGGAAAAATTGTGTTTTAATGAGAATTTGTAGTAGCAACTTGACGAGCTGTCATAAGTAACAAATTCCACATACTTTCCACATTCAAGTGAAACAACAATGTATTGTTGTGAACCATCATAGCGCATTTCTGCTGTGTCTACTCGATTGTTGTGTCTACTTGATAGAAGACACAGGAGTATATTGCTGTGAACCGTAATAGGGCTATCATACTCAAAAATAAATTTTTTCAGGTAAAGTTCGAGTAATAAATGGTGATATTTTGCTTGTTCTTCTTCTTCTTGAAGTGAGTTCGGAAACATACCTAATATTCTGGGCAACCAAAAATATGCAAAAGCAGGTTTTTTTGTGTTACATGATATCGTGAATTAAGTTAAATACAAATACGATTTACATAAAAACAAACAGCCTTATTCGATAGATTTCCTCAAACAACCATTCAACGCTTGTTTAGTTACTCACTGTTTAAGGCTTTACGCAGCCTCTATGTAACCTTGCTTAGATTGTTATCCATAAACATTTTTTCATTGGTTACTCGTTTATAAGGTTTGTGTCTGAACTAAAGAAAATCTACAAAAATTAAGAATTCCTATAGATTTGCAATGGCCGCCGCATAAAAGAATACTGCAAAGGCCGCATATGGAGCATGTCTTTGATATTAAACGAAAAGACAAACCAAAATCATAGGTTATATTTACGCAGCCTTTTAACATAAATTTCAACGTTTAAGTTACACAGCTCTTAACCCTTTCGACCCGGATGGTACATATATGTTCCACTTAACGTTTAAACGATTCGAAAGCCGGGTCGAAAAGGTTAAACAACTGCGAAAAATGTTTATGAATAACGTTTTCTTGTTTAAAGTCCGTTTTAAGTTATGCAGCCTTTAAAATGTTTTTATGAATAAAGCTGAAAGAGTTTAAGCTACATTTGTTAACACATATTTTTGCATATATTATAATAAATACATATTTTCGCACATTTTCGCATATTTTCGAATAGTTCGTGATAAATGCATGTTTTTTAATCCAAATGATTTTTTACAATCTTAAATTTAATTCATAATAAAATATAAATCAAGTCACCATCAAATTTTGCACTTCCCTACACTGGTTGAAAGCTGAAAATAAACATCTTCAATAAAATGTGACAGCTCAATCGCGTTTAGGCCGTTAATCGCGATTGACGTGTTTTTTCCCGCTCTTTCGTACTTTCGCTTTTCGTTATTGTTTAAAAAAGTCAAACAAAATTCCAAAGCGTTCTGCAAATTTTGGGAATGAAGACACAATGTCTTCATCCCAATCCAAAAGTTCTTCCTTTGGAAGCAAAAACTTAAGTCAAGGCAGTTCTAGAAACAATTATTGGAGGCCACTCCAAATGTTAACTGATGACGAATCAAATAATGAAGAACCTAGTGTGCCTGCGACAGTAAAATCTAAAAAAGTGTATATACCACCAATTAAAGTGTTATCTCAAGACAGTGGGCCTTACCAATAGTCAAGAGCTGATACTAAGAAAAAGCTGGCACTAATAAGTATAAGCTTTTCGTTAGTAGTCAACTTTATATTTTTCCGTGCCAATAAACGAAATCAGTATTCGCTTTCAAAGTATAAGCTTTAATCTATTGTGAATGTGCTTTGCCTTGTTTGACAGATAAAAATTGACATTCTACTAAAATACTTAGCATCAGCTGAAGCCGATACTAATATATAGTATGATACTAGAGCACATGTCGATACTTTCTCGTTTATTGGTATGAACGTTTTTAAAGTATAAGCTTTAATCGGAAATGTCGACACTTTCTATGAAAGTAGCAAACTATTGGTAAGGCCCAGTGAGTTTATCCATAATCTGCTTAACAAGTTTCAAATAACTAATAATTGTGTTAAAAAGTTGTCTATTGGCACTAAAATAATGTCAGAAAGTATGGAGACACACAAAATTATTCTCACAATTCTAAAAGAAAATAAATGCCAGTTTTTTACTCATGAACCCAAAAGTAATCGACCTTTCCAGGTTGTGTTGTACGGTCTCGAGAGCAAGACAGCTGATGACGTTAAAAACGAACTTGTTGCATTGAATCTTAAATGCAGTGAAGTGAAAATGATAACAAAAAAATTGGATAATTATGTTGACACTCTTTACATTATCTACTTTGAAAGTGATACAATCAAGTTAACTGATATACGTGCAAATGTAAAAACACTCTTTCGCACAGTAGTTAAGTGGGACTTTCAACGCCGTATTAAAAATAAACCAGTGCAGTGCCGCAACTGTCAAATGTTTGGTCACGGTGAACGGGGCTGCCACGTTACTCCAAGATGCGCAAACTGTGCCGGAAAGCATCTTACCTCTGTTTGCGAGCAAAATGACAAATTTAAATGTGCCAATTGCAGAAATCTGCATAAATCCAATGACATTTCTTGCCCAAGTCGAATTGCATTCTTGCAATTAAGAGATAATTTAAAGAATAAGAGGCATTCTCGCATATATAATCAAACAAACAAAAACTCTGTTAAGCAGCAGCTGGTAAGCATCATCTTCAGCGTGGCGTTCTAATGATTTTCGAGCCACAGAAAATGAGATCTCAAAACCTCTTTTGTTCTCTGAGTCAGAAATCACTCAGCTTACTTTTGATCTTGTTTTAAAACTAAAACCTTGCACTTCTAAAGAAGAACAATTTAATGTTATTGCACAATTAGCAATTAAGTATTTATATAGTAATAAATAATGTCTATTTCTTCATTAAAAATATTATTTTGGAACTCCCGGAGTATCCGTAATAAATCAATTGAATTTTTTGACTTCCTTGTTAATAACCACATTGATATTTGCTTGTTATCGGAAACATGGTTAAACAATACAACAAAGTTTTCTCACCCTCTATATAATTGTATACGATGTGATAGAGATAATCAGAGAGGTGGCCGAGTTGCCATCGTTATAAAAAAAACTATTAACAGTTTCTCCAGGTTTACGTTATAAATTCTAACGATATGAGAAAATTGCTTAATAATGAGGAAAAATATGTTATATGCGGTGACCTAAACAGCAGACATAATTCCTGGGGCTGCACTCGTGCTAACGCTTGGGGAAATATACTCTCAGAATTTACCACTCGGTTTCCGGTTGTGGTATCGTATTCTAATACTCCAACTTATAAACCCGCTTCTACTAGAGGGAACCCATCAACAATTGATTTAATACTTTCAAATGTTTCTCCTCATATTTCGCAACCAATTGCTTTAAACGAATTCAGTCCGGACCATCTCCCTATGCAGTTTAATCTTTCGTTAAATATTCCATGGTATGAAAATCTAATTTTTGATTTTAAAAACACCAACTGGAGCCGCTTTAAATCATGTCTTAAAACATCTCTTAGTAGTCAACCTTGTGAGTTAGAGGACATTAGCCAGTCCTCTCATGTCGATGAAATAACACAGTTTTTCACTCAAATAGTTATGGATGCAGTTAGGGATTCCGTACCAAAAGTGACTCCAAAAAATAACTGTTTCAAGATTCCTCTTTACATTTTAAATCTAATAAGAATTAGAAATATGTATCTTCGGCACTGGAGTAGGTATCGCATTCTATCGTATTATACTGTAATGCACAGATACTCCGTTCTTATTCGAAATGAATTGGAAGAAGTGAAGAACAAAGCTTGGAATGAAAAACTGAGTAAGTTAGAAAAATGTTCTAAGCCGTTCTGGAATTTAAGCAAGGTCTTGAGAAAAAAATTTGTTCATATTCCTTCATTAATTGATGGTAACAAAACAATATTTCTCAGTGAAAAGAAAGTAAATTCCTTTTCTCAAAACTTTTTAAATAATCATAAAGTTTCTGAAAGCATAGGTTGCCAAGCTCATAACGATCTAGTTAATGAAACTATAAGGCAATTAAGCTCCTTAGAGGTTGAAACCTTTGAATCTGACTTTGTCTCCGTAGATACGATTAAAAGTATTATAAAAGAATTGCGCCCCAGAAAAGCTGCAGGCCTTGACGAGGTCAAAAATTTTATGTTAAAGCAGTTACCAAAAGTTGCATTAACTTACCTAAGGTTTGTAATCAATGCTTGCCTTAAATTACAATATTTTCCTGACACCTGGAAAGCTGCAAAAATCATTCCTGTTCATAAACCTGGAAAACCTCTTAATAAAGTTGATAGTTATCGCCCAATAAGTCTTTTAAGTAGCCTAAGTAAAATTCTCGAAAAAGTACTAAAACAGAAACTTTGGACTTTTATTGAAAGAAACAGTATTATTCCTAATGAACAATTTGGTTTCCGAAGCTTTCACAGTACTGTTCATCAGATTAAAAAACTTCAAAATCATATAAAATCAAATTTTAATCAAAAAATCAACTGCTTTAGTTTTACTTGATGTTGAAAAAGCTTTTGACTCTGTCTGGCATAATGGGCTCCTTTTTAAAATGATTGATTTACGTTTTCCCTTATATCTTACTAAAATCATACAGAGTTTTTTAACAGATAGATTTTTTTGCGTTTGTTTAAATGATGTTTCATCGAACTTTGTTAGGGTCCCGGCGGGAGTTCCACAAGGCTCAGTTATCGGACCACTGCTCTATCTTATATACTGTTCTGATATGCCCAAATACGATGATTGTGATTATGCTGTTTATGCTGATGATACTGGAATCTTCTTCTCGCATTCATTTGGTCAAAATATTGTGATCAAATTGCAATGCGGTCTTGACCAATTAAATAATTTTTTTATTAAATGGAAAATTAAGCTCAATGCAACGAAGACACAAGCTATATTTTTTACAAGAAAAAGAAATCCTTGTTTCTATCCAAGCTCACAGCTACAGATAGATAATTTCCACATTCCTTGATCTGAGAATGTAAAGTATCTCGGTGTTGTCCTTGATAAAAAACTAATTTTTCGTGATCACGTTAATAACCTCATTAATAAGTTTAACATAGCAAAACATCTGCTTTATCCTTTATTGAACAGAAATTCAAAGCTTAGTAATGCTAATAAGATAATTCTTGTAATAGTCATATTCCAATCCATTATTTTATACGCATGTCCTGTTTGGGGTACCTGTGCAAAAATGCATACAAAAAAACTACAAATTTGTCAAAATAAACTACTTAAAATGGCGTTAAAACTACCATGGCATTACTCCACAAAAAAACTCCATGAAAAAAACAATGTAAATCTTATCACTGACTGTATAAGTAAAGCAACTGAAAGATTTAAAATGTTTAGCTCCATGTCTGATAATATTCTAATATATAATTTATATCATTCTGACTAATATTAGTTATTTATATTTATTAATTTATTTATTTATTTATCTAATGATTTGTTTATTTATCCACTAATTTTGTTGTGAATTTAAAACTGTGATCATTTATTCGTTTATTCATTAATTTATTCAATTTTTTTATTTACTTTTTTTTTTTTTAATCTCTTAATGGAAGGTTTTTTCTTGTAGTCTTTCTTCTGGTCTTACCATGTTACTTATTTCAAAAATATTTTTTTAAATTTATACCATTTGTATCATTTTCTAGTTGTAACGTATATATATACAAAATCTCTGTAAATTGTGCAATAACAAAGAGTTTATAACTTAATTTTCTACTACAAATAAAGATATTATTATTATTATTAAAAAAAATGTGACAGCTGATATTTTTGTGCTTCTTTTAATTTGTATGAGTTAGAAAGAGAAAAACATTCCTAAGAACATATCGCTCCTTTTCTGCAATAACGTTACAACTCAAAAAACTAGATTTTTCAGGAGAAGCATTTTAAGTTTTGAACAGACAAAGGAAATTTAATCACCATTTTCAAAATATGAACAAAACATCAAATATACAAGTACTACTGTAATGTACATGGCTTAATCCATACAAAGTGACAAAAAAAAAAACTGGAGATTATCGATACATAATACGATCTAATCGGAAATATATTGAGGTGAATGAATCACAAATTGTACTCTCCTGAAAAAGTTAAAGAAAATATCGTTACCAAAATTGTACACAGCATAGATCATGGTAACACGAATGTTGCTGTGTAATTAACTCAATTTTTATGTTTTTTGGATTGTAACGTTATTGAAGAAAACGAGCGATATGATCGCAGAGTTATTGGCACTGGTCAAAAACACCTGCACATTTGTTTGATTGAAGAAACTTTCTGTTTGCAAATTTAAAGTTAAAAGTAATAAATATTTATTTATGAAAACAATTAAGTATTTACATCCATAAAGCGGGAAGTTAATTCACTGCATATATATAAATCCTGAGTATAAAAAACTTCTTTTGAGAAATTAACAATGAAAAATTATAGACATTTTTAATTTTTAAAGATTTATTTAAAAGAGCATCGGCCCCTAAAAGTAATGAGTAATCTGACTCGTTTCTTTTATTTCTTCTCTCTGTTCGTTATAAGTAACGAGCTGTCAAAAAACGCAAATTACGCAAGAAAAGTTGAAATATTTTCGACTTTGCTTGCGTAGCGAGTAAACGGACGCATACGGAAATGCAGTAAATGAACTCTCATCTGTATGCTTTCACATATTTCTATTGCATTGCGTTCAGCGATTAGACGGACGCATATGCATATGCAGTGAATGAACTTCCCGCTTAAGAACTTATTTTCATTAGACAATGCCAAAGGCAAAAGAAAAGCAATCTTCTAAGTTGGCAAGGTATGTTTCTGAATTTCCAGTCCTTAGAAGTGATGAAAGCATATTGTATTGCAAGCTTTGTAACAAAAGGTGAATGCAGATCTCAGGTCAGTGTGATGCAGCATTTGTAAAGCGCCGGGCACAAAGAAAAATCCAGCCGGCATTCAAGCAGGCACGGATCCCGAAATTCTAAAAGAACCTGTATTTAAATGTGATGTACTGATGTTTATTATGTGGGCTAAGAGTACCAAAAAGAAAAACATTGGGTTTTTATAATTTACTTTAAATATTCACACCCCTATGCTGTAAACGTTTGAAGCTGTTTCTACACGTATTGCTAAAATACTGAAGTCTGTTCCAGTTTTTGTTTGTTTTTGCGATACTGCACCTGTAGCTGTAAACAGTCACACATACAATCTTAACCTGAAATCACAAAAGCACCGCATTTTTTGGATACAATATATCCAAACACCGCACAGTTTTAATTTAAAAACCCACAGTTTCGATAGTATCGGAAGTGTAGACGTAAAATTCCTTTATATACAGTAATGGAGAAAAATTCCGGCTTTTGTAGTTTTTATTTATTTTGATGTTGGTTTTATGTTGGCCTTTTAGATTTGTATTCGGGTCAAATAAACAGAGAAATAACTTTTATTATTATAATTATCTTCACCCCAGAGTCAGCTTGTGGTATTAAACACAAAAAAAATAATCCTGAGCACCACACAATCATATGCAGTGAATGTATATAAAGGGTGGAATCCCGCTCTAATATATATAAAGGGTGGTTAAATTTTAAGGGCCGATGTTGAATATAAACCACACCTAAATGTCAAGTTTTTTTCTGCATTTCATTTAACATTTCTCAATTTCAGACTAACTCAATTTGAACCGTTAAAGTTATTCAGGCTTATTATGAAAATGGGCTTTCAAATCAAAATGCATATCGAGCACTTCGTGATTTTTTCGGTCAATTTAATCGTCCAAATGTGCGTACAATCGGAAAAATCGTGCAAAAATTTTAACAAACCAGGTCTGTAGGAGATGTGAAAACACCAGTGCATGCTCGTACAGCTCGTACTGCAGAAAATATTGCTGCTGTTCGCGATAGTGTGGCTGAAGAGCCGTCCACCTCAACTCGTCCTCGTGCCCAACAATTGCACCTCTCACGCTCGTTGTTGATGAACATTATGCATAAAGACTTGCATTTCACAGTCAGAATGGTGGCAAGTAATGGCAACAGTGGATGATAAATTTTCGAAGAAAATCATCTTCAGTGATGAGGCACATTTTCACCAGTGGATTCGTCAATAAGCAGAATTGCCGCATTTGGGCGAATGATAATTCAAGAGTGATTGTCGAAAAACCAATGCACCCACAAAGAGTGACTGTTTGGTGCGGTTTATGGGCTGGCGGCTTCATTGGGCCGTATTTTTTCCAAAATGAGGCCGGTCAGACAGTACCTGTGAATGGTGTTCGCTATCGTGAGATGATAACGAACTTTTTATGGCCCGAATTGGAAGATATGTGGTTTCAACAGGACGGTGCCACTTGCCACACAGCTAACGAAACAATGGCTCTTTTGCGCGACAAATTCAATGGCCGTGTTATTTCACGTGGTGGCGATGTCAATTGGCCGCCAATCATGTGATTTGACACCATTGGACTTCTTTCTTTGGGGTTATTTGAAAGAAAAGGTGTACGTCGATAAGCCAGCAACAATTCAAAAGCTAAAGGATGAGATAATTCGGCACATTAACGGCATAGAACCTCACTTATACCTCGGCGTCATCGAAAATTTGGACCATCGGATGGAGGTGTGCCGCCGAGGTCGCGGCGGCCATTTAGCCAATATTTTGTTCCATGCATAATTGAACCATACCAATATTATCATAATAAAAAGAAATGACAATAATTTCCTTAATAATTTGTGTTTTATTCAAAATCAACATCGGCCTTTAAAATTTAACTACCCTTTATATATATAACGTACATAAATATTTTTGAACAAAAATCAAAAATACAGCGCCACAACTAATCACCTATTTCAACCTACACCCTGACAGAACAAAGGTTCGAGCATATCAATATGGACATAGTAGGTCCACTACCACCTTATAAGGGTTATCGATATTGCGTTACCTGTGTTGACCGCTACACTCGATGGGTCGAAACATTCCCGATCGAAAATATCACGGCTGAGTCAGTTGCGTTCGCATTTTATACTAACTGGATTTCAAGATTTGGAGTACCGCTTAAAATCACCACCGACCAAGGACGCCAGTTCGAGTCATCATTTTTTCGAGACTTAAATAGACTTTTAGGTATTAAACATTTAAGAACCACAGCTTACCATCCAGCAGCAAACGGCCTCATCGAGCGTTACCACAGAACGCTGAAAGCTTCAATTAAATGTTACCAAACAGAACAGTGGGTCGACGTGCTGCCGCTTATACTTCTGGGTTATAGAGCATCGTTTAAAGATGACATTAAAGCAACGCCTGCAGAAGTGGTTTTCGGTGGCACACTTCGGTTGCCAGGTGAGTTTTTTGAGTCGACAAATAATGGTTTACCAGAGGCCGAGTGCGTGAGTCACTTACGCCAACTTCAAATCACTCAAAACATTCACACTTTATCGAAGCGAAACTAGAAACAACACCAGCAGTATTTGTCAGAACTGACGCTGTTAGGCGACCACTACAGGCTCCATACGAATGACCATATCCTGTTCTAAAGAGAGGCAATAAATTTTTCAAGCTAGACATTCGTGGAAAAGAAGTAAATGTCAGCATTGACCGATTGAAAGCAGCGTATCTCGTCAAGAGCCCGAGACAGGACTAAAAAACACAACAAAAACTCCGGATTATCAAACGCGCTCTGGACGAAAAGTTCGTTTTCGTTTTTCCACGGTGGGGGAGTGATGTGGCGTACGCACAACATATTTGTGCAAACATACATGTTTACACCATCTAGCACACTTAACGTAGCAGCCCTGTGTATATCAAAGGCAAAGAACGAGCAACAGCAAGAATAGAAGATTAAGCTTTTGACATTTGTTTTTACCTATTATTCTCGCCCTCTCTCTATTTCGCCATCACGCAATAAACACGCGTATTTAAGTTGAATTCTTTTAATAAAAATAAAATCTTAAAACATAATTTAATTTTAAGAAGAAACTAAATCTTTTATTTCGTAGAAAGAACCCACACTACAAAGTTTTGATATTTCGAAATATTAGTAAACAAATTATGAACTTGAGTTATAAAATTGTGGCATTTTTATATTTTTATTTAATTTTATGATTCTTGAAAAACATGTTTTGTAGTCTCAGTAGTCTCAGTAGTTCTAGCAGTCCACTAACTACGACAAGTTAATAAGCGCAATAGCAATAAAACCAAAGCGGAATTATAGAAGCGCTATACTTTATCAAAGCAATGTTTTTCTACTCTTTTGCTAGTCGCAAAATTTCAAAAAGTTGATTGCATTGATTCTGCAAAGATTTTGTTGTTGCGCTTTTTGTTTACTTCTTTATCACGTATCAATCTAGGTTCCAACATTTTGTTGGTATTAAACCATAGAAGGCGTGAAGAAGAAAAAAACAAAGAACTTGTTGTTGTAGCAACCTATTGCTTTATGAATTATTTGGCATAAAGCTCTTAATATAATTCTTAAAAAATATGTTTTTTTAAGAATTATAAAATTAAATAAAAATATAAAAATGCCACAATTTTATAACTCATGTAAACTGGTGCGAGCACGACCTACGAAAACATGATGAATTATTATAAGTCTGCGCATATAATAAACATAATTTTTCAAAAAACCTTCTTCACGCCTTCTATGGCTTAACACCAACAAAATGTTGGAACCTAGATTGATACGTGATAAAGAAGTTAACAAAAAGCGCAACAACAAAATCTTTGCAGAATCAATGCAGTCAACTTTTTGAAATTTTGCGACTAGCAAAAGAGTAGAAAAACATTGCTTTGATAAAGTATAGCGCTTCTATAATTCCACTCTGGTTTTATTGCTATTGCGCTTATTAACTTGTCAAAGTTAGTTGACTGCTAGAACCACTGAGACTACTGATGAGTCGGAGTAGCGTCCGACGAGACCATGGTCTAGTCAGCTTGGTTTGTTCTGCAAAGAACTCGATGTTGTAGCAACCTGTTGCTTCATGAATTATTTGGCGTAAAGCTCTTAACATAATTCTTAAAAAATATGTTTTTTAAGAATTATAAAATTAAATTATGAACTTATTTGTTTATCAAAAACTAAAGAAGCCAAAACAAAAAGTTCTCCCAAGCTCAACATAGATAGGACAAAGCAAAATCAGGCTCAGAAAAGTGTCTGAAATAAAATAAAGTTGTGCCTCCACCGCAGCAGCCCGAAGAAGAACCACGCAAAGCGGTAGGTTTTTATTGTTTTTTTTTTCAATCACGAAAGAACTCTCGTCGTCCCGATGCAGTACGTTTGTTATGTGTAAGCCAACATTAAATAAGGCTACGACAAGATATGATATATTGCCATTGTATAGGCATGTCCGTTGATGAGGCTGTAAATCATCTCAGTTTGGTGCTGTAGAAAAGCGCCACATCCGTAAAACATGCATATGAATGCAATAAATGCGCAGCTGCACGTCGTTCTCTTCGCGATTGTTAATTTCTGAATGTGTCACAAGAAATTGTCACAAGAAATTATAGAATAAATAACAAAAAATTAAAAATGTTTGAAAACTTCGTGCGTGATTTCAATATTGAAGAAAATTTGTTTAATTTTTTTTATGAATTGTCAAAACTAGACAGTTCACAAGCAGCAAGTATTAAAATGGTAGTCAGATCTATAGCAAGGGGGTGATTACGATTTCCGTGGCCTCTCGATTTAAGAATGCAGTTTTGAAGTACTTTTTGAGAAAATAAGATTCGCCGAAGGATTTATCGATGTATCGATTAGTTATGGAGATATCGATTTTTCAAATAATTTTTACTTAACGGAACCAATATTTAAATTCGGTTATATCTTTGTCCGATCTGAATGATTCGAAATGTCATTCGAAAGATATTTAAAATGTTTTTAATATGGATCGAACAAAAGAAAATATTTTTTCGTAAATCGGCCACACTACAGACTGTTTTTCGGCATATGTTTTTTTTTTGCATAAAACCGTTAATTTCTCTTAAAAATACGTTATAAAGATTAAATAAAGATATAATAAATTGAAAGCTGAAATATTAACCTTTTGTATGGTTTACAACATGTTATACTTTTTCTGTTATTTTGACCGATTTTCGCTTTTATGTTATATTTTAGATTGAACAGTACAATCATATGGCATAGAGCCATGAATAAAAATAAATTACATAATATAAAAAATGGAAGTATTGATGTGAGAAGAACTTCTTGAGCGTGCTCTAAAGTTAGTATGTATGCTTTCTATTTTCTTTTTAGTGGTTCTGCCTTTTACAAAATGTACTTTTTCTGTAAAAGTAGCCAGATAGACTTTTATCAAAAGTTGTTTGTTGTATTCTGAAGTATATATTAATATTTTTCCTAATTTTTATAAAAAAAAGTGACTGTCTTTTACAAATTGCTGCAATTATTCTGTTTTTTTTTTTGTGAAATAAAATAAGAATGCGTGTCTCTTATTCCAAAAGAACACGATGCAAATCATAATTAATATGATTCGAATATTCTTTTTTATTTTACATAGGTGTGCGATATGCTTGCGATTCTTCTGTGCTTCGCGATGAAAATGAAAGTTGTTGTTTATCAACAGTACATCAAAATTGTACGTTTAAGAAGCAAAATAAAAACCGTATGTTTGTTCTGTTTAATCTAGTAACAATATAAAAATGAGTATAATGGTAGAAATAGGAGAAACAAGTAGTACATATTATACACCAAACGAAAGGTTAATGTTTCAGCTATTACCATGTGTTATGTTTTACTTACTTTTATTACGTATTTTTTGAAGAAAATAACGGTTTTATGAAAAACAATATATATATCAAACCGAAAAACCATCTGTAGTGTAATTAGATTAAGGCCGTGTGCGAATTGATCTAAATTGACTGACTTTTCTAAATTATTGGAAGTTTGCCGGTAATGCAGTGCTTGTCTAAAATTTAGTAAATTTTCGAGTAGACTTTTCATGACTAAATTGAAAGTTACAATATTTTTGTGTCTGATCTTCTTGGGAAACTAAGTGGGAGTTTTGAATTGACCAAAAGGGAAAAAAGCATCCAAATTGACGAATTAATTCTTACAGCTTAATTTTTTTTTAATTAAAATTTTATATATTGCTTGTTTAAGAATATTTTCTTTGTAGAATTAATCCGAATTTAAAAAAAAAACTCTTAATTGCTACAAAAAAACCTACGTTATGCAGTCGATCATCTGGCAGCGTTGAGCTTTAATGTATTCTTGTGTGGTGCTCTCACAAGACACAATCACACACATATAAAATACACTTACACTGTATACACTTGTTTTTAAATTTTAATTAAAAATAAGTTATCAAAAAATTGTTATCAAAAACTATCAAAAATATTTTATTAGTTATAAAAAAATACGATTCAAATTGTTACCTAAAAAAATGTTGTCTTAAAAATATAAAATTTTGTTCAAAGAAAATAAAAACATATATTGTTACAAAAATATAAAATAATTTGTGAACCACCACAACTGGCGATCCTGCTTATCCGAACAAGAACACAAACAACGAGTCAACAGCCACTTCCACCTTGCAGTAACAATAGCGACAGCATTAATTGCAGCAATAACGGCGATAGCAACAGAATTTGACCAAAGGCAAAAAAAAAAAACCACAAACGCTGCTACAATTACCGCTGCCATCATAGCGAACTCAACAGCATCTTTGCCTGCGTAGCACAGCGAAAACGCTGTAAAAAAAAAAAACAGTATCACCCAAAGAGCCCAAAATAAATCGTCACAACAGTAACAGCAGCAGCTGAAACGCTCACCACTACCATCGTCAACATCAACAACATCATCGACCAACAACAAGCAAAACCCGGTAAGATAACGGAAAACAACAACAACATCAACAACAACGTCATAACAACGACAACAAGCAAGACCCTATACCTGCCGGTAAGGTAACGATACAGCAAAAACAAAATCAACAGTAACAACAAGAATATTTATAACAACAACAAAAAAACCAACAACAACAACAACAAGAATATTTATAACAACAACAACGAAATCAATAAGAACAACAACAGTATTTATGACAACAACAAATAAATCAACAGCAAGAACAACAAACAAAAATCAACAACAACAACAACAACAACTACGAGAGCAGAAATCATTTATTCAAAATTTTATAAAATTTTATACATTTTTTTTTATTTGACATTTTATTAAAAATTTTTTTCACAGGTTGCTTTTCAATTTAGATTATCACGAGGCACACACCGTAGATTCTGAAACGTATGTAAGAATATAGGGTCGGAAGAAACCTAGATTCTCACATACGTAGGCACTCCACTGCACTAGGGTAACACATTTGAGGAACACACTTAAACATTCACACAATGAGCCTGCAACATACCCCCCCTCACTCTTCTCACCGTGGAGAAGGAGACAATCCATTAATATCTCTCGACATAGACACACTCCCAAACCCTTTCGACATACCTTACAGTACGGAAATACACGCGACATCTATCAAATTACCACAATTTTGGACAACTTGTCCTGAAGCATGGTTCGTCCATACCGAAATACAATTCCAGACAAAATCCATAACGACAGACAAAACTAAGTACGAATACTTAGTTACAGCTCTTCCACAGGATGTTATTATGACAGTCCTTGATTTCATACAAAAGCCTTCACAGACCAATTTGTACGAAAATTTAACAAAACTTTTGATCGAACGTCATTCTCTTAGTGAAAACAAAAGAATTGACAAAATTCTTTCTGACTGCGAGATTGGAGACCGAAAACCATCCCAGTTTTACAGATCGCTCCTACTTCTAGCCGGTTCTTCAATGGAACCAGATTTCCTCATAAAGTTATGGCTAAGGAAACTACCCAAAACTCTAAACATAGCATTGACTGGGTCAGGCCACAAAACGATCGAGGAACTGCTAGCGTTAGCCGACAATCTCTGGGAAGTTATGACCGAAAACGAAATCAGTTCCTTCGGAAAACCTTCCAACGCGATTGAACTTACGAAAATGGTTCAAGCTTTAACAATTTCCACTTCAAAAATTTTAGAATCTTTCAATAAATTGACGTTAGAAGTGAACACGCTTAAGTCAAAAAACCGATTTCGTTCGAACTCACGAATAAGACGCAGGTCAAACTCAAGACATAGACCTCAAAACAATACTTCTTGGGTATGTAAATACCATTATAGATTCGGTAGCCAAGCACGAAAGTGTGAACAACCATGTTCATTCGTTCGAAACAACCACCATACACAACCCAACACTATGTCACACAATACAACAAACTAAAAGACTCTATTATCGCGACGACTGATGATAGACCCGTCACATTAACACGTCGTCTTTTCGTATTTGATCCGTCAAATAAATTAAATTTTCTTATTGACAGCGGAGCGGAAGTATCGGTACTTCCAGCCTCAAAATTCAAAATTAATAGACAGAAATCTGATTTGACACTTCAAGCTGCTAATGGCACAGCAATATCTACATTCGGAAAAAAATTATTAACTTTAGACTTAAATTTACGACGCGAATTACCATTTACATTTATTATAGAAGACATTTCTAAACCAATTATTGGTGCAGATTTTTTAACGAAATATGGACTTCTTGTTGATCTCAAATATAAACGTCTACTCGACCCATTAACGAATTTATCAGTAAACACAATAACGGCATATACTGAAACAACATTGCCAAAATTATTTTCACTAGATAACAAGTATACACAATTACTCAAACAATTTCCTTCACTAGTAACAGAACCCGACTATACTACACCGGTAAAACATCAAACAGTTCATCACATAGTGACAGAAGGACAATTACCATTCACGAAGCCACGACGTCTAGACTTGTCCAGAGCGAAAATAGCTAAACAAGAATTCGATTTCTTAGTTAAATCTGGCATTTGTAGACCGTCGAAATCAATGACATCTTCTCCGCTACACCTCGTTCCGAAACGCGAACCAAACGACTGGAGACCATGCGGTGACTACAGACGCATCAATGCAATCACAGTACCTGATCGCTACCCGTTACCACATATACACGATTTTTCAAACAATTTACACAACACAAACATTTATTCGAAACTGGACTTGGTCAGAGCATATCACCAAATACCTATGGCTCCCGAAGACGTACACAAGACAGCTATCACGACACCATTTGGAATGTTCGAATTTCTCCGAATACCTTTCGGTTTGAGAAACTCAGCACAAACATTCCTACGGTTCATACATGAAGTCCTTTACGGACTAGATTTCATTTTCGTCTACTTAGATGACATTTTGATAGCTAGCGAGACAGAAACAGAACACATGAAACATTTGACACAAGTTTTCGAACGACTCGACAAATATGGTTTGAACATTAAACCAAACAAATGCGTTTTCGGAGTTGAAAACATCAATTTTCTGAGCTACAATATTTCAAGAGATGGCATACGGCCATCGGAGGAACGAATACAATGTATAAGAGACTATCCACAACCAAATACTGTGAAACAACTGCAAAAATTTATCGGCATGACTAACTATTATCACAGGTGCATTTCTAAATTAGCGCACATGCTAGGCCCAATATACGAAATGGTCACAACAGCTTCAAAAACAAAAAACAAACTTTTTACATGGACAAACACAACCTCGGAGGCATTCACAGCAATTAAAGATAGTTTTGCTACGCAAACACTACTTAACTATGTTAATAGTAAAGCAGAACTATCGATTGCTGTAGATCAGTGATGCACACGAGATGCTTTCAGAGCCGCTCGGCTTTCACATACAAGTCGTGTGTGCGAAGGTACCGAACTTATACGACGCTAGCAGAGAATCAGTTTGCGTTTGCACTTCATGGAGTGAGGGTCTCATGCGCAAATTATTTTGTTAAATGCTGTACAACCGCAATATATGAATGAATTAAACATGTTTCGACCTTTTTGGCAATTTATTTATTTAAACCCTTTTTACGAGCCTTAATCTATCTATCAAAAACACTTTATGCTATCATTTTACTCAATGAGTGTTAAAGTATTTGCAAAAGTATTTTTTTTTTTCAGTATCTCGCAGACACATACTAAAACAAAAATGTTGCGCTTGTAGTGGAAGGTCTGCCAACGCTGTGCATCACTGCTGTAGATGCATCAAATACAGCAGTAGGTGGAGTGTTACAACAGACATACAACAATAAATTAGAACCACTAGCATTCTTTTCCAAAAAACTAACTTCCACAGAATCTAAATACAGCACATTCGATAGGGAACTTTTAGCTATATTCTTAACAATCAAACATTTTAGACACTACCTCGAAGGTAATATTTTTACAGTATACACAGATCATAAACCACTAACAAATGCACTCAATTGTAAAACAAAGAGAAGCCCAAGACAAACACGACACCTAAAATACATAGCACAATTCACTAGCACGATACTACACGTCAAAGGTACATATAATTCAGTAGCAGATGCATTATCAAGATGCGAGGTAGAAGAACTCAAAACACCCGATCTTAATCTCAAACTATTACATTACGAACAAAACACAGATACAGAACTCAAAGACATATTAGATCAAACGTTATACAAATTTGAACAAATCAAAATATCATTCATGAACATTGAAATTTGGTGCGAGCACTCCACAGATAACACACGCCCATATATTCCACAATCTTTACGTAAGACAATTTTTGATCAAACACACAATATTTCACATCCAGGGACAAGAGGTACCCGACGACTTATAACAGAACGGTATTTTTGGCCAAACATGAATTTACAAATTAATAAATGGACTCAAGAATGCATTAGTTGTCAGAAAGCTAAAGTACACCGGCATACAAAGACATTACCACACAAGATACTCATTCCACACGGCCGTTTCGAACACATCCACGTTGACATGGTTGGTCCCTTACCAATATCGAACGGATATAAATATCTTCTAACCGCGATTGACCGAAATACACGTTGGCCTGAAGCCTACCCACTCAAGAACATAGAGACCACAACAATAATCGACACATTCTATAGAGAATTCGTTTCACGATTTGGCATGCCAATTGAAATCATTTCTGACCGAGGACCACAGTTCACGTCTAACACATTTAAACAATTTGTTAAAGACATTGGTTCTCATCACATTTTTACTTCGTCGTACCATCCACAATCAAACGGGATGATCGAAAGATTTCACAGACAATTAAAAGCGTCAATAATGGCTAGTAATAACCAAACTAATTGGTACACAGAGATTCCTCAGATTCTTTTGGGTATAAGATCCACAGTCAAAGAAGACATCAAAGCGTCCCCGGCTGAAATGGTTTTCGGTCAAAACTTAAAGCTACCTAGACAACTAGTAGTTCAGAATAATCAATCTTTTAATGCATCAGAAACATTAGCGTAACTCAAACAAAACGTTCAAAATAACGATTCAAGCATTTCACATCATAATACAAATGCTGGTCAATACTTACCACAAGCCTTGAAGAGTTGTGAATACGTATACGTGAAATGACACAATACGACATCCACTACAGAATCCATACGAAGGACCGTTCAAAGTACTCGACAGAACACACAAAAATTTTACAATTCTTAAAAATAATAACACAGTTACAGTTCACATCGACAGAGTCAAACCAACATTCATGGACAGAGACACTACAGAGACGCTATCCTCCTCACACAGACCCACAAAAAAAAAGGTACATTTTAATCTCTTGGCCAACTCAATTAAATTCTATGGGGGGGAATAATGTGGTGCTCTCACAAGACACACAATCACACACATATAAAATACACTTACATTTTATACAAATAAAAATAAAAAAAAAAATTTATACACTTGTTTTTAAATTTTAATTAAAAATAAGTTATCAAAAAATTGTTATCAAAAACTATCAAAAATATTTTATTAGTTATAAAAAAATACGATTCAAATTGTTACCTAAAAAAATGTTGTCTTAAAAATATAAAATTTTGTTCAAAGAAAATAAAAACATATATTGTTACAAAAATATAAAATAATTTGTGAACCACCACAACTGGCGATCCTGCTTATCCGAACAAGAACACAAACAACGAGTCAACAGCCACTTCCACCTTGCAGTAACAATAGCGACAGCATTAATTGCAGCAATAACGGCGATAGCAACAGAATTTGACCAAAGGCAAAAAAAAAAAACCACAAACGCTGCTACAATTACCGCTGCCATCATAGCGAACTCAACAGCATCTTTGCCTGCGTAGCACAGCGAAAACGCTGTAAAAAAAAAAAACAGTATCACCCAAAGAGCCCAAAATAAATCGTCACAACAGTAACAGCAGCAGCTGAAACGCTCACCACTACCATCGTCAACATCAACAACATCATCGACCAACAACAAGCAAAACCCGGTAAGATAACGGAAAACAACAACAACATCAACAACAACGTCATAACAACGACAACAAGCAAGACCCTATACCTGCCGGTAAGGTAACGATACAGCAAAAACAAAATCAACAGCAACAACAAGAATATTTATAACAACAACAAAAAAACCAACAACAACAACAACAAGAATATTTATAACAACAACAACGAAATCAATAAGAACAACAACAGTATTTATGACAACAACAAATAAATCAACAGCAAGAACAACAAACAAAAATCAACAACAACAACAACAACAACTACGAGAGCAGAAATCATTTATTCAAAATTTTATAAAATTTTATACATTTTTTTTTATTTGACATTTTATTAAAAATTTTTTTCACAGGTTGCTTTTCAATTTAGATTATCACGAGGCACACACCGTAGATTCTGAAACGTATGTAAGAATATAGGGTCGGAAGAAACCTAGATTCTCACATACGTAGGCACTCCACTGCACTAGGGTAACACATTTGAGGAACACACTTAAACATTCACACAATGAGCCTGCAACATACCCCCCCTCACTCTTCTCACCGTGGAGAAGGAGACAATCCATTAATATCTCTCGACACAGACACACTCCCAAACCCTTTCGACATACCTTACAGTACGGAAATACACGCGACATCTATCAAATTACCACAATTTTGGACAACTTGTCCTGAAGCATGGTTCGTCCATACCGAAATACAATTCCAGACAAAATCCATAACGACAGACAAAACTAAGTACGAATACTTAGTTACAGCTCTTCCACAGGATGTTATTATGACAGTCCTTGATTTCATACAAAAGCCTTCACAGACCAATTTGTACGAAAATTTAACAAAACTTTTGATCGAACGTCATTCTCTTAGTGAAAACAAAAGAATTGACAAAATTCTTTCTGACTGCGAGATTGGAGACCGAAAACCATCCCAGTTTTACAGATCGCTCCTACTTCTAGCCGGTTCTTCAATGGAACCAGATTTCCTCATAAAGTTATGGCTAAGGAAACTACCCAAAACTCTAAACATAGCATTGACTGGGTCAGGCCACAAAACGATCGAGGAACTGCTAGCGTTAGCCGACAATCTCTGGGAAGTTATGACCGAAAACGAAATCAGTTCCTTCGGAAAACCTTCCAACGCGATTGAACTTACGAAAATGGTTCAAGCTTTAACAATTTCCACTTCAAAAATTTTAAAATCTTTCAATAAATTGACGTTAGAAGTGAACACGCTTAAGTCAAAAAACCGATTTCGTTCGAACTCACGAATAAGACGCAGGTCAAACTCAAGACATAGACCTCAAAACAATACTTCTTGGGTATGTAAATACCATTATAGATTCGGTAGCCAAGCACGAAAGTGTGAACAACCATGTTCATTCGTTCGAAACAACCACCATACACAACCCAACACTATGTCACACAATACAACAAACTAAAAGACTCTATTATCGCGACGACTGATGATAGACCCGTCACATTAACACGTCGTCTTTTCGTATTTGATCCGTCAAATAAATTAAATTTTCTTATTGACAGCGGAGCGGAAGTATCGGTACTTCCAGCCTCAAAATTCAAAATTAATAGGCAGAAATCTGATTTGACACTTCAAGCTGCTAATGGCACAGCAATATCTACATTCGGAAAAAAATTATTAACTTTAGACTTAAATTTACGACGCGAATTACCATTTACATTTATTATAGAAGACATTTCTAAACCAATTATTGGTGCAGATTTTTTAACGAAATATGGACTTCTTGTTGATCTCAAATATAAACGTCTACTCGACCCATTAACGAATTTATCAGTAAACACAATAACGGCATATACTGAAACAACATTGCCAAAATTATTTTCACTAGATAACAAGTATACACAATTACTCAAACAATTTCCTTCACTAGTAACAGAACCCGACTATACTACACCGGTAAAACATCAAACAGTTCATCACATAGTGACAGAAGGACAATTACCATTCACGAAGCCACGACGTCTAGACTTGTCCAGAGCGAAAATAGCTAAACAAGAATTCGATTTCTTAGTTAAATCTGGCATTTGTAGACCGTCGAAATCAATGACATCTTCTCCGCTACACCTCGTTCCGAAACGCGAACCAAACGACTGGAGACCATGCGGTGACTACAGACGCATCAATGCAATCACAGTACCTGATCGCTACCCGTTACCACATATACACGATTTTTCAAACAATTTACACAACACAAACATTTATTCGAAACTGGACTTGGTCAGAGCATATCACCAAATACCTATGGCTCCCGAAGACGTACACAAGACAGCTATCACGACACCATTTGGAATGTTCGAATTTCTCCGAATACCTTTCGGTTTGAGAAACTCAGCACAAACATTCCTACGGTTCATACATGAAGTCCTTTACGGACTAGATTTCATTTTCGTCTACTTAGATGACATTTTGATAGCTAGCGAGACAGAAACAGAACACATGAAACATTTGACACAAGTTTTCGAACGACTCGACAAATATGGTTTGAACATTAAACCAAACAAATGCGTTTTCGGAGTTGAAAACATCAATTTTCTGAGCTACAATATTTCAAGAGATGGCATACGGCCATCGGAGGAACGAATACAATGTATAAGAGACTATCCACAACCAAATACTGTGAAACAACTGCAAAAATTTATCGGCATGACTAACTATTATCACAGGTGCATTTCTAAATTAGCGCACATGCTAGGCCCAATATACGAAATGGTCACAACAGCTTCAAAAACAAAAAACAAACTTTTTACATGGACAAACACAACCTCGGAGGCATTCACAGCAATTAAAGATAGTTTTGCTACGCAAACACTACTTAACTATGTTAATAGTAAAGCAGAACTATCGATTGCTGTAGATCAGTGATGCACACGAGATGCTTTCAGAGCCGCTCGGCTTTCACATACAAGTCGTGTGTGCGAAGGTACCGAACTTATACGACGCTAGCAGAGAATCAGTTTGCGTTTGCACTTCATGGAGTGAGGGTCTCATGCGCAAATTATTTTGTTAAATGCTGTACAACCGCAATATATGAATGAATTAAACATGTTTCGACCTTTTTGGCAATTTATTTATTTAAACCCTTTTTACGAGCCTTAATCTATCTATCAAAAACACTTTATGCTATCATTTTACTCAATGAGTGTTAAAGTATTTGCAAAAGTATTTTTTTTTTTCAGTATCTCGCAGACACATACTAAAACAAAAATGTTGCGCTTGTAGTGGAAGGTCTGCCAACGCTGTGCATCACTGCTGTAGATGCATCAAATACAGCAGTAGGTGGAGTGTTACAACAGACATACAACAATAAATTAGAACCACTAGCATTCTTTTCCAAAAAACTAACTTCCACAGAATCTAAATACAGCACATTCGATAGGGAACTTTTAGCTATATTCTTAACAATCAAACATTTTAGACACTACCTCGAAGGTAATATTTTTACAGTATACACAGATCATAAACCACTAACAAATGCACTCAATTGTAAAACAAAGAGAAGCCCAAGACAAACACGACACCTAAAATACATAGCACAATTCACTAGCACGATACTACACGTCAAAGGTACATATAATTCAGTAGCAGATGCATTATCAAGATGCGAGGTAGAAGAACTCAAAACACCCGATCTTAATCTCAAACTATTACATTACGAACAAAACACAGATACAGAACTCAAAGACATATTAGATCAAACGTTATACAAATTTGAACAAATCAAAATATCATTCATGAACATTGAAATTTGGTGCGAGCACTCCACAGATAACACACGCCCATATATTCCACAATCTTTACGTAAGACAATTTTTGATCAAACACACAATATTTCACATCCAGGGACAAGAGGTACCCGACGACTTATAACAGAACGGTATTTTTGGCCAAACATGAATTTACAAATTAATAAATGGACTCAAGAATGCATTAGTTGTCAGAAAGCTAAAGTACACCGGCATACAAAGACATTACCACACAAGATACTCATTCCACACGGCCGTTTCGAACACATCCACGTTGACATGGTTGGTCCCTTACCAATATCGAACGGATATAAATATCTTCTAACCGCGATTGACCGAAATACACGTTGGCCTGAAGCCTACCCACTCAAGAACATAGAGACCACAACAATAATCGACACATTCTATAGAGAATTCGTTTCACGATTTGGCATGCCAATTGAAATCATTTCTGACCGAGGACCACAGTTCACGTCTAACACATTTAAACAATTTGTTAAAGACATTGGTTCTCATCACATTTTTACTTCGTCGTACCATCCACAATCAAACGGGATGATCGAAAGATTTCACAGACAATTAAAAGCGTCAATAATGGCTAGTAATAACCAAACTAATTGGTACACAGAGATTCCTCAGATTCTTTTGGGTATAAGATCCACAGTCAAAGAAGACATCAAAGCGTCCCCGGCTGAAATGGTTTTCGGTCAAAACTTAAAGCTACCTAGACAACTAGTAGTTCAGAATAATCAATCTTTTAATGCATCAGAAACATTAGCGTAACTCAAACAAAACGTTCAAAATAACGATTCAAGCATTTCACATCATAATACAAATGCTGGTCAATACTTACCACAAGCCTTGAAGAGTTGTGAATACGTATACGTGAAATGACACAATACGACATCCACTACAGAATCCATACGAAGGACCGTTCAAAGTACTCGACAGAACACACAAAAATTTTACAATTCTTAAAAATAATAACACAGTTACAGTTCACATCGACAGAGTCAAACCAACATTCATGGACAGAGACACTACAGAGACGCTATCCTCCTCACACAGACCCACAAAAAAAAAGGTACATTTTAATCTCTTGGCCAACTCAATTAAATTCTATGGGGGGGAATAATGTGGTGCTCTCACAAGACACACAATCACACACATATAAAATACACTTACATTTTATACAAATAAAAATAAAAAAAAAAAATTTATACACTTGTTTTTAAATTTTAATTAAAAATAAGTTATCAAAAAATTGTTATCAAAAACTATCAAAAATATTTTATTAGTTATAAAAAAATACGATTCAAATTGTTACCTTAAAAAAATGTTGTCTTAAAAATATAAAATTTTGTTCAAAGAAAATAAAAACATATATTGTTACAAAAATATAAAATAATTTGTGAACCACCACACTTGCATGCTCACCAATGTGAAGAAAAGAGATAGCAAAAGGTGCTACAATAGGTTCTTAAATTTAGTTGTCAAATGTTATTTCGCACAGTTAGGTCAGCTGTTTTGCTAAATGATTGCAGGGCTGAAAATTTCCATTGAATAGAAAAGTCATTTCCTAAATTTTAGTCTAATTCGCACACAGCCTAAGTACCAAATTTTTATTTTATATTTTATTTTGAAGATATTTAAGTTTGTTATTGAATGATACCCAAATTATTCCGATCGGTCAAATGTTAGCATAGATATAGTCGAATTTACATTAACATACTTATTCTAGCTGTCAATTTACAAGAAATAATTTGTCAAAATTTTGTCAACCTGACTTGTAAAACCTATTCAGGCAAACACTTGACAAATGAAAAACTTTATTTATTCACCACAGGAAGACGAAAAGCATGTTGCCAGAAAACAGCTGTTAAGTGTTGCACTTCTATTGAAAAAATTTCTCCAATTTTGTTAAGTTCCTTTATTAAAATGAAAATATGAAATTATCGTTGTGAATTTGTTAGTTCTTTTGATATTATATGTATAAAACAATGGCACAAAAAAATGTCTTTCTACTTTCTTCTAAAAGTTAGATTGGTTTAAAGTTGTATCTTAAAAGTGTTATATCTCTGACAGTTTAACAGAAACTATAAAATAGTATATATTAAATTGAAGGATACAAATATGACCTTTTTGTTATAATAATTAAAGACTGCCATAATATTGTATTTTTTTTGCTTTAAAATAAGTTTATTGGAAAAAATCTTAAAAAAAAACTCAAAGCGTTATATCTGAAAAACCATCAAGAAATTTAGTAAAAATTTTAACAAGTATAATAAAGGTAACCAAACTACCTTTTCAATGACACCAGCTGTGATGAAATATCTTCTAAACTTTCAGAGATAGCACTCTTTTAAGAACTACACTTTTTCTTTTCATCTCTTTTGCTATTGACAACTGAGTCAAGAAAAGAGCTTTCAGAATTGAACGAGAATAGGAAATATTGACAGTTGTCAATATATTTACTATAGTAAATATGTTGAACTTTGTCAACTCACCGGAATAGGTCTGTTAGACTTCTTTCAGTAAACATTTTTTTTGAAAAATCGATAACTCGATACCTAATCGATGTATCGATAAATCCTTCGGTGAATCTTATTTTCTCAATGAGCTCTTCAAAACTGCATATTCAGATCTTGGGGCCACGGAAATCGAAATCGTTCCATAGCATGTGATACACTTCTATAGAAAAAGTTCAAAAAGCTGAACCTTTTCTATCTGCTAGTATCACATGAAATCACGGGGGATATCACATGCTATAAAAACAAAAGCATAATGTCTGTTTGACACTCAAATTCATCAATCCCATATGGTGTGGGTCAAATACTTTTTCTTTCTAACAAAAAATGTGATTGTGGGAGACCGTAAGTGATAGCAAGGAAACGCGGCTTTATTCTGTGAACTAGATAAATTAAACAAAGATTGATTATTAAACAAGATTTTTATCAAACAAAAAGTTGTTTGCTATTCTGTGCACTTATTGATAAAACATAAAGCTTCAGAGTGTAGCGCTTTTCCCCGCACTGTCGTGAACAATGTTATTTTGGCAGAAATCAGCTGTTTATTGCAAAATGGATTCTTCCGCAACGTAAGTAGACATAAGGTGTGTTTGCGTTCACAATGTCGAGTAAAGTTCAAGCTGGGAGCGTAAAATGAAATTTGAGTATAGTGTCAAAAGTGAAACACCTTCAAGTACAAAAACAGCTGATTGCCTATAAAACGTAAACAGCACCAAATTTATTTACGCCAATTACCAACTTCCAGATTAATTTATTATTCATTTATTTATATTTATTTACAATTTGTATTTCACTATTTGTAAATTTATTTTACTAATTTACGCCGCACAGTATAAATATGAAAAAAAATGTAAATTTGAGATGGTCTTGTTCTTCTTGATGCTTTTTCTTATAATTCTCGAAGAAATTTTTCCAGCACACTTCTAGCAACTTTCGAGCTTGAGAGAGCGCTTTTATGCTTGTTCTTCTTTTCTCTTTTGAGCTAAGAAAAGTACGGAAACACATTCTAGCACATTGCAAGTTACTACAATCGAGTACGGACTTATTACGGAGTAACGGACTTATTATCTCAATATTTATTTTAAAGTTATAATAATTTTATATATAATTTAATTTACAGGAAACCAAACAACAGCTTGAAACTTACGTTTCATTTTGCCAGGCTCATTCCAAAATTGGTAAGGGGAAAAATACGCCAAAGTCGCCCCAGCAAATGCAAGATTTGTGGAAGCAGCTGGCAGAGCAATTAAATGCATGCAGAGGGCCATCTCGTACTGTAGCTTAATGGAACGAGGTAATTTGTGTTATATTTTCTATATTTGTTACCATGTTTTTATTTGCAGACGTTGGGTGTGTGGAAGAGCCAACTACGTACGCGGGTCGTTTGAAAATGGACCGGAGGTTCACTGGAGGCAGCTTAACAAAATGTAAAATTGTTGTCAATTGAGTGTCCAATATCACCTACATTAGTAAATCCTTTAGTAAATCCTTTGCCATCGTGCAGCTCTGCATCATTGCCAAGCCCTCTACTATCGCAAAGCTCTCTACCTTCGTCAAGCCCTGTACCATCACCAAATCCTGCATCACAGCCATGTGTTCATTTAGCCCAGAAAACGAAGTAATTTATCTTTTGTTTTGTATTTATGCAAATTTTAATTAATGTATTTTTTGAAGAGTGACATTATTTCGGATACCAGCACATTAACACTATCACGAGGGGAGCGCGGTAAGCTGATTCGTACTCTTAATGCTAACTTATCAAAGAGGAATGCTGCTGATGAATACAGGCAACATGTTGAAGAAGAACATCGTCAGGAGCGCTGGGAAGTTATACAGGCCATTCGAAGTCTAACAACCACTGTGGCAGAGTTAGTAAATGTTTTAAACAGGGACCCCAAAAACCGGTTATAGCTAAAAATCAATAACTTTATAACAATTATTTTTTTATCGTATTTGTTCGATCAGAAATAAAAATTATTGTTTGATCGTTATTTTTCGAGAAGAAATAGAAATTAGGTTAGGTTAGGTTAGGTTGACGTGGCTGTCTCCTATGAGACACACTTAGGCCAGTTTGGCCCGTTGTGATAACAGGGGTTAATTATTTCCACTCTATCTGAACCAGTTGGAGCTATTTATGAAGCTTTGTATTCGGTAGACCGAAGTTTTTGAGAGTTCGTCTAGGTCACTGTAGAACCAGTTACCTTGGAAGAGATGGCGCTTTCTGGCCAGCGCTGGGCATGTGCAGAGAAGGTGTGTTGTGGATTCAACTTCCTCTTCATCTCTGCAGCTTCTGCAGAAGTCGTTATGGGGAGTATTCAGTCTTTGGGCGTGGTTTCCAATCAGGCAGTGTCTTGTTAGGACGCCTATTGCAATACTTATTTGGTCCCTTCTAAGGGATATTAGTTCTTTTGAGCGTCTTAAGTTCAGTGTTGGCCAAACTTGACGCGAAATGCTGCATGTACTACCCGTTGACCACCTGATGTTGGATAGTTCATTTATCAGTAGCTTACATGTTGCGAGAGGTGTTCCAATTTGTTCCTTATCTGTCGCTAAAGGTTTGATGGTACCGTTTCTAGCGAGTTCGTCTGCTTTGCAGTTACCTTGGAAGTCTCTATGTCCGGGGATCCAGCATAGGAATATATTGAGCTGCTCTGCCATCTCATTTAGAGATCTGCGGCAGCCTAGGACTGTTTTTGATGTTATTTCAACAGATTCCAAGGCTTTCAAAGCGGCTTGACTATCAGATAGAATATCTGATAGAATCTTTTGCTAATATTTCGTTCATCTGTAGCCAAGTAACGGCTTCATGTATGGCAGTGACTTCCGCTTGGATGACACTGCAGTGGTCGGGGAGCCTAAAGGCATGGTTAATGTTTAGGGATTCAGAGTAGACTCCTCCCCCTACTTTGCCATCTAGTTTTGATCCACCAGTGTAGATTCTAGTGGCATTGTTTGGTGGAGGGCTTCCAATATCCCATTCGTATCTGGAGGGGATTGATACATCAAACTTTTTGTGGAATAAAAGTTTTTGAGTGATGTAGTCTATGTTCTTGGGTATTTGAGGAGTGAGTTTCCTGGTGTCAGAGTGTCCTATTGTGCCCTCTTTCCATTGGGAAGTGGCTTCTAGACGGATTGCTGTGTTTGCAGCTATTCGTTTTGTTAGGATATCTAGTGGAGTTAGATGGAGCATAGTATCGAGTGCGTCAGTAGGAGTGGTTCTTGGCGCTCCACTGATGCACAGCTCTGCTGACCGTTGAACTTTGCGAAGTATATTGAGGTGTGTTTGTTTGTTTAGTGCTGGCCACCAGACTATAGCACCGTATAACAATATTGGCCTAACAACAGCTGTATAAAGCACATTGGCAACCCTGGCCTCATTTGTCAAAGTTGTGCGCTTTTTTATCTCTGAAAAAAATTTTCTTAATTCATTATTTTTTCAATTAAAATCGTCTTGAAATAAATCGGTTTCGGTTTTTTACCCCCTATGGGAGGAGTGATCGTACATCCATAGGGGTCACACGTGCCGGTCGTCCGTCCCCGTTCTGTGTTTAAAAACAAAAAAAAAATGTTTTTTTATGTTTATCGTTCCGTCGGTCCGTCTGTGTTTGTCAGTGTTTTGTTTTAAACTGATTAAAAAAAAAAAAAACACTTAATGCACAAAAATCGCTGTCTTTGTGCAGAATTTAAACTAAACAAAAAAAAGATAAACAAATAAATATCAAAAAAAAAAAAACAAGTGCAATCAAAGCAGCCAATGTGCAGCATCAGCTGCATAACAAAGCAACAACAACAACAACAACAACTGCAACCGGTTTTGGCGACAGCCTACAGCAGCAGCAACAACAACACCGCTGGATTAATTTTTAACTAGCCATGCGAGGGGCTTTTCTATGCTCCTCGCTATGTAAGTAATTGTTGTTTTTTCGTGTCCGTCTATTCCTCCATCCTCTCCGATTAGTTGCGACTGTGAGTGGGTTTCACTGTGAGTGAAATTGTGCTGGGGCAAAGGCATAACACTTGCCTCTGCGCATTTCATATATGCTCTCGGTGTTACTCTCTTTACAGTAGTAACTAATTACCAATACACTTTATTTGTTTTGAAATTTGCACTGCGAGAAAATGTCGGGTCATTTTCGCATGGATTTTTGCAATGTGCGTGGACTGAGAGCGAATTTTTTCTCGGTTTATGCATATTGTACTCTTAATAGGCCTCAAATAATGGCACTGAGTGAGACCCAGGTGAGCGAGGATGCAGATCCACTGGATTTTCATATACCTGGGTATCACTTACTGCCATTGTTTTCCCTGCATAGGGGCATCGCCCTTTACATAAGAACAGATGTAGCATATCAGTGCGAGCGGAGTCTGAACGTTACCGATCCGGAGTTTTGTTCCATGTGGGTGAAGTTCAGGGTCCGCTCTCATTTGATGCACTTCTGCTACATCTATAGAAGTCCGAATCTAGGGAGGGAGCCCACTTTTAACAAATTGGACTCTCTCTCTGATTTTATTACGCACATTTTGGGGTTGTTCCCTGACAGCGAAATCGTTGTAGCCGGCGATTTCAATGTCCACAACCCGGCTTGGTTATGCCACTCAGGCCAAACAACACCTGAGGGTCAGTATGTTGAGCTCTTTGCTGAGTCGAACCAACTGATTCAACTAGTGAAGGAACCAACTTTCATCCCTAGAGTTGGTCTGCAAAACCATAAAATCTTAGACCTTTTTCTGACTTCACACCATGAAAAATATGATGTGTCTGTCCATGCACCTCTTGGTAATTCGGACCATTGCACCATATCCGCTGCTTTTTCATATTCTAACCTAAGCACTCCTACGCCCAAAGCCCCGAAGAGAATCGCTTGGTTTTATGGAAAAGCAAATTGGATTGCGTTAAATAATTTTTACCGCAATTTCAATTGGAAATTATGTTTTGCTGATAGAAATGTAAATGCCGCGGCTCTTATGGTACAAGATATTATTTTATTGGGCATGCGGTCTTTCATCCCCAATAAAATAAGAAGCATTAAGCCTAAAGACCACTCCTGGTTTAATGAGACATGCAGGATTGCAGTCAGGTCCAAAGAGGAAGCCTTCCAGAATTGGCATTCCAACAAGAATGCTGAAACTAGAAGACTTCGCAGTGAGGCTAGGAATAGCTGTAATGCAGTTTTAAAACGCGAAAAGTTTCTTTACGAAACTCGCATCAGAGAACAGGTTCTTCTCTGCCCCAAAGCGAGCAAAAACTTTTGGTCATTCGTTAAGAGAGTTAAAAATCAGACGTCTTCGTCGATTCCTGCTCTTTTAAAGGATGACCAAATCTTCACTGACTCGGCTGATAAAGCGAACCTTTTGGCTGGATTGTTTGCACAAAATTCCACAATCCCACCTAGCAATCAGCCATTGCCCTCTGTAGAGAATAAATCATCTTCAATGCAGGAGATATATTTTCGAACGAGAGGAGTTAAAAGAGTCCTTGCAAACCTCAACATAAACAAATCTTCTGGCCCTGATGGTATACCACCAATTGTGCTAAAAATGTGTGCTTCTACACTGGCTCGACCTTTGCGTAACCTCTTCAACATCTCCTACAGGACAGGAGTATTTCCATCTTGTTGGAAGGTCGCAAACGTCCAGCCGGTACCCAAAAAGGGCGATGCTACGAACCCTGAGAACTACCGACCCATTGCAATATGCTCAACGCTCTCCAAAGTCATGGAGAGTGTAATAAACTTCCACCTTATGAACTATCTGGAGCGCAACGAATTGCTCAGTGACCGGCAATATGGCTTCCGAAGAGCTCGCTCTACTGGTGACCTAATGGCGTTCCTCACGGAGAAATGGAACCAATGTGTTCACTTCTTTGGTGAAAGCAGGGTTGTTGCTCTGGATATTTCTAAGGCGTTTGACCGAGTGTGGCATAAAGCGCTCGTGTCAAAACTAATTGCATATGGTGTTGGTGGTAGCTTTGCTCGATGGATCACGTGTTTTCTTAAGGACAGGTCGATTCGTGTCGTAATCGATGGTATTTCGTCCAGTGAACACGCCATCGGTGCTGGAGTACCGCAGGGTTCAGTCCTATCGCCAACTTTGTTTTTGGTTTTTATCAACGACCTTCTGTCGTTGACTCATAACCCAATTCATTCGTTTGCGGATGACAGCAGCATTTGTCATTCATACTCCTTCAAAAAACGCCCGAGCTCTTTAGAGATTGAGAGAAAGAGGCAAAATATGAATGACACACTGCTTAATGACTTAGGAAAAATCTCTGAGTGGGGGCTTGCTAATAGAGTTGAGTTTAATGCTGGCAAGACTCAGTGTTGCCTGTTAACCCACAAGCGAATGAATTGCCCCTTAGCTCCCCTCAATATGAACGGTGTGGATCTTGCAGAGTCAGATGCTCTTGACGTTTTGGGCATATCGATCAAATCTGATCTTCGTTGGAATGATCATATTTTTGATGTGTCGAAAGAAGCGGCCAAGTGCCTAGGTTTTTTAAAACGGTGTAAGAAATACTTCATTCCAACTGATCTACGCGTGATCTACACCTCATATATAAGGCCGAAAATGGAGTACAATTCGCACATTTGGGCAGGGGCTTCAAGATCTTATTTGGAACTTCTGGACCGAATTCAACGACGTGCGATATATCTGATAGGGGATGAAAACATTTCATCTTCTCTCAACTCTCTTGGGCATCGACGCAATGTTGGTTGCCTAAGCCTTATGTACAGGTACTACCATGGGAAGTGTTCAAGGGAGATACATGACTTGACGCCATCAACTCGTGTGTTTTCTCGGTCCACTCGGGCAGCTCATCAAGCCCATCCCTTTACCATTGCCCTGATGCCCAATAGAACCTCGCATTACCGGGATAATTCGTTCTTTAGTCGTACAGCAAAATTGTGGAACAATCTTCCTGCGAGCGTGTTTCCCGGCAGTTTTGAGCTATGTAAATTTAAAACAAATCTTCACCGACACTACTCTATCTTTCCACCCTCCAACTAACTATCACCCGTCTTCCGAATCAACACAATGCTTTCGCATTCATAGGGGGCATCCCCTGAGCGTTGGTTTAGTCTAAAAAAAAAAAGAGACGAATCAGACACAATAAAGTAATCAAGAAGACTTGGATTGGTATTATCGGAAAACCGGGTAGGCAATGTTTCATTAACGACTTTTAAGCCCAACGAGGATATCGTATCGGATAACGATTGTTTAGCAGAATCATTTGACAAAAGATTGACATGACATTGACCACACAGTAAGATAACGTCATGATTTGTAACATAATTGTTAAATTCACTAAACAACAGGATGACATTTATTGATGTTATACACACATGATAAACAGATTTTGGTGTTATTGTCGGATATACTTAAAATTAAAAACTCAAACCCATGTCCACTTTTGATTTTTTATTTTTACAATAAACTGCCACTCCTCCTCCCTTTTTGTCACATATATCATTTCTGAACAATCTATAGTTATTAATATCACAGATAGAATCATTTATATTGTCACTAAGCCACGTTTCAGAAATGCATATAATGTCAACTGTTGCATCTTCGAAGACATGCTTAATATAATCTAATATAGCCATATTTAATCTGCGGGCATTAAAATGGACAAATTAAGGCCAGTATATTGTTTGCACATCACCTGTATTAGTACTTTATGGTTAACATTAGCGCCAACAGACGTAAGACTAGAGCAGTGATGCACAGCGCTAGCAGACCTTCCAATACAAGTGCAACATTTTTGTTTTAGTATGTGTGTGCAAGCAAAATTATGAAAAAAAAATGGTTTTTTAAAATACTTTTACACTCATTGAGTAAAATGATAGGATAGTGTTTTTTGATAGATAGATTGAGGCTCGTAATAAGGGTTTAAATCAAAAATAAATAAATTCCCATAAAGGTCGAAACTTGTTGAATTCATTCATATATTGCGTCTGTACAGCATTTAACAAAATAATTTGCGCATGAGACGCTCGCTCCATGAAGTGCAAACGCAAACTGATCCTTTGCTAGCGTCGTATAAGTTCGGTGCCTTCTCAGACACGACTTGTATGTGAAAGCCGAGTGGCTCCGTAAGCATTTCGTGTGCATCACTGGACCAAGATTCAGGTAGCATTGACAAGTATAGATTTTCTCAGCAACAAGGAAACCACCATCTGTCGAAAAAAAGTTGTTCGTGCAACAAAAATTAAACGAATGTAAAAATAAATAAATTCCGCATAATATGTGCGTTAAATAAACAATTAAAATAATGAAAGTTGTGAAAATTATGTGTGATATGTGTTTAACGTTTTCCAGCCGTGGTGTTTTAATTTTAATTGAAAACTTCTTCAATTTCGTCCACATGCATCTCCATCTGCTGAGGTTGCTGCACTTAAACGTTTTCAACCTTATTTTTATATTTGCACTTAATAACATTAAGTTTACAAATTATCTTCGTTCTAGTAATAATAACTTACTATTAATAAAATAAAATATGCAATATTGTGGCGTCCGTGGCGTAGTTGGTTAAAGTGCGTGGCCGCTATGTCAACGAACTTTGGAGACCCAGGTTCAAACCCCAGCAGCGACAGAAAATTATTTGAATTAAAATAATTTTTCTGTACGGCCGCCACCTCTCTGCAGACAATGGCAAACCTCAGAGAGTAATAAAAATGCCATTTAAAGCTTCTTGAGAATAAGAACATTTCGTTCATCGCCGTTCGGAGTCGGCGTTAAGCCTGTAGGTCCATTTCTCGGTCAATTGTGTACAAACTTAATAACACGCACAACACAATTGATCATAAGAAGCTAGGTCAAAGTCCTTTCAAGGGCTGAAATGGCCAGTTATTTATTTATTTTTTTATATTTTGTTATCAAATGTGTAGTTATTTGCAAGCTCTGATATATAAACAATGGCGAAAATATAAGCATAATTGAACGCTCTCTTTCTTGAATTTTTATTTGACAGATGCTGGTTTCCCAAGCTACTGTCAATACTACCTTGTATTATTATACCATGCACTGGACTTGAGCCTAACATGAGAGCAAAAAACAAGGAGAGTAAGTTTAAGGCAAACAGTAAGAGATAACAGATTGGCAGAAGAGTAGAACGAAGAAATAAGAACGACATCTTAAAGTTTGTTTAAAATAAATAAAAGAAATAATAATTCAAATAGCAGAAGCGGCATCATTTGAAAACCAATTAATAGTTTTGTGAAAATCTTCCATACTGTTGATACCATGCTATCAGCATTTTTTTGCTTTCTGATAAAAACTGTGCCACGAAAAGTGAACGTATTATGCATGCTCTTTTCGCGCTTGCAGACTATGGTAGCTTGAAGAATCTTGCGAGTGTCTGCATTTAAGCTTTCATGGATAAATATATTTTCATCATAATATTTTTTGAATACGGCCTTTCATTATTTATATTGAAAACGAGTTATTGAGCTCTAGGCCAATCATGTTGAGAACAAGACAACATGAAGAACAAAGAAGGCGACAGCCAACAACAACAACAACAACGGCTCTGTATAGAGCCAATCACAACAGCTTTGACTATACAGACTGTTTCATTGGTCGCTACACCAACTCATCAGTAGTCTTTTGTGTGACTTTACACTGTGATCCACTCAAGCTACTTAGGTTCTAGTTATACTGCCAATATGCCGAGAAAGTTACCCGGAATTTTATTTTTGGCAGAGAACGCTTGAATTTTTTGTAACTGAGTTCTTATCGACATTAGATGCAAGCTGTACCAAGGTTGACCTAAATCGTATCATACTTTTAGGCCTAGCCTTAATTCATGTGCATTTTCGAAACTCGATCACGTGGTTTGCCGCTATCAGAGCATATTGAAGTTGTTGTTATTTTTGCTTTTTAGCTCCTCCCTTTTTCCACACTTCCATTTTTAGGGTTCAGTTAGTTTAACTGATGGTACACCTAACATGGTGTGGAGACCATTTTGTTATGAAAGACTTTGTTGTTTATGTGATTAACACACAACTAATGATTTTCTTAACATTTTACGGGCGTGCTCTCCCAGAAATTTTTTAAATCTTAATATTTTTTGAATACGGCCTTTCATTATTTATATTGAAAACGAGTTATTGAGCTCTAGGCCAATCATGTTGAGAACAAGACAACATGAAGAACAAAGAAGGCGACAGCCAACAACAACAACAACAACGGCTCTGTATAGAGCCAATCACAACAGCTTTGACTATACAGACTGTTTCATTGGTCGCTACACCAACTCATCAGTAGTCTTTTGTGTGACTTTACACTGTGATCCACTCAAGCTACTTAGGTTCTAGTTATACTGCCAATATGCCGAGAAAGTTACCCGGAATTTTATTTTTGGCAGAGAACGCTTGAATTTTTTGTAACTGAGTTCTTATCGACATTAGATGCAAGCTGTACCAAGGTTGACCTAAATCGTATCATACTTTTAGGCCTAGCCTTAATTCATGTGCATTTTCGAAACTCGATCACGTGGTTTGCCGCTATCAGAGCATATTGAAGTTGTTGTTATTTTTGCTTTTTAGCTCCTCCCTTTTTCCACACTTCCATTTTTAGGGTTCAGTTAGTTTAACTGATGGTACACCTAACATGGTGTGGAGACCATTTTGTTATGAAAGACTTTGTTGTTTATGTGATTAACACACAACTAATGATTTTCTTAACATTTTACGGGCGTGCTCTCCCAGAAATTTTTTAAATCTTAATATTTTTTGAATACGGCCTTTCATTATTTATATTGAAAACGAGTTATTGAGCTCTAGGCCAATCATGTTGAGAACAAGACAACATGAAGAACAAAGAAGGCGACAGCCAACAACAACAACAACAACGGCTCTGTATAGAGCCAATCACAACAGCTTTGACTATACAGACTGTTTCATTGGTCGCTACACCAACTCATCAGTAGTCTTTTGTGTGACTTTACACTGTGATCCACTCAAGCTACTTAGGTTCTAGTTATACTGCCAATATGCCGAGAAAGTTACCCGGAATTTTATTTTTGGCAGAGAACGCTTGAATTTTTTGTAACTGAGTTCTTATCGACATTAGATGCAAGCTGTACCAAGGTTGACCTAAATCGTATCATACTTTTAGGCCTAGCCTTAATTCATGTGCATTTTCGAAACTCGATCACGTGGTTTGCCGCTATCAGAGCATATTGAAGTTGTTGTTATTTTTGCTTTTTAGCTCCTCCCTTTTTCCACACTTCCATTTTTAGGGTTCAGTTAGTTTAACTGATGGTACACCTAACATGGTGTGGAGACCATTTTGTTATGAAAGACTTTGTTGTTTATGTGATTAACACACAACTAATGATTTTCTTAACATTTTACGGGCGTGCTCTCCCAGAAATTTTTTAAATCTTAATATTTTTTGAATACGGCCTTTCATTATTTATATTGAAAACGAGTTATTGAGCTCTAGGCCAATCATGTTGAGAACAAGACAACATGAAGAACAAAGAAGGCGACAGCCAACAACAACAACAACAACAAAAAATATTAAGATTTAAAAAATTTCTGGGAGAGCACGCCCGTAAAATGTTAAGAAAATCATTAGTTGTGTGTTAATCACATAAACAACAAAGTCTTTCATAACAAAATGGTCTCCACACCATGTTAGGTGTACCATCAGTTAAACTAACTGAACCCTAAAAATGGAAGTGTGGAAAAAGGGAGGAGCTAAAAAGCAAAAATAACAACAACTTCAATATGCTCTGATAGCGGCAAACCACGTGATCGAGTTTCGAAAATGCACATGAATTAAGGCTAGGCCTAAAAGTATGATACGATTTAGGTCAACCTTGGTACAGCTTGCATCTAATGTCGATAAGAACTCAGTTACAAAAAATTCAAGCGTTCTCTGCCAAAAATAAAATTCCGGGTAACTTTCTCGGCATATTGGCAGTATAACTAGAACCTAAGTAGCTTGAGTGGATCACAGTGTAAAGTCACACAAAAGACTACTGATGAGTTGGTGTAGCGACCAATGAAACAGTCTGTATAGTCAAAGCTGTTGTGATTGGCTCTATACAGAGCCGTTGTTGTTGTTGTTGTTGGCTGTCGCCTTCTTTGTTCTTCATGTTGTCTTGTTCTCAACATGATTGGCCTAGAGCTCAATAACTCGTTTTCAATATAAATAATGAAAGGCCGTATTCAAAAAATATTAAGATTTAAAAAATTTCTGGGAGAGCACGCCCGTAAAATGTTAAGAAAATCATTAGTTGTGTGTTAATCACATAAACAACAAAGTCTTTCATAACAAAATGGTCTCCACACCATGTTAGGTGTACCATCAGTTAAACTAACTGAACCCTAAAAATGGAAGTGTGGAAAAAAGGGAGGAGCTAAAAAGCAAAAATAACAACAACTTCAATATGCTCTGATAGCGGCAAACCACGTGATCGAGTTTCGAAAATGCACATGAATTAAGGCTAGGCCTAAAAGTATGATACGATTTAGGTCAACCTTGGTACAGCTTGCATCTAATGTCGATAAGAACTCAGTTACAAAAAATTCAAGCGTTCTCTGCCAAAAATAAAATTCCGGGTAACTTTCTCGGCATATTGGCAGTATAACTAGAACCTAAGTAGCTTGAGTGGATCACAGTGTAAAGTCACACAAAAGACTACTGATGAGTTGGTGTAGCGACCAATGAAACAGTCTGTATAGTCAAAGCTGTTGTGATTGGCTCTATACAGAGCCGTTGTTGTTGTTGTTGTTGGCTGTCGCCTTCTTTGTTCTTCATGTTGTCTTGTTCTCAACATGATTGGCCTAGAGCTCAATAACTCGTTTTCAATATAAATAATGAAAGGCCGTATTCAAAAAATATTAAGATTTAAAAAATTTCTGGGAGAGCACGCCCGTAAAATGTTAAGAAAATCATTAGTTGTGTGTTAATCACATAAACAACAAAGTCTTTCATAACAAAATGGTCTCCACACCATGTTAGGTGTACCATCAGTTAAACTAACTGAACCCTAAAAATGGAAGTGTGGAAAAAGGGAGGAGCTAAAAAGCAAAAATAACAACAACTTCAATATGCTCTGATAGCGGCAAACCACGTGATCGAGTTTCGAAAATGCACATGAATTAAGGCTAGGCCTAAAAGTATGATACGATTTAGGTCAACCTTGGTACAGCTTGCATCTAATGTCGATAAGAACTCAGTTACAAAAAATTCAAGCGTTCTCTGCCAAAAATAAAATTCCGGGTAACTTTCTCGGCATATTGGCAGTATAACTAGAACCTAAGTAGCTTGAGTGGATCACAGTGTAAAGTCACACAAAAGACTACTGATGAGTTGGTGTAGCGACCAATGAAACAGTCTGTATAGTCAAAGCTGTTGTGATTGGCTCTATACAGAGCCGTTGTTGTTGTTGTTGTTGGCTGTCGCCTTCTTTGTTCTTCATGTTGTCTTGTTCTCAACATGATTGGCCTAGAGCTCAATAACTCGTTTTCAATATTTTCATCATAATCAAAACCTGCAGCTCTCAGATTCACGGCTGTTTTTTCTCTCCTCCGGTATGCTCCGAACGCTTTCAACACAAGGTTTCGATCAAATGGTGAAAAATATTTGACAATAACAACCGTATTAGGATTGTTTACGTTAGGTTTAAGACGAAAGATGTCTTTGATCTGTGGTGGCTGAAATTTTAAGAAGAGGCATATTTTATTGAATATGGGTGTTGTTGTTAAGCTGCTCCCCCAATGGGCACGTTTACAAGGACACTGCAGCACATACATATGCAGACAAGAGGGTTTGGTTTGACGGCAGAGTTTATTCATGTAAAAATGAATAATTTAACGGCAAAATACAAGTAGGTTAGGTTAGGTTGACGTGGTGCCTCCTATGAGACACACTTAGGCCAGTTTGGCCCGTTGTGATAACAGGGGTTAATTATTTCCACTCTATCTGAACCAGTTGGAGCTATTTATGAAGCTTTGTATTCGGTAGACCGAAGTTTTTGAGAGTTCGTCTAGGTCACTGTAGAACCAGTTACCTAGGAAGAGATGGCGCTTTCTGGCCAGCGCTGGGCATGTGCAGTGAAGGTGTGTTATGGATTCAACCTCCTCCTCATCTCTGCAGCTTCTGCAGAAGTCGTTATGTGGAATATTCAGTCTTCGGGCATGGTTTCCAATCAGGCAGTGTCCTGTTAGAACGCCTATTACGATATTTATTTGGTCCCTTCTAAGGGATATTAGTTCTTTTGAGCGTCTTAAGTTCAGTGTTGGCATAACTTGTCGCGTTATACTGCATGTACTACCCGTTGACCACCTGATGTTGGTGTTTTCAAGGGATAGCTCATTTATCAGTAGCTTTTATGTTGCGAGAGGTATTCCAATTTGTTCTTTATCTGTCGATAGGTGTTTGATGGTACCGTTTCTAGCGAGTTCGTCTGCTTTGCAGTTACCTTGGAAGTCTCTATGTCCGGGGATCCAGCATAGGAATATATTGAGCTGCTCTGCCATCTCATTTAGAGATCTGCGGCAACTTAGGACTTTTTTTGATGTTATTTCAACAGATTCCAGGGCCTTCAAAGCGGCTTGACTATCAGATAGAACACAAATATCTTTTGCTAATATTCCGTTCATCTGAAGACAAGTAACGGCTTCATGTATGGCAGTGACTTCCGCTTGGAAGACACTGCAGTGGTCGAGGAGCCTAAAGGCATGGTTAATGTTTAAGGATTCAGAGTAGACTGTGTTATTGTTTGGTGGAGGGCTTCCAATCTCCCATTCGTATCTGGAGGGGATTGATACATCAAACTTTTTGTGGAATAAAAGTTTTTGAGTGATGTAGTCTATGTTTTATTTATTTATTTATTTATTTATTTATTTAGCCAAACAAGGCACTTTTCTTACATACTAACTTAACCTTATACTAACAGTTTTATTTTATTATGACTTATGCTAACAGGTTTTTTCTTTTTTTTTTTTTTTTTTTTTTTTTTTTTTCTCCTTTCCTTGTTTTTGGTGATTGAAGGTAATTCGTAGTGTGGGCGTGAGCCGCCCACACCACTGACATATTTTCTAAACATGTCAAAAGAAGAGGTGGAGACAAGAGAGGGAGAGCACAGGACTATTGAGTGTTAAGTGGGAAACAGATATTTGGAGAGGGTACACTTAAATGTGGATTTTGACATGGACGGTGAAACATGTCAAAAGAAGAGGTGGAGACAAGAGAGGGAGAGCACAGGACTATTGAGTGTTAAGTGGGAAACAGATATTTGGAGAGGGTACACTTAAATGTGGATTTTGACATGGACGGTGAATAGCAGGCGCATATATTATTGAATGTTCTACAACATCTGTTTATGGGTTCATTGTATGCATAAACAGTGCAGTGTTGGTGTTCGTTTAACAGTCTTGTATGTCTAGTTAGCCTTTCAGGAATATTAAATGTAATCTTACTCGAGATATATTCAATGTCGATTAATCCAGTTATGACATCAAATGTGAAGCACGAGCTTAATAAGATTCTTCTTGATGATAAAGGCATCATATTCAAAAGGCCTAGTCTGTGTTCGTATGGTGTCAGGTTACTGAAGTCGCGAGGGTCATAAGAGTCTCTTAGTGCAAATAGCAAAAATTGTTTTTGTATAGATTCGAATCTAGAGCTATGTGACTCAAAGGCAGGATCCCAGATTATGCAGGCATATTCAAGTAATGGTCGCACTAATGTACAATAAAGGGTCTTTGTTACCCACACATTCCTGAATTCTTTTGCACGCCTTTTTATGAATCCGAGTTGCTTACTAGCTCTAGATAAAGTTTTATCGTAATGAAGATTAAAGCGTAGCTTGTTGTCCAGGATAACGCCAAGATCTACGATATGATTTACCCTGCAAATTTCAATGCTATTCAGAAAGTAGCGGTTATTCTCTACCAGAACCTTCCGGGAAAAACTTATAACGTTACATTTACTTACATTGAGATAGAGCCTGTTTAGATTGCACCATTGTTCCAAAGCATTTAGTTTCGACTGTAAGAAATTGGCATCAGCTTCGGACTTAATGATGTGGTACATTTTAAGATCATCTGCGTACATGAGATGCGGGATGTCAATTAGTACTTCAGACAAGTCAGAGATAAATATATTGAAGAGGAGTGGACCGAGATGACTGCCCTGAGGAACACCAGAAGAGACAGATATTTTCTTAGACAATATACCTTGGAACTTCACATATTGAGACCTTCCGCATAGGTAAGATTTGAGCCAATTAAGTACCAAACCGGATATACCAAACTTCTGTAATTTGAGAACTAAGATGTGATGATCAACACGATCAAAGGCTTTACTGAAGTCTGTATAGACCGCGTCGACCTGATGTCCTTTTTCCATTTCGGTAAGCACATGCGAGACTAAGATTGCAAGATTTGACGTGGTTGATCTGCCCTTACGAAAACCATGCTGAGGTTCGTTAAGTAATGGATTGACTAGACCTGTAAGCTTTTCACAAATGAGTTTTTCAAAAAGTTTTGGTATAGCAGACAATATGGCAATACCCCTATAATTTTCAATACACCTTTTATCACCTTTTTTATATATAGGTGTGAGATGGGAAGATTTCCAGTACGATGGAAAGGTACCTAGAACCAAGGATTTGTTAAAGATGATATGAAGCGGTCTGATAAATTGATCTACGCATTGAACTAATAGGCAGGGAGGTATTTGGTCGGGGCCAGGAGACTTGTTTGAATCAAGATTAATGATGGCTTTATGTATTTCCTCCAGAGAAAGACTGAGGTTGTAAATTAAGGGTGATGTGTTTGGAGAGGGAGACTGCGATAGAGTCCAATTTGAAGGAACACAAAATACTTCTTTAAAATGATCAGCAAAGAGGTTACAGATCATTTGAGGGTTGGAAGAAACCACGTTACCTTTGAACATAGACGTGGGGTAACCATAGGATTTTCGCTTAATATTAACGAAATCGAAAAATTTTTTTGGATCTTTAATAATATTCTCACCAATTATATTTGTGTAAGATTTATACGCTACATTTGACTTGATGGAGAACTCTTTGGATAGTTCTTCATATCTGATCTTTTCTTCATCACTTACATTGTGGGAGCTTCTAATGATTTTGTGAAGCTTATTTCTTTGATTTCTTAGATGCCTAAGATTTCTATCCAGCCAGGGTTCTGAAAATTTGTCCCTTTTCTTAATTTTGGGGACGTGCCTATCAATTATATGAAAAACACGCTGGTAAAAAAGCAATACAGCACTGTCCAAGCCCATAGTCTCAAGTTCCATCCAGTTCCAAGTGCTCATATCAATTGCTATATTTGTGTAATCTGCGTTATGAAAATCGTACACAATTGAGTTGTTGAACGAAAGGGAATAAGTTATATTATTCGTTGACAACTCAACTGTTAAGGCTGTGTGGTGAATTGTATTGGAGAAAATATGTTCAGCCTCACAAGTCTGACCCACTTTGACTTCATCATAGGAGTTTGTGAAGACTAAGTCTAACCACTTGCCATTCTGATTTGGGCGGGGTGCAACTTGCTGCAAATCATTATTATAAAACGTACTAAATAAGGTAAAATCAATCGGGCTTGAAAGGTTAACTGGAAGAAGACAGTTGTCATTTTCATCAATTTCAAAGGAAACATTTGGACGATTAAAGTCACCAAATATTATAACCTTATCTTCTTCATTCAAGGTCATCATTAACGATGAAATAGATTCACTTAATACGTTGTATGCATTTTCTGTTGCACCTGGAGGAATATAAAAGACACAAATATATATGAAGAGATTGCTTTGTAAACACATTCTGATTATTTGGTGTTCGAAAAATTGGCAGGGGGTGGTTTCGACATTTGGACGATTAAAGTCACCAAATATTATAACCTTATCTTCTTCATTCAAGGTCATCATTAACGATGAAATAGATTCACTTAATACGTTGTATGCATTTTCTGTTGCACCTGGAGGAATATAAAAGACACAAATATATATGAAGAGATTGCTTTGTAAACACATTCTGATTATTTGGTGTTCGAAAAATTGGCAGGGGGTGGTTTCGACAATTTCAGAAGGAATGGAGTTGCTTGTTGCGATTAGAACGCCCCCTCCACGAGAAAGGCCAGTTTTTAAGTAATCCCGATCATTTCGGAAAACTGTCCAACTACTATCCAATATTTCCTCATTCTTAAAAGTGTTGTTCAACCAAGTTTCAGTGAAAACAAACACATTGAAGTTAGTGGATTTTCCTTCTATGAACAGTTTATTTAATTTCCCTCTCATACCACCACAGTTGTGATAGAATATATTTATTTTTAGGGAGCTCATTGGTGGGTTGGGCTGGTTTTGAGATACAGGGGTTGCGCTAGGGTAATAAAGAGGAGCACTAGCAGAGTTTGGTGTTATTTCATGCGAAGAGATATGTATTGGGCTGGAAAAAGGAGTTTGATTTTGTGCAATTTGTAAGCTATTGTTTTTAGACATAGAGATTTGATTATGAGTAAGCTGGTTAGGAATAATATTGCTGCTGCTCTTTACGGGACTTTTGAAGGTAAGAGACATGTTTTGACCTTACATGAGCACCATATGTGTCAAGATCTTCTTTGACTTGGTGGATCGTCAATCCGAGTTGCTCATGGAAACTAGTGAATAAATTGCGCAATTCATCGACATCGGTAGGTAAACCTTCTTGCTGTATCAAGACTTTGAGGTTTGTCTTGGTTTTGCCCTCTATACAGGTGGAGACCGGTGCCTTATACATGTAAGCAAGATACAGGCGCACATTGTTGTAGACGCTGTTCTCTCTAAGGCGAGAAAGGGCATATCTGCTCTCATTGTCAGCACAAGAGTTCAAAGTAAGTCTCACTCTAGGTGGTTGAAGAGGGTCGATGAAAGAAGTGGGGCTGCCAGGTTGGTTAAGGGCTATATTAGTGACTGGAGCAGAATGAGAAGGAACAGAAGGAGATGGAACAAAAGGAGATGGAACAAAAGGAGATGGAACAGAAGGAGATGGAACAGAAGGAGATGAAACAGAAGGAGATGGAACAGAAGGAGATGGGTTAATAGTGTGGGAATGAACGAAGTTAGGATACAGTGTGTGGAGTATGTTACTCTCATTTTTATCTGACGGAGTGTCAAAGTTAGGATTAAGATTGAACGAGACTCGTTTTGGGCTAGAAGGCTGAAGTGATTGATTCGCTCGATTCGAGTTAGAAGATTTTTCCTTTTTTGTATGATTGACCTGCCGAGTGATATTAGGTAATTTATTGTTTGAAGGTGTGTTGTTTGGATGAGGTAAAGTAGGAGTTTCTTTATATAAAGATTTCTTAGCATGAGAATAAGACTTAGAATTATAAATGTTGGAATCATAATTAGTATATAAATTTAACTTAGAGTTAGAGTTTAAGTGTGAATTGGAATTAGACTTAAAAGAAGATTGATGGTTAGAATTATACCTAACATTGGGGTTAGAAGGCATTTTGGTATTTGGCATTGTTTTATGTTGGGTAATCTTGTTATTCTGAATGGTTTCTGATTGTGGGTTGGTTTGGTATTTTTTTACAAATTTTGGCTTTGTGTTAACAGGCGGATAGTTAATTGGGTTGGTTTGGTGTTTGTTTACAATTTTTGGCGTTGTGTTATGTGTGTGTTGGGATATTTGACTATTCTGGTTCGGTTGTGAGTTATATGGAGTGTAGTTTAGTTGCGGACTGAAAAATGGAAACGTTTTTGTTTTAAAGCTCCAATTAAGATCTGAGGTGTGTTGTTTTGGTTTTTTATTGTCCTTCCAGACTGACAAGTACATCGATTCCAGCTTAACACCTTTGTTATTATACGACTGAAACAGCCATACGTATTTTGCAGGCATTTCGATTTTGAAGCAGCACGGTTTTATCTTCTTACAGTCTTTCAAATAGATGCTGTATTTTCTTCGGAAAAAATCATGTATCCATGTAGTATCTGCCAACTGTGGAGTTCCTTTTATATAAAATACTGTATATTGCAACTGATTCCCCGTATTCAGCTTTGCCAGTCTGCTTTGCCACTCAGAAACAGTCCAACTTGTACCGAATTTTGAAATCTTTTCCAGTGCAGCACTGGCCGACGGAGGCGTTGGTTGTTGTACATATAGAGGATTCTGAGTTTGCGCACGGGAAGCGGAGACCGGTGGTGAACTAATTGTGGGCGGACGCAAGGAGACTTCCCTAATTTCATCAAAGATGGATGATGAGTTTTGGTAGGAACTAGTTTGGATTGATTCCGGGAATGTTCCGAGATCTTTGGGTAAGGACCTGACGGCATCCGATATATCTGCAAGCGTCGAACGGAATGTACACATATGCTCACTTATGACATTTATCTGGTTGATCAGAAATTCTAAAAGTGGATCGGACATCTGGGACGAGGGCAAAGGTTTAGGAGAAGCTGATTGCTGAATAATGTCTAGATCATTTCGAAGATATGCAATATCTTCCTGTATTTTTGTTATGGAGTCTGTTTTTTTCATTACTTGCGTAATGTCTTTTTTTAAATCACACAACGCGGAATTGTTATTGTTTGCTCGCACTGATTCAATGAGCAAATTTATGCTTTTTGACATGCTTAACAAATTTGTTTGAGTATATTTCATGTAGGGCTCCAAAGCATTATTAGCCTCTACAGTGGAATGTACTGCATTGTCAATTTTACAACAAGTTTTATTGAAAAACTGCTTGTTTTCCTGTTGTAAAGAACCGAGAGAGTCACTTAAACACTTAATCGCGAGCATTATGTGTGACAGAGATATCTGTCTACATTCATCACAGAAGAACATAAAGTTTGCTGCGTAGTCTTCTAAGTAGTTAAGGCTCCTCTTAGATAAGCCCACACATACACCATGAAAAAAGTTGTTACAAAGCCCATTGCAGGTAACAATGGGTGCATTTTTGTCTACAATTGTGCAATTTTTATTTCCGCACGACATTTCAATATAGCACAAAAATTTTTTTTTTTTTTTTTTTTTTTTTTTTTTGACACAACGAACTTGCAACTGCTTAATCCGCACTTTTTATTTTTTTTTATTTTGCTTGTTTATTTGCTTGACGACACCGCTCTAGAGTTGTTGATTAAGTAGCGCAGTGAACTTATGGCAACGAACTTGCAACTGCTTAATCCGCACTTTTTATTTTTTTTTTATTTTCTCTCCTCAATGTTCTTGGGTATTTGAGGAGTGAGTTTCCTGGTGTCAGAGTGTCCTATTGTGCCCTCTTTCCATTGGGAAGTGGCTTCTAGACGGATTGCTGTGTTTGCAGCAGTGTTTGCTATTCGTTTTGTTAGGATATCTAGTGGAGTTAGATGGAGCATAGTATCGAGTGCGTCAGTAGGAGTGGTTCTTAGCGCTCCACTGCACAGTGGTCATATCCGGCCAAAACCTCATAAGTTGTTCATTTCATTTTGTAAATTTATGAAATTTGGTATGTGTGTTAAATAGCTAAAGATGGATTGAGGTATGTTTAAAAATGTTTGCCACGCCCCTTAATACCGCCCCAATCGTTATTAGGCAGAAGGAGTTAAGATAATTGGATGAAACTTGGTTCGCATGTTAGTGTTGACGCAAAGATGTGCTCTATTGAATATTTTTTTAATCCGCCCCTGCCACGCCCACTTATCTAAGATCTCTATAAAATGGGTTTTATTGAAGCTACAAAAACAAAATTTTGTTTCAGCGTATATTAGAGCAAAATCAAGTTATGTGCTAAAAATGGGCGTGATCCGCCCACAGATACGCCCACCTCCCCTACAAACTATAATGGTAAATAGGGCTTTAAAAGGATTTCCACATGAAACATGAGTATATGGGAACAACATGTAGTTGTAAGCCACAAATGGGCGTGGTCTGCCCACTTTACATGCATGGCAAGGAGTGTTGTAGGGTATTTTGTAGTCGGTCTATATCGTCTATAGCCTTTCCTATATCGCACACCATCTTCAAATGAGACACAACTCAAAATTTGTAAATTTTTGGGTAAATATATGGAACTTGCTCACTGACACTGCGCTCAAAAACAATTTTTTGCGATTTCTGAAAATTGACTAATTTTGAGTTGTTTCTCTTTTGGAGATGGTGTGCGATATGTTTTTTTAATAAAAATTATAGTTTGAATTTTTTATTAGTTGGCTTTACATTTTTATTTTGATGGTAAATGTATACAAAAATAATTAAAAAATAACTAGGTTAACATTTCCAAGGCTTCTGGCAGCAATTCTAATTTTTTCTTTTCTCTTCTTATTCTTATTTGACTAATTAAAGGATCAGATGATACTAAGAGATAGTGTAGGATATCTTCATTGTTCAATTTTCTTGAAAAATTTCTGCTATTATTAAGTCTTGCAGACTTGAATATTTTGTTTGTGGCCTCTTGCGCTTCTTCAGACATCGCGCCTATTGCGATGACAAGATGTTCCACTATTTCTGAGCCATGAATCAGCACTTTATGTACAGAGGGGGGCATACTGTACCATACATATAAGTTTACATAAAGTAGACTTGTTTCATCGCAATATATTTTGAAATTTTCTATCTTAATTTCTTGCCCAGAAGCAAGTATTTGTAAGATACAATAAAATTTTTTTACAAGACCGACATCAATATTTAATATGTCTGAAACTTCCACATAGTTTTTAAAAAAAGTCCTTGCAACGTTTCCATCGTTTGAGTTGGCAGTGTCAGGTCTAGGCATATCCACACAAATTCCAATTCGCTTTCTGATTTCTTTTTGAATATGTCTCTTTCTATTTTCTTTCAGAACTTTATTTTCATTTGAAGCAAACGACTTTTTAAAATCCAGGTTGTACGAAATGTGGAGTAGACATTCCATGAATCGTATCCAACAATGAAGAGTGCTAAGACCAAACTGATAGTTACTTTTATTGGGTATTAAAGATTTTACATATGCAATATTGTTCATTTCACTCGGCTTTGCATTGCAAATATTGCATGACCTTGAAGACTTTTGTGAGGTTAAAATATTGACAACTTTACCATCGACCATTGTGCACATAAGATTGTAACTAACTTCAAATTTGAGAGTATCATTAAACTCAACTTTAGTTGGCAACAAATTTTTAATCTCATCACACGTTTCCCTGTATTCCTTTTGCACATTTTCAGATGTTTCCTTTGTAAATGTAAATTTTAATGGTCTGCAAAACCTTATCGATGATGGTCTCTCATTTTTCCAAAGTGTTTCCTTACTTTGTTCTGTAATTAATTTTAAAGGCACATATGTAACCATAAAAATAGTTTTTTCATCCACATTTTCTAAATTTTCGTTATCCTGCCACTTTTGATTAAAGATTTGTTGGCCACTAGAGCCATCCATTCCCCACTTTCCTATCAATATTATTTTATTTTCTGAGACATTTTTTAAGTTTTCATAAATTGATTGAAGAATTCGAGTTGAGGTATGGCTTAAAAGACTTTGAAGAGGAATGGATGCACCAGTCTCTCCCACATTAATAATATCTGGGTAGCACTCTTTCTTTCTTTCTAAAATTTTGGTGTATGGGGGATAATATTTTGCACCCAATAACATTTCGTTGTAATCTCTTTGACCCTCATACTGAGACTTAGAAAATTTCAGATCCATAAACATAGCTAAAGCACCATTTTCTCTTTGAAACTCTTCGCCTTCGCGATGTTTGCATGTGATTTTACAAAGTTTTTCAGATGCTCTATGGACTAACTCCGCATCAAATTTAAAACAATGATCATTAATCTTACGTCTTTTGCTTCTTTCTGAACAGAGATTATATGCCACTTCCGGTCGTCCGGCCGCAGATTTATGACTTGGTCCAGCATCCTTTTGAATAAAAATTTCAAGCTGTACAAAAATCTAAATGCATTCAATAATTAACACTTACACAATCTTCATATTCCAAGTAATGAAAGTTTTTTTTTAACCAGTCAGTTTCTCTACGTTCAAAATATTCCTTGTTGTAATGGCAATTCTGCCATTTTTTTTTACGGTGCATACAAATCCTCGAATTTTTGAAATTATTATATCCCTTTTAAATATTTTTTTTGAAGTTTTCTCAATATACTGAATCAGAATAACTGCTACTTCATCCACCTTTTTATTTTGGTGTGCTTTCCACACTTCAAAAAGTTCTAAATTCGTTAAGACAGTTGCCACTAAAAAGGTTATAAAAAAAAAGAGTTGGATGAAGTTGGTTCTGAAATTTACCATACTTACTGAGGAACCTTTGTACTCTTAGTCAAACGTATTAGTCAACCTCTAAAAACTTCTAAAAAAATTCCGCAGCCTACCAAACTTTGTGTGTGTTTTTTTTTTTTTAATATTTATAGGTATTTTTAATAACAAAATTTTAATGTCAAAAACGCACTTTCACAAACCAAAACTCATCTTACTTTACAACAAGAGTGTCAGTTGTAAGAATAAAAAAAAAGCTCATCAAAATAATTTGAATTAAAATTCTGAGAAAACGCAAAGCCAACTTAGCTCACATACTTCGAAAATTTAAAAAATTCATTTGAAAAATTATCAACTTTGCTGCCTTATAAAATCAAATGCTTGCAACAGATTTTAATAAAATTTTGTTTTTACATGCTTTAAGGTGTGTACTATCATAGGGCATACTTTGTTTTCAGGAAAAACGAAAACAAATTTTTTTAATTTTGGCCAGATATTACCACTGTGCACTGATACACAGCTCTGCTGACCGTTGAACTTTGCGAAGTATATTGAGGTGTGTTTGTTTGTTTAGTGCTGGCCACCAGACTATAGCACCGTATAACAATATTGGCCTAATAACAGCTGTATAAAGCCAGTGAGTTACCATAGGTTGTAATCCCCATTTGCTACCCACTGCTTTTTTTTTTGCTTTTTTTGGCTCTCTCGAGCAGGTTGGGTTTCCAATTTAGTTTCTAAAATGAGACCCAGGTATTTTGCTTGTTCTGAGAAGTTTAGTCTTGTATTTCCCAGTTTTGGAGGACTAATAGTGGGCAAGTTGTGTTGTCTGGTAAAGATCACTAACTCGGTTTTATCGGGGTTAACGCTAAGTCCACAGCCGGTAACCCAGTTTACGAGAGTGTTAAGACAATTTTGCATAATATCTCGGAGGGTGGACACATATTTACCTGAGGTGACGATAGCAACATCGTCGGCGTAGGCTATCATCCTGCACCCCTCTTGTTCTAGTTTACCCAGTAGTTCATTCACCGCTAGGTTCCAGAGTAGAGGCGAGAGAACTCCTCCCTGAGGTGTTCCCCTTGGTACAGATCTTAGCGTGGATGCTGCTCCGAGACTCGCGCTTATAATCCTGCCTACAAGCATTTGATTTATAAGTGCTATCAGCGCAGAATCCACCCCAAGCTCCGTCAGCGCATTTGTGATAGCCTCCGCCTTGACGTTGCTAAAGGCACCCTCTATGTCAATGAAGGCTATCATTGTATATTCCTTCTGATGAAGGGACTTTTCAATGATAGATACTATGGAGTGGAGAGCCGTTTCCACAGATTTGCCTTTGGTGTAGGCGTGTTGTGCTGGTGAGATAGGATTTACTTCTATTTTTTGTCTCAAGTAGATGTCTATTAGTCTCTCGAGAGTTTTAAGAAGAAAAGATGAGAGACTGATTGGTCGAAGGTCTTTTGAATTTACGTGCGAGCTTCTTCCTGCCTTAGGTATAAAGACTACCTTCACGTGTCGCCATTGTTTTGGGATGTGATTTAGGTCAAGACAGCTTTGATAGATTATCATAAGCCATTGGCTTATGATGTCGTAAGTTTTTTTAATTTCAATTGGGGCTATGCCGTCAAGTCCTGGAGACTTAAACGGTTTGAAGGTTTCTATGGCCCATTTTAGCTTCGATTGTGTAATTATTTGTAGAGAGTTGTCAATGGATGGAAAATGCACCTCTTGTGTTGGAGCATTCCCAATCTTTGAACAGCCCGGGAAGTGAGTTTCTACCAAGATATTAAGAGATTCTTCACTGTTGGTGGTCCAGGCTCCGTCTTCTTTTTTCATGAAGCTCGGGTTAGGTGGACTAGATGCTAGAATTTTCCTAAGTCTCGACGCCTCGGTGGTTTGTGATATTTCTTCACAGAAATTTCTCCAGGATTGTCGTTGAGCTTTGCGTAATTCTTTTTTATACTCTTTTAGAGCCATTTTGTAGATTGTTCACGCATCTGTGGATCTAGTGGCTTTTGCCTTATTGAAGAGTTTTCTGCTCTTCATTCGGAGCTCTTCTAGTTTAGTGCCCCACCAAGGTGGCTTTTTCCTTCCTTTTGGTGTTTTGAGCGGGCACGCAGTGTCAAGAGCTTTATTCATAGACGCAGTGAGTTTGTCTACTTAGTCATCTAAGGAGTTTTTAGAAGTGGAGAGACAAGATGGTCCGTTAGGAAGTTCTGTCATTAGTGTTTCTGTATAGAGATCCCAGTTGACTTGCTTGAGATTACGACAACTACGTGATATCGGGGCAAAGTCATCTATGTCAAAAAGAATATATCTATGGTCAGAGAAGGAGTGTTCTTTTGAAACTCTCCAATTCTTTATTCTATTAGATATATTGTCGGAGGCAAGAGTAATATCTAAAACTTCCTGCCTATTGCTAATAATAAATGTAGGTTCACAACCCACGTTACTTATGATAAGGTTAGTAGTGAGGATGTAATCAAAAAGAGACTCACCCCGTTTGTTGGTACCTGAGCTTCCCCAGATCTCATGGTAGGCGTTAGCATCGCCCCCGATGATCAGGTCCTTGTTTTCAGCTGCCGCTTTGGAGATCAGGTCTTTTATGACGTCTTCTGGGAGGACTTCGTGGTCGTGGGCCAAGTATGCCGATACAAGCCACAAGCTGTTATGGCCCGTCTCGACACTTATGGCCACAGTGTCCTTGTTGCTGAAATTAGAGAGAGTAAAAACACTCAGATTATTTTTAATTAGAATACACGCCCTCGGTTTACCTTGCGCTTTGGTGTAAATCAGCGTGTATGAAGGGGTCCTGAGTCCGCATACCAGGGCGCAGACTACCCACGGCTCCTGGATCAGGACAATATCTTCTCCGCCCTTGGTAAGACGGAGAGTTAGACTGGCGGACGCAGCCTTTGAGTGGTGGAGGTTAATCTGTACTACTCTCAGCATTAGCGCTGCTAGTAGTGGGACTAACCTCCACGACAGTAATGTCGGACTCATCGTCCGATCTGAGGAGGTCATCCTCTAATGAGGATAACCGGAGAGATCGTGCTAGCTCTGTATCAGAGCTAGCTTCATCTGGTGCAGGAGTGCAGGATTGAGGAGAAGAGGCGTTCTTAATTGAACTGGAAGCCTGCTCTTCCTCCAATAACGCCTCATCTTTTTTGAAGACCCTCATTTCTATGGAGGTGAAACCATAGTCTACCACGTAACTTTTGGATGACAAGCCAGGGACTCCTGATTGATGACAAATGTTGCCGATCTGAAGTCCCCTTTTGGCTCTTCCGCCTTTGTCACCTTCCAGTTACCTGTAGGCAGATCATGGTTTCCCAACCGAATTAGCTCCAAATAGAAATTAATGTTGGTCTATATTTTTCATATCAGAAATTAAAGTTGTTTTCGCTCGATTTTTTTTTTTAACTAGAAATAAAAATAAATCATTGGTCGATATTTTTTCGATCAGTTTAAAAAATAATATTCTTCTGTTTGAAATGATATCGATCGAAAAAGTAACATATGTATTAACCCAAATTGACCGGGTGCACCCATATGGTAACGCAACATAAAGTTACAATTAAAGCACCTTAGCAATCGGGCTATTTAAAAATATAACGGGAAAACATTTTTTTTGCAACACACACACACATATTTTCTATTTTGCAAAGCAACAAGTCAGTTGTGTGTTGCGAGAAGTTCTTTTTGGGAAGTAAAAGCCTTTCCATGCATTTAAAAACCTTAACTATTCTCGGTCTATTCGGGTTAAGATATAAATTATAATATAATTAAAACTTAAAAAAAATAAAAAAGGGCTTCGTATCTCGAAAACGAAGGAAGATAAAATTTGAAAATTTGTGACATTTTATTTGTTTTTATTTTTATGAAATTTCAAATTCAGTACAATAAATTGCGAATTGTAAGTGGTGATTTTTGATAGTTTCTTTGACTTTTTTTAAATGGAAGAAAATGCAAGTAAGTATACATTGAGGGTCAAATCTCATATATAAAAATTATTAATTAAAGAGTTGAAATATACCTCGACTTTGTTCTTTCACCTTCGCGTGTGTAATGTGAAGAATCAACGTCGTTTATTGCAAAATTACAATCTTCTGCAGCATCGTAGTCTATCTTTTTGGCAGTAATGCCCGCTTTACTTGCTTATCTGTCGCTTATAACCGTAGGTCGGTTTTGGCCTCGTATAAGAAATTGCGCCAGCCATTTCTGTTTTGCGCTTGCTGGCGCCAGCTGGAAACACCAAACGTGGTTAGGTTATCCAACACCTGATCCTTCCATTTCCTCTTCTGTGTTGACCACCACCGGGCACCGAAGCGAATATTTTTTTCGCTGGAGCGTCGAAACATGACCTAGCCAGCGGAGCCGCTCGATTTTAATGCGCTTAACTATGTCGATGTCAGCGTACAGCTCATACTCGTAGTTCCATCGAATTTGGTACTCGCCATTGACGCAGATTGGACTGAAGATTTTACGAAGGATTTTTCTCTCGAATTCTCCCAAAGTCTTTTCATCAGAACTGTTCTACGTCCAGGTTTGTGCTGCATATAATAGGACGGGCATGCTTAGTGACTTATAGAGCGTGAGTTTTGTTCATCGTGAGAGGCCTCTGCTTCTCAATTGCCTACTCAGCCCAAAGTAACACCTGTTCGCAAGAGTTATCATTCATTTTATCTCAATACTGACATCGTTGAAAGAGTTAATGCTGGATCCCAGGTATACGAAGTCCTTAACCACCTCGAAGGAGATGTTGTCAACACTGACGTGGTTTCCAAGACGCTGCGACTGTTTAGTTGTTATTTATTTATTTATTTTTATGATAAAGGCTTTCATGAGCCTTATTCATAACATCATAAGGAATTTTCCATTAAAAAACAATAACAAATTTCAAACTTATAACTACGTTATTATGTTAAAATATTAAAAAAAGTTAAAATATTTAAATATGTATCTATATATATTTGTTATATAGTTACTATATTATTTGTAACATTTAATATCTTGAAATATGTATCACAGAACAAACATTTGTCTTATTTGTAAGGATTTGGTGTACTCAAACAGTTTAGTTTTAAACACATTGATATCACAGCTTTTTATGTTTTCAGGTATTTCATTGTAGCATTTCAACCCTTTATAAAAAATACTATTTTTTTCAGACTCTGTTCTATATAAAGGTAATTTAAAATGATTTATGTTTCTAGTATTTATGCCGTGTACCTCGTAGTTGAATTTAATATTAGTTTTTAAATAATCCGGCAAAAACTATTCGTAATCTTGTAAATAACGAATACGGCGTCCGTGGCGTAGTTGGTTAAAGTGCGTGGCCGCTATGTCAACGAACTTTGGAGACCCAGGTTCGAGCCCCAGCAGCGACAGAAAATTATTTGAATTAAAATAATTTTTCTGTACGGCCGCCACCTCTCTGCAGACAATGGCAAACCTCAGAGAGTAATCAAAATGCCATGTAAAGCTTCTTAAGAACGAGAACATTCCGTTCATCGCCGTTCGGAGTCGGCGTTAAGCATGTAGGTCCGGTTCTCGGCCAATTGTGTACAAACTTAATAACACGCACAACACAATTGATCATAAAGGCTAAGTCGCAAAGGCGCGTTAGGTCGGTCGCGCTTTGACCGTACTTTGATCGAACTTTGGTCAACTTTACGGGATGAACTGTCAAAACGCCCGACCTTATAATTTTGAAATCATAATGTCGCGTTAGTATGTTGTGCGTTTGTCACTTAGATGATGCCACTGTACGCAGTTAAACCAAAAAAATCCCACAAAGTCAGAAATCCCCAAATCACAATGTATATGGTGGAAGTACATAAAAAAAAAAAATAAATAACTGGCCATTTCAGCCCTTGAAAGGACTTTGACCTAGCTTCTTAGAATCAATTGTGTTGTGCGTGTTATTAAGTTTGTACACAATTGACCGAGAAATGGACCTACAGGCTTAACGCCGACTCCGAACGGCGATGAACGAAAATGTTCTTATTCTCAAGAAGCTTTACATGACATTTTGATTACTCCCTGAGGTTTGCCATTGTCTGCAGAGAGGTGGCGGCCGTACAGAAAAATTATTTTAATTCAAATAATTTTCTGTCGCTGCTGGGGTTCGAACCTGGGTCTCGAAGGTTATTTGACATAGCGGCCACGCACTTTAACCAACTACGCCACGGTGGAAGTACATGATGGCTGTATTTCTTTATTCATTTAAACTATTCATATTTTAAAAGCCGTCGTTATTAATGAATAAATTATATGCTTTATATAATATAGAAAATAATTACAATTTATTATGTTTAATAAATAAATGTTTCTGCATATCCAACCAGCGTAGAAGTTATATTATTTATATAATAAATAAACATGTGTTATATGTTGCATTACATTGCTGAAGATTAACAAAAACAATAACAAACGAAAAAAAACTAAAGCAACTGATATCTCTTATTTATATACGTACAAATTTACAGACATATAAACAACAGCAGCATCAACAACACACGTACAAATTTACATAGATATAAACAACAACAACAGCATCAACAACGACACAAACAGGTACTGAAAAATACTCGCTTCAAACAAAGCAACAAGCGTAACATAAGCAGCCATGTTATGAATGATTTATCTTGTAAAAAAGTCAAAATTACATTCAATACAAAATATTTTGATGAAACAACAAATCCCATGCAAACTTGTCTTTACTACTGCAACTCAACAATGCTCATATATTTAGCTAACTCAATGAAAATAAACCCTGCGCTATCGGCAAATGTCAAACGCGCGACCAAGTTGAACACTTCTCAACTTTTTTCAGCAGCTCGCGCTTTGATCGTACTTTACGCCTTCTTACGAGATTCGACGATATTTACGATACAAAGCACGATCAAAGTTTGAGGTCGAATTATGGATTGTTTCATAACAACTCGTTGTTTCTACTTTAGCTGTCAAAGCGCAACCGACCTAACGCGCCTTTGCGATTTGGGTATAAGAAGCTAGGCCAAAGTCCTTTCAAGAGCTGAAATGGCCAGTTATTTATTTTTTTTTTTTAATCTTGTAAATAAACGTTGCAGCATTTTATTAATTGAGAAGTCGTAAGGCTTGTTTAATATAAATCGCATTGCTTTATTCTGAATTTTCTGAAGCTTAGCAATTTGAGAGTCTTTTATAATATAAAATATTGTCGGACAGTTTATAAAGTGAGGTTCAACTCATAGTTGAATAAATAAGGTTGTCTCGTGGCTGATCGTACTCTCTTCTCAGTACCCATAATTGTCAAAATCAATGAAAAGCAACAACAACAATTTCAATGGCTTTTCATGTTATTAATTTTCGTTTTCAGATTTTGTATGAGCTGTCATCTTCGATTTGACATTTATGGGAACTCGCTCTCACCCATGCGACAACCTTATTTATTCAACCATGGTTCAACTATAGATCTATACCAGGGTTGAAAATGAGTTTTTCAATTTAGTATAGAAATGCAGAGTAAATTGTACCAAATGAAAGAAAAAAGTATCGAATAAAATTTTCAAAAAAAAAATATAATTTTAAATTCAATTGTGTGTTTTTTTTAACAGTTCCGTTATTTTAACATAAGGTTTTCATTTTTATAATAAATCAAAAATATTTTTTATAAGGTAATCAACATGTCTTATAAGATTCATAAAAGTAAAATTCATTGAGATCAATAAAGCTTAGAAGTAAACACTAAGAACTTAAACTAATAAACAAACTAATAAGTAATAAACAAACTGAACGAATAAACAACAAGTTAAGAGCTCTTCTTATAGTTAAAAAACAAATAAATAAAGAAAACGGTCAGTCCAGCAATTCTTTATAGAAATTTTTAAAGGGGGACATGTTGTGAGTCCATCGCACTTGGTCTGACCTTTCAATGTCGTCACAATTTTTGTTAATTCGTTTTTGAAGTTGAAGGTTTCGATTGTTGCGCCGACGTTCATTGAATTTTTACAGCTATTTGCCTTGTTGGAAGTGAAAAACAAATTCCACTTCTTTTCAGTAGAATTGCGTGTAGCGAAGCAAATTCCTTAATTTTTTTTTAATTTCATAGAAAAAAATTAGTGTAGCAAAACGTAAACGTTTGCTAAAGAATTACGTTTTATATGCGCAAGGCCACCAGCATGCGCTTCCCACCTTATAGCGAATTTTCTTTTCCCTGCAAGGAAACTGTGACCGCCATTCTTGAAGGAATGCTACTTCATATTTTATGCTTGGGGTTTAAGTAATCGTAAGAATTGAAAATAAATGATATTCTTATAATAATATACATTTATAACTTTTGCATACATTTGAAACAAATCTTCATCTTTCTCAGCATTTTCCAAAGATTGTTGTGGCTTCTCTGTTCATCTTCAAAAAACAAAAAATTTTAGTTATTTCTTTATAAATTTATCCCTTTTGCGTCCGGCGCGTTTCTTTAATAACTGCGTATAAAGTATTCAATTTGCGTGTGCACAAAACTAATCACTTTTGAGGAAACTTTTGAGACAAAAGAAACCTTTGCACTGAATGCTCGCCTGAATTCACAATCAAGCCATGAACAAATTTTGGTGGTATTCCTAAAAAAAAAAACAGGAACAACAATAGATGTTAGGAAATTATTTATAAATTAATTTAACTGATTTCTAAGAATAACATCAAGGGTGCAACAATATGAAAAAATAGTTACTTTTTTAAGTGTTGCATTTTATAAAAATTTTGAAACTGGCAATGCGGTTATTTAAAAAAATAACCGCATTGCCAGAAATAAAATGTATCGAAAACGCTTTGGTAGTAGGAAAGTAGGAAAGGTGTAAAATTGTACCAAAATAGTACAATTTTACCGAAAAAATCATGCTTGATCTCCCAGCTAGACAGCTCTAACGTAGTTACAAACACAATGAAACAAAATTTGGTGTTCACTAATACACTCTTAAATTTTGATGTCATGTTAAACAAGGAAAGTTGTATGTGCTTACATAGCTTGCTCCTTTACGCAGCAAACAAGCTGAGGATGTGAAAAAAGTAGCGAAAAAACTTTAAGCGATGCAAGTGTATGTTAAGCAATAAAATAATATCCTAAATGATACCTTTGGAATATGATGTCCGTGGCGCGTTGGGTAGAATGCGCAGCTTATGTGGCAGAGACCGCGGTTCAAATACCGTCCGACACAGGAAGGTTATCGTTGAGTTTAATTTAATAAATTTAAATATATATATGTAAAATACAATAAAGAGAAATATGATTATTAAAAATGGCAAAATTCCTTTCTAAATAAACGCGAGTTTTCCTTGCTAGAGTTAAAAAAAAAGCCAATATTTGAGAGATATTTTTTTATTTTCTTTAAATGTTTTGCCTAAATTTACCTTTTGTAAATACTACCCATTAATAAAAATAACAAAAAAACACTTCTAAACAAAATTATAAGAAAAAAAAATTTGGTTTTATTTGGTGCAGGGTTTGAACTCGCGTTTGTTTGCATTTAAGGCCAGCGCTCTAACCACTACACTATGGTGGAAAAATTTTGCGGAACGCTAACTGTGTACTTAAGTAAACAGCTGAGTTTGTTATTAAATTCTTTACGGAATTTGTTGTTAGTGTGAGCAGAGCAGCTGTAGATTTTTTTAATAGATAAAACATGTGTGGCAGACAGAGATGCCAGACCACACGGATAGACAAAAAGGCGTTATATTTTGCACGACGCTAGAACAAATATAACGTAATTTGTATGGAGCATCCAATCCATTCAGCTAAAACCATGTTAAGTGCAGTTTCACAAGAACGTTTTTGTCTAAATCCTGACTATTCAGGTATAAGAATCTTATTCCTATCTAAATATTGTACTAGCTGAATTTTTACTAGTTTCTACAATTTTTTCATCACAGGGTAACGTATTTATTGGTCGAAACTCTTCTGCTTTGAAAGTGTTTTTTACCTTCTCGATTGGCACGATAGTTGAAGTTTTCCATATTTTTGGAACTATGCCATAACTTAAGCTTTCATTTATGATTTGCGCATAAAAGTAACCCAAATACGGCATAATATCTTTTATAACCCCTTCCGATAGCAATTTTTTTTCCGCCTATCTTAGATTTGAACTTCCTAACTAAAACTTCTATATCATTCGATCTAACTCTGCTTAACTTAAAAACCGTGTTTGATGGATTTACTGAAATAAATTGCCTGGGCGCTCATCACGTAACTTTCAAAATGATCATCGTTCAAACGATACTATCTGATGATATCGTCAACAGTTTGATTCACATAAGACCATCGCTATCGTCTCGTTCATCGTACATTTTTTTAAGTTTAAAAGTCACTGAAAAACCTCAGGGCACCGCAAATAGCGCATGCATAAGCCAGTCGGTTTGGGTCTGAACTTATAAAAAAACGCTGAAACTTGTAAAAAACACTGCTCGGCTTGCACGTGCAGCGTGCGCTGTTGCACATAAGGTCCTCTATCTCGTAAACAAATGAAGTTAAAAAATAGATAGTTCAAGTTACTAAAGAGATGCATTTAAAAGTTCATTTCCGGTTTTCAACAAGAATTTTTTATATCGTCGTTACAAATGTGAAGTTGGTAGAGGAGGGTAATAGCACAATTTTTGGTGTGCTGACTCACTAGCACATGTGCACCCTTAGGAGTCAGCACACTGTGCTAGCACAATTGTGTCACAGTCGAAAAAAGCACTTCGCAGTCGAAAAGCAAGAGCAGTCGAATATTCGTCCCATAAGAAATACATGCAAATCAGCTGCGACCACAGCAACCGCATTTGTCTCATTTACTCTTTCGTGCTTACGTAAAAAGACGAAGGTTGCTTCACACGCGTGTGTAGTACGGGGTTAACACTGATGTAAATGAAAACTGACAGTTGGCGCTCGGTTCTTGTTGCACTCAATGCGGATAGGCTATAAAACAAATTGCATATTGTCAATTATAGCAAGTGAGCCAAAGTGAAACAAAAACCAACTTTACTGGGTGTGCCACTATGTGTGTCAACGTAGTGTACTAGCACACATGCTCACTACTGAGTGTCACAATACATAATAGACACTTTAAGCGCAAAAGTGCTGGTCTTCATCGTGACTCACTATGTGAGTCAATGTAGTGTGCTAGCACACATGGCACACTGTAGAGAGTCAGCGCAGTGCCATAGCACAGCACTGAGTTACCCACCTCTAGAAGTTGGGAATCTGAAAAATTAAATATTTTCTTACTATTGGATCCCATGGCTTAATTGGAAATATATGCTGTGCTAAATTGCCAAATTTGTACTCCTCACAAAAATAAAACTATCGCAAATCTGTTGAACAATTTTAAACATTTATAATTTGATTCAGTTTTGTTAAAAGTTAACAAATATACTCACAATCATACCATTCAAGCTATTTTTACTTAGAAGGTCAATTGTTTTTAACACAGACAAAAATGGATCCTTCGACAAGCGAAAGCGTTGAACAAAGCTTAATTTGTTACAAAAAATAAATTAATTAGTATTTTTACGATGCATACTTTTTTGATGGAAAAGATAAAGGATTTGATTTATCTCTTAGAATAATTATTTTTCGCAGATTTTCACGATTTTCAATAACACAATAAGCGAAGACGATATCAAATTTACTATCGTTTCAAATCAATCGTTCAGACGATAGCAATGATCAGCTGTTAGCCATACATGAAGCAAGCAAAACGATATCGTAAAGACGATACTACAGTTTTAGAGTTACGTGAAGTTAAACTGTCGTCAAGACGATATCGTCAAACGATTCTCATCATACGTGATGAGAGCCCTGCTGACAAACTCTATCTTGTTGCTTATATCTGTTATACTATCCACAAAATATTTATTTAAATTGTTAGCGATATCTACTTCGTTTTTAAACACATGATCGTTTATCACAACTCTTTTAATAGTGGAACATTATTTTACCATACATATAGATTGTTTCAAATACTTACACTTTAATCTACTGTCGTGACTATTGCCGTCTATTTTATATTGCATGTATTTAGCTTTTTTAATTTTTACTAATTTTTTGTATGATTTTTTAACATTTCGGTACTCTTCCCAATTTCTTGATATTTTAAATCGTTCAAATTTTTCTTTATTCAACCTACACCGAGAAAAAAAGCAATAGTAAAATCACCTAAGTCGGCTTAGGTAAAAATAATTGTATGCACATTAGAAACTTATGCTTATTCACCAAAGTAATATATTGTTTAATACATTGCTTTGAAAGGATTTACTTCGATACCCTGCCAAAAAAAAATGTTTGATTCACCCAAGCCAAGAATTTAAAAATATAACCAATAGTGTAGGTAAATCACCGAAAGCTTTGACACTTTATCAAAATGGTAAGAGCAAAATTTATCGCTGAATACTCGCGGTTTGTTATAGTACTCGATTAGTTTTTGTAATGAAAATGATATAGCCTACATGTTTAGTCAAAGCGCAATGCTTCGTGAGTGCATTTCTTCGCATTTAATTAGATAAATTATATAAGCGATATAAATGCATAATTTTTTTACTTTGTAAATCTATTTTGTAAGCTTTGTAAATGTATGTATATTAACATTTAATAAAATAGGTTTTCTGTAGTAAAAATTAAAAATTGTGGTTCATTTTATTGAGAAGTTTCATCTAAGTACTTGGGTAACTTTGCACAACAGCAATGTACAAAATTTTACCTAAGTATATGTACATTTCATCCTTGTATTTGGAAATTTTTTACAAAAACAATATAAAGTAATTTACCTAAGTAGATGTATATTTTATACTTCTCCCTGTATATTTATTTATCTAATTAAATTTTTTTAGTTCAAAAAAGTTTTTTTGTTCGGCAGAATAAGCAAGCACGCTCATATAAATTGTCGAAGCTAATGTGTAAATTACAAAATACTTCACTAATTTATCATCCAAACCAATATCAGTAAGCTCACATGTAAAACTAAGCTATTTTGCCCAAAAACTTAAGAGGCTGAAAACTGCCAAAGCCATCGTATAAATCATACTAGGTTTTTTATTAACTTTACATAAGCTTTTTCTCGGTGTAGTTAAGTCACTATCGTACCATTTGTTCATTATCTTTAATTTAATTTATTTTTCAAATATCAACCTTCGCATAGTATTTAAAATATAATATATTATATAATATTTATTATTTTTAATCTACTTCTCATTTCAAAGTTTAATTATAAACTGAATCGTTTCATGATCAGATATTTGAAACTCCTCTAATTTTTCACATATGATATCATTGCTATTCAAAAAAAATTTTATCAATTTTAGCTGCGGATATAACCGTAACACGAGTATTCAAATTAACTTTTTTTTTTGCATAGAGTGTGATCGAATCAATTCAACTAATTGTGAGCTATAAGTAGATGGATTATTTAAATTAATATTAAAATCACCTATAAGGACAGTATTTTCAGACGATTCACAAGTCTTTCCTAACACATTATATAAATAATTAATAAAATTTGCATCGCTTGTGCTTGGGGAGTGATAGACAACTCCAATTTGCCAATTAGGGTTAATATGCTTCAACTTGACAAAAATACACCAAAGATTTTGATATATTGATTTATTATATTGAATGCTAAATTCAATCGAATTATGCACATAAATTAAGACACCACCACACAATGTAACGAGAGCGGACAAAAATAGCTTACGTAAAAAAGTCATAAATTTATAAATCTAAATAGGCAGAATAATAGTTTAGAGTATTAATATTCTTCATGTAAGAGGACTTTGCGATATCTTTTCAATTACGGACATGCCACTCTTTAAAAGTTGACTTGAAAAGATGATGAAATTCTTCTTTTTACAATTTGACACTGTATATACATATCTTAATAAAGCATAAATTTTAGTATAAAAAATATGCAAAAAAAATTAATTCATATATGTTTTACACAAACAAAAAATTTAATTAAAAGCAAACGTAAAAAAATTATTGTTTAAGTCTAGAAATCTTAAAAAAACCAAAACTTTGAAAAGAAATAACAAAAAAACATTTTTCTTTTATTTTTAGTTTTAGTATGATGAATATCAACACATTCTCAACATGTTCCCAAAATTTGGTTTGCCGAAACTCAATAATAAGGACTTTATGCTCACTTTTCTGGAGCATGTTTTTGCGAAAATGAGCAATTTTGAATGAAAAAATAACAAATTTTTCACAAAGTTAAAAACGCAATAAAATAAAATAAGCATTTTGGTTTTTTTTTTTAACTTTAATATGTGTAATATCAACACTTCTTAAATATGTTCCCAAAACTTGGTTTGCTGAAACTCAATAATAAAGACTTTACGCCCACTTTTCTGAAGCATGTTTTGTCGAAAATAAGCAATTTTATATGAAAAAATAAAAAAAACATTTCTCAAACTTAAAAAAAACTTAATTTGTTCAATAAAACTTTCAAATAAAACACTTTATCAACAAAAAAGCCCAAAAAAAAGGAGTAATGGCAAATTATCTGAATCTTGTTTTCGCTAAAAAGCCCTTCACGTTTATACTGGAAAATAAGTTATATGGTAGGTGTGCGTGTTAGTCGGTCGATTTGGTTAATTTTCACACCAGCTACTTGTAGCTACAAAATAACTATGTGTAGTAAATTTAAATAATCTGGGGTAATTTTTTGTGTAAATATACCTGATTACCGGTTTCAGTTATAAGGGAGGTGGTCATATTAGTGAACCGATTTAGTTGATTTTCACATCACCTGTTTATAGCTCTAAACAAACTATGAGTACCAAATTTTATTGATCTAGGATAATAGTTTGGGGAACTATTTCATGTTACCGATTTCGGTCATATGGGAGGTATGCGTGCCATTCATTAAGTTTGAACGAAATTTTGTGAAAATAATTCTTTCATCGCAAAACTTATTTTCACACTAATTTTCACTATTTCAACTTGTTTCCAAATCACCATATATTATATAATATAAATATTATTATTTACGTACATAGAACGTATATCTTTTAGAATTGGAAAATGAGAAGTTATCACTTCTATCGTGTGATCATAGGCACACAGCTTTTTTTTGTATGCTGGACATTCTCTACTAAATGCAAAGTGGTTCACATTGACATCTAATAATTTCTTTTGAACCAATTCACAACAATTTACACATATAAAAACATTTGATTCATTTATATCGTGATTCCCTGCACATTCACTACACGCTTTTCTATTAAAACATTCAACCGCTTTGTGGTTATATCCTAAACATTTAAAACATCTAAGTACTTAATGCATCAACAACAATGCACGAATGTCATTCTACATTGATTCTATTGCGTTTTAAAATTTTTTCAAATGTTTCCATATCAGTTTCAACAATAGCATTAAAAGATTCTTCTCTTTTGCTAAAATGTTCATATATCTTTACAACTTTGAATACTTTGCCTTCACATATATCATTTTGTTTACATATAAAGTACTTTTTGCTTATAGCGAACCCGTTTAAAGCGAACTTTCGCCTAAAACGAACCAATTTCAAAAGTACGCGTTTTTAGTCCAATAAACCATGTATTTTTGTTCGCTTATTACGAACTCGTTTAAAGCGAACTTTCGGTTGTAACGAACTTTATTTGCATGCAAAACTGGTTTATGTTTCGGTTAAAGCGAACCAAAAAGTGCCGCTATGTAAAAAATAATGTTTGCTCTGACAACACTGTAACACACAGCGTTTAATTTTTCCTGTCTCCAATCCGGATATTCCCCTAAGTTTAATGTTTGTTTGCTGGAACACGATTACATATGTTTTGATGACGACCTTTTAAATTCGGAAGAATTGGACGAAAAGCTATTGTGCAGTGTGTTTGCGCTGGTGGAGACGACCTTGGCGACGATATAGACAACGTAGAGCCAATCCAAGTCGCAACTGACGTGGATGCAGTGTGTAGCGTAAGCTATGTAAGAGATTTTCTTCAGTCGCGCGACACTCCGCACCAAATTCTTGACGACTGGGCTCAAGTGAAAGTGTATTTAACTGAGACTAATATTGCTATTAAGCGAACTAAACTAACTGATTTTTTTAAAAATAAATTTTTTAAATTAAAACATCTCAACATGTTTTTAATAAATTTACAAAGGAGTTAATGTGCACATACAATTGATTAATTCAAGTCTTCATTTAAAGCGAGCTTCGTTTAAAACGAACCATTTTGCCCGGTCCCTTGAAGTTCGCTTTAAGCGAAAAGTACTGTACATTCAATTAAACGCTCACTGCTTAGCTTATCTGATAAGCCAATAACTTTAAATAGTTTCTTTAACTCTCTCTTGCCTCTTGTTTTCTCCAATTCGTAGTCGTTTCCAATTTGTTCCGTGACTTTTTTCTGCACCTGCTCACATGCTTCCTTGTTCTTGCATTCCACAATTAACCCGCCGCTACTAATCTCTTTTACTGCACTGACAAGATTCTCCGTTGGTTCTTTTATAGTTTTTAGCGCATCTTTTGTTTTTCTTAGCTTTGTCTTTAGGTTTTATGACTATTCTGTTCTCACTTTGTTTAGCTACTTGCGCATATGAAATTTGTTGTATTTCTTTATTGCCTTTGTTACACAAACATACTTCGCTTAGCTTTTCATTATTTTTTTTTATGTTTTTGTTAAATCATTTATTATATCATTTTCATTTGATTAACTTTAACTTCGATGTTGTGCTCCGTTGTTCAAATTCTGTTGCTAAATTGATTTTTAACTGATTAATATTAGGAAACATTATTTCTTCGAATAGGTTTTTCATTGCAGCATAATCGGTTTTGTTTTGTTCGCATTTCTCTAATAAATGTTTAATTTCTATGAATTTCGTATTAGTATCAGATAATGTGCACTAATTACCGAACCATTTAATGTTTACATTTTCACTCATTATTTGTATCTCTGGTCTTTTAATATTACTGCATTTCAAACAAAAAACACATCCACAACCACCAGAACATGAAATTGAATCATCCATTTGTATCAATTTCACTGTGCACTCTTTACACTCAGGCGACGGCATTTTGGAGCCACCGTCACCGACTTAGTGAAAACTTGTTTAAATTCACTGTCTTTTACAAATTATTCACTAAAAATTTATATGTTTATTGTTAATCGAGCTATCCAAAGCCGATATTATTGGTTTTCAAGTTTTAAAAACGATATATTATCACAAAAATTATTAAAATTCACAGAGCCTCGAAATTTGCGTATTTTCTTTTCCTCTTCTTTCAAATTCGCACGCAATTCTTCTCTCAATTTGTTTACACTAGGTATTTCGTCTTATCTTCGTTCACTGCAAGGCTCATTTGACTCAACTCTTTCGCTAATCTGGAGAACGCTGCACTGACTTTGCGCGTATTATGGCCAATGATATCAATATCATTAGCATACGCCAGCAGCATAGTACTTTTGTAGAACATCGTGCCACTGCGTCTCAAATCAGCAGCTCAGATGATCAATCATCAGGTTGAAAAAGTCGCTCGATAATACCTGCGACACATTGGTCCATTTAAACTCGTTTAAGTGTTTTTTCTCGTTTAAATATCTGCTAAACTATGTTTAAAATTCGGTTAGTCAAAACCAGTTTCCTAAACTCGTTTATCGCAGTTAAACGAGTTATAGCAGCTGATTTTGACATTCCTCTTCCCACACTTTCGTTGAGAACTATAGCGCTCTCACTCGAGCAAACGCTCTGAAATTTACGATTATAGTGTTGTTCGCTTATCCATATTTCTCGTTATTTTTATAAACTAGTAAACAAAAATATTGAGTGTGTCATCCCCAATGGTTATATTTTAAACTACAAAAGATAATCAAGGTTTCCTATGCCAATGTGTCGCAGGTAAAAGGAATCACCTTGTCTGAAACCTCGTTTGATATCGAATGGAGGAGTAAGATCCTTCCCGATTTTAACTGTACTGCTGGTGTTGCTCAGTGTCGTTATGCTAACACGGATGAGCTTTGCAGGAATACCAAATTCAGACATGGTGGAGTATAGATGATTCCTTGTTGGACTGTCGAAGGCGGCTTTGTAATCTACAAAAAGATGGTGTGTGTCGATTTGTTTTTCTAGCTTTTAAGACTTCACTATGGTCGGGCAGCGGAACTTCAACGTTGTCGTCCACAATTAGGGTTTCCGGGATATCATTGTCAGTGTACTCTGGATACCTGTCACTAGATTCCCATTTTCCTCATTCCTGTCACCATGCATCTCGATTTTCTCGCACTCACGTATTTCCGCTTCTCTTTTTTTTCTCATGAAAATGCGTCTCCCTTCCCTCCTCTTCTCTTTGTATCGCTCTTTAGCAGCACGCGTTACAACCGACTGCAGGGTGGCTTTGTAGACGCTGTATTTTTTCTGTAGTGGCGTTGCGATACTCCTAGTCGTGCCACTGGTTTCGGCGAGGTCGGTGATAGCCAATCACCTCTTCGGCAGCCGTACGCATAGAGTGGGAAATGTGATTCAACTGCGCACATATATTGTCGATCGGAGGAGTGCTTTCTTGAAGCAGGAGTGAGAGTCGAGTAGCGAAGTCTTCGGCTGTTCGTTTTGATTGCAGATTTTCAACGTCTTGCCAGTGTTCGGACTTTACTGCAATTGCAGTAGATCTAATGCGCTTTTGAGCAAAATTTAATGTTTTACTGCGTCATGCGGTTTTTTCAAATCTACTGCGATGAATTCTTAACAAACATGTTTATGGTTATTTTTGTATTTATCTAACAAACAACAGGAAACACAGGCAATTTCTTGTGTAACGTTGCATTACTTCAAGTATAACTAAACCTTTAACCCTTCGAGCCACACCCTCACTCCAGTAACATAGAGCCACATGGGGGTATGTCAGCGCTCCACGTCAAAAAATCGTTGTAAAATCCCGAATTTTGAATATATAAGCTTAAAACTTTACATGGTTACTATTTTTGGTCTTGTTCAACGTTTTGTATAGTTATTTTCTAATATTTTAAAATTGGCTGACTTTAGGAGAGCGGCCAAGTTAAAAAAACGTAAAAAATTAGCTCTTTTACTAAAAAATTCATAACTTTTACAGTTCTTAATTTAAGATCTAAAAAATTTATGTTTGATGGCATCAAATACGTTGCTACAAAGATAAAATATTAGTCAAAGCGTTAGTTACAAAAAACATATGTATTCTGCCAAAAAACTGCACCCATTTTTTCAAAAAACGAAAAAAAAATTTTTACCATTAACCCCTTCGACCCCAAATTTTTTCCTGTTGTTCAAGAAATTATTTTGGTATTTGAATCATGATTTACTTACTCAAGGAGTGTTTGTGCAAAATTGTATGTCTTCACGCCCCTCCGTTTGGGTCGCAGAGAGAGTTGCTTGTAAGCAACCTTGGGCCATAGTGGCATAAGTAAATTCAAAGATAGAATTTTTTATATGAAGAATTTATGTTTTTATTTGAGTTTATTACTAAATACTGCTAAGTTTAGAATCACAAAAAACAATTTTTGTGGTAGAGAAGGTAAAAGTGGTCTGTAACAGTTTATTTGCAACGTTAGCTAGAATTTTAATGTTTTTCCTTATACTTAAGTAAATTATAATGCTTATTGTAAAGAAGTCAAGCATTTGTAACTGATGTTCTTGGACATCAGTAAAAAACTCGAATGTACCACTTATATTTCCTCTCCAATACATTTTACTTCAATACCGTTTTTCTGACGACGATATAAATTTGTTTGATCCCTTCTATCAATAACCTCAGTATCGAACAAGTCGGTAAAATACTCGACAGGAAACTTATTTTCGAAACACTTTTTGAAAGTTGAAATGGTTTACATTTCCATCTTAGAACTTTTACGTCGATTTTTTCGACATTGCTGTCAATTTCCACTTCTTCAGTAATTTGTTCAGCTACTTCTCCAACAAAATACTCCAAGAGTCCAACTTCAATGTTTTCTCCTCTTTCTTCAACATTGTTTCGCAAAGTGCCGCAGTCATCAGTTGGTGTGCCGCGGAAAAAAAATAAAGGCTTTGTGAAGATAATACACCTAAAAAATTGGGGGTTTTGTAACCAGGGCTTCTGAAAAACACCCTAATATTAAAAATATACATTGGTTTTTACAATCGGAAGCACTGATGACGAAGTCTCTGCCTGAGTCGGTCCTACAAAAAGTTGTTGAAATTGTCAATTACATCAAGTCGCGACCGCTGAACTCTCATCTGTTTAATGTAGTGTGTCAGGAAATAAGAGCAGATCATCAGTCACTTCTGTTTCATACCGAAGTTCGATAGCTTTCTCGCGGAAAAGTGTTACCTCTGATTTATGAGCTAAAAAATGACACTCAGAAGTTTTTAGAGGCCCACGGTTCAGATTTTGCTTCTCTGTTTAAAAAAGAAGAATAGGCCAGATATGGGTAGTAAAACTTGAATTTCTGGCGGACATATTCGCTCATTTAAATGAGCTTAACAGAAAAATCCAAGGCAGGAATTCTTATATTTTAAAGTCTACAATCTACTAACAGAATCTGTAATACCTTCTAAATTAGTCAACATATTCGAGACATCTTCTTCATCATCTTCACTTTCCTCATCTTCAGATTGATCCCAATCGAACTCCTACATCTTGTTAATCTCTTCCTTATACAAACTTCTCATATGCGGCTTCATAACCAAAACAAAATATTTTATATCCACTATAGCCCAAAGTTGCCCACAGGCAACTTGTGAGTTTCATAAAATCATTACTTTATGTATGAAGCGCACAACTCAAACTTACTTTCCAATTAATATTATGTGATGTGTGTAGAATACAGTATTTATGTTACAAAACAATATTATTTAATTATTATCGAAAATAGTGCACTTATATCTGATAACTCCAGTTTACAATAAGCTGATTAGCTACAATTCCACTTCACTCTTCCAAAGATAGGAGGAAAAGTAACAGTTTATTTTGCATCATTTGTTTTGCTTATGATTCTCAAAACACTAACTCATCAACAATATATAATTTAAGAAAAAAATATTTTTCGTAGGTTTAACTATAAGACGACAAACATGTGAAATTGCTTTCAGGCAACGTTGGGGTCGAAAGGGTTAACATACAAATGAACTCGCTCAGTGTTGATTTTAAGATTTAAAAATATTTTTTTTTAAGTAATTTAATAATATATTTACAGAAAAAAGTAGTATAATAGTCAAATTCAAAATCAATAGTTCAGACACTAAACTTATAAATTTTTACACAAAAATACATTTTTTTATTTTAATTTTTCAATTTATATTCATTAGGCCGGGTCGATTTGTGGGAAGGCAAAAAATCGCCCATTGCTCTGTGAAAATTGTATTCTAGGGATCAAAATAAGAAACTTTGCCGAAGGAACCATACCTCTAAAACGAATTCTGATGTCCCCCAATTTGGGTCGAACTTTTGGGTAGGGGCAAATTTTGAAAAATCCCACTTTGACCCATTTAGAGTGCTCCAATCGAGTCCAAATGTATGACCGACCCCCACTAACTTTGGAGGCCCGACCCACCCATGCCAGTGGCACACCACCTGGAACCCCCTGTGGGGTTCCCCATACAAACATTTAAAAAAATCGCCAGTGTTGGCACTTTACATGAAAAAATCAGCGAAATGCCTATGTTTTTTTCTTTTTGGAGTTTTTTCTCTTTAGAAATTTATTCAACCCTTTTAAAAAATGAAGGTATCACTGAGACACAATTGCAAATCGGAAAATGTGTGCGTTGTGTGCATTTTTTAAGGCACCACAAGACACAGCAGGTAGAATTGAAATTACCATTTCATTCTTATTACCTCGTCTCGTAGACCATATATAACGCAACAGTTTTTGTGAATGCATTAAGTCGTTGTGAAGAACTCAAAGTGTGAAGTGCTAATTTCAGATAAAAAAATATTTAAAAAAAAAATAATAAGTGAATTTGACCATTCCAAATCAAAAAGTTTACAATGAATCCACCATCCTCTACACAGCAAGATGAAGCAACAACAACATCAACAACTATCGAAAACCCAAGCACGATGTTACTGTTTTTGGTGTGTCTACTGATTTGACTGATCTTAATTTACCAACCCATCTGGATATCTTGAGATATTATTTTTACTCAAGCGAACGTGCTAAAACAGAACAAAAAAGTTTTCCCATAAATCATTCACTATTCAAGTACAAGATAAGTTAAATGGAATTTGGGAAAAACTTGGTATGGAAATAATGCTGGAAAAAGTGTATTTAATAAATTGAATAAATTGCTTGACAAGTATCAAAAGCAAATCAAGAGAAGAAACAAAACCCAACAATTTACAGAGTATGTAAAATCTCTGGAAACAATTTTTTACATTGGAACATGTAAATACGATTTGAAGGCAGCTCCATGTGCATGCGGCTGGGTTCCCGAACGCCTCAAAGAGTTCATGCACGATCAACATAATCAGAGAAGACTAACAATGGATGCAGTTGTGATGGAAACTGAAGAGCAAGGAGCAACGTCTATGTCATCAATGCCAACATACCAAGATCCCGATGATTCAACATACGCACCGCCACCGGTTCAAGAAGATATGGATAGAAGCACAAGTTCACAATACGCAGAGAGATACGATTGTTTTAACTTTGCCTTGGTATGTGACAGATTTGGTGTGCCTGATAGAGTAGCATCGGCATTGGGAACCGCTCTTTTCCAAGATTTTAAAATGAAAGATAAGCATGGCAAACCTCTCATCATGGATAAATCGAAAGTTCGCAGAGAAATTCAGACAAGAAGTGGTTCGCAAACGGTTAGATCATACCAATTTGTTAGCGTTTTCATTCGATGGCAGAAAAGATGATACTTTAACGACAGCTAAAGTTGATGAGAAGTATCATACTAGGATGGTAAAAGAACCTCATCTTGTTATTTTGAGAGAACCCAATTCTGAATTGATTGGTTACGTAAGACTGGAACATGAAAGCGCTGAATACAAAACAACCAAATTAAATGATTTTTTCAACGATAAGAATATATCACTGGATGCATTAATTGGAATATGCACTGACGGTGAGCCAACAAACACTGGCCCACACGGTGGAATTATACGACCATTCGAATTGCTGTTAAAAAGAGCAGTGTATTGGTTCGTTTGCCTTCTACACTTCAACGAACTTCCGTTTCGGCATTTGTTTGAAGCTTTGGATAAATCAACCAGCACTGGACCAAGATCGGCAACCAGAAAACTGAGCCGTCAAATCGAAACTTGTGAAACTCTTCCGGTAAGTTATTGCTATCACTCATTTATTATAATTGTCAACCATTTTTAATTATTTTATTATTATATATTTTCAGGTGGTGGACGGCTTCCAGAAAATTGAGTTGCAAAATATGCCCCCGCTCCAGAAAAAAATTGAATTTTGCACCGATTCGAAGTACTTATACGACATGGCCCATGCAATTTCTAGCGGCGTGGTTTCGGTGGATCTGGCTAACATCAAACCAGGGAAAATTGTACATTTTCGGTGGCTCACCAAGGCTGCTAGATTATTACGATTATATGTGACAACGGAAAATCCAGGAGGACGATCCTCACAAGGCAACGCGTGAGGGTCAAGGGGGCGATCTTCACATGGCAACGTGTCTGACTGCCTCAACCTGGTGAGGCCAGCATTATCCATGTCGAACTCGTCTCAAGTCGACTCAAACCTCTGCGTGGTGTCCTCTAGAAACGGCAAACTGGCAACCGTTAGTTTGACGGCTAATCTGAGCGGCGGGCTCCCCCTGCCTTTAAAGGGTTGTGCGTTGGGTTTGAAGCCCACCACGTAAAAACAATTTTCAATGAAAACGACAAGAAAAAAGATAAAAATGATCCCCAAATCTGATGACGACTACCGCAAACGAAAAACTGACAATGATTTACGGATATGCACCTGGAACGTCCGAACCCTTAATTGGGATGGTGCCTCTATCCAACTGATAGATATCTTAGAAAGATACAAAGCTGATATCACTGCAATCCAAGAAATGCGATGGAAGGGACAGGGTTGCTCACGGCAAGCATCCTGTGATATCTACTACAGCGGCCATGCGGAGAAGCACGAATTTGGATGCGGATTCGTGGTTGGCAAGAGACTACGACATCATGTTCTGCGATTCACACCTGTGAACGAACGACTTGCCATAATCCGTGTCAAGGCAAGATTTTTCAACATAAGCCTGGTTTGTGCGCATGCTCCGACAGAAGATAAGGACGATCAAACCAAAGTGAACTTCTACGAGCGCCTTGAAGAGGCCTATGAGCGCAGCCCCCGCCACGACATAAAAATCGTGCTTGGTGACTTTAACGCCAAGGTGGGAAAAGAAAATATCTTTGGTCGAACAGTCGGAAAGTTCAGCCTCCACGACAATACCAATACACCAATACCGACAACGGAATGAGACTAGATTCAAGCATCTCAATATTTATAAAGCAACTTGGCTGTCTCCTGATCAAAAGACGCGCAACCAAATTGATCACGTTTTGATTGACGGAAGGTACTCTTCTAGTGTTTTAGATGTACGCACGATCCGTGGTGCCAATATAGACTCGGATCATTATCTTGTCGCAGCCAAGATTCGTACACGCCTGTGTGCAACCAAGAATGCGCGCAATCCAGCACAGAGAAAGCTAGACGTTGAAAAGCTGCAATCCAAACAAACAGCCGAAGACTTCGCTACTCGACTCTCACTCCTGCTTCAAGAAAGCATTCCTCCGATTGACGATATATGCGCGCAGTGGAATCACATTTCCCACTCTATGCGTACGGCTGCCGAAGATGTGATAGGCTATCATCGCCCTCGCTGAAACCAGTGGCACGACCAAGAGTGTTGCGACGCCACTGCAGAAATAGATGCCGCCTAAAAAGCCACACTGCAGTCGGTTGTAACACATGCTGCTAAGGAGCGATACAAAGAGAAGAAGAGGGAAGAGAGACGCATTTTCAGACGAAAGAAAAGGGAAGCGGAAATGCGTGACTGCGAGAAAATTGATATCCATAGTGACAGGAATGAGGTCCGAAAATTTTTCGAAAAAATAAAACGCCTGGCTGATGGTTTCTAGACCGGGGACTCTTCCTGCAGGGATGAAAATGGGAATCTAGTGACAGATATTCAGAGTACACTGTTGATGTGGAGGGAACACTTCTCTAGGCTTTTGAATGGTGACGACGACAACAATCCCGCCAATAGAGATGATATCCCGGAAACCCCAATTGTGGACGACAGCGTTGAAGTTCCGCTGCCCAACCATAGTGAAGTCTTAAAAGCTTAAGCTCGGCTTAAAAACAACAAAGCCGCAGGAGCCGATGGCTTACCTGCTGAGCTCTTCAAGAATGGAGGCGAAGCTCTATTTAAATGCATTCATGAGCTTCTATGCAGAATATGGTCGGAAGAATGCATTCCAAACGATGGGAACCTGAGTGTGCTTTGCCCAAATCACAAGAAAGGCGATCCCACAATTTGCGCCAACTACCGTTGGATAAGCCTTCTGAATATCGCGTATAAGGTCCTGTCGAGCGTATTATGTGAAAGACTGAAGCCCATCGTAAACCAGCTGATTGGACCTTATCAGTGTGGCTTCAGACCTGGTAAATCCACCATAGACCAGATATTTACGCTACGACAAATCTTGGAGAAGACCCTAGAAAAATAGATCGACACACACCATATTTTTGTCCATTATAAAGCCGCCTTCGACAGTCCAATAAGGAATTATCTATACCCCACCATATCTGAATTTGGTATTCCTGCATCCGTCTTTACAGAATGACACTGAGCAACACCAGCAGCACAGTGAAGATCGGGAAGGATCTCACTCCTCCATTCGATACCAAACGAGGTTTCAGACAAGGTGATTTCTTATCGTGCGACTTTTTCAACCTGATTATGAAGAAGATTATCCGAGCTGCTGACTTAAGACGCAGTGCCAGTATATTCTACAAAAGTATTATGCTGCTGGCGTATGCTGATGATATCGATATTATTGGCCATAATACGCGCGAAGTCAGTGCAGCATTCTCCAATTTAGCGAAAGAGTTGAGTCGCATGGATCTTGCAGTGAATGCAGATAAGACGAAATACCTAGTAAAAACAAATAAACAGTCCCAGCGTCTTGGAAACCACGTCACTGTTGACAACATCTCCTTCGAGGTTGTTAAGGACTTCGTCTACCTGGGATCCAGCGTAAACTCTTTCAACGATGTCAGTATTGAGATAAAGCGAAGGATAACTCTTGCCAACAGGTGCTACTTTGGGCTGAGTAGGTAATTGAGAAGCAGAGCCCTCTCTCGACGAACAAAACTCACGCTCTATAAGTCACTAATCATGCCCGTCCTATTATATGCAGCACAAACCTGGACGTTGAGCAGTTCTGATGAAAAGACTTTGAGAGCCTTCGAGAGAAAGATCCTTCGTAAGATCTTCGGTCCAATCTGCGTCAATGGCGAGTACCGAATTCGATGGAACCACGAGCTGTATGAGCTGTACGCTGACATCGACATAGTTAAGCGTATTAAAATCGAGCGGCTCCGCTGGCTAGGTCATGTTGAGCGAATGGAAAACGACGCTCCAGCGAAAAAAATATTCGATTCGGTGCCCGGTGGTGGTCAACGCAGAAGAGGACGCCCACATCTTCGTTGGAAGGATCAGGTGTTGGATAACCTGACTACACTTGGTGTTTCCAACTGGCGCCAACAAGCGCAAAACAGAAATGGCTGGCGCAATTTCTTATACGAGGCCAAAACCGACTTACGGTTGTAGGCGCCAGATAAGTAAGTAAGTAAGGAAAATCCAGATGCAAATTTAAGAATTCTGGTTGAATTTATAATTAAATGTTATGTGCCAATGAACTTCAATATCAAGTACTGCTCTGTCGTGTACGGCAGTGCATTATTTTTCAACTTCATTAGTTGGTCACGATTTCTAGAACCTCGTTTACGCAAAATTGTCAATCAAGTAATTACAGATAATTCATATTATGCGCATTCGGAAAATATCTTGTTATCAATGTTGTTTGATGATAGCAAAGAAAAGCGCGACTGTGCTATCCACATAATTCTACGCTATCGAACAGATGTTGACCACCCAACGCAACTTAGAGCTTATAAAAAACCAGATATAAAGTTTAATTGCACAAGTTACACGGAAATGATCAATATGAATGACATACATAAATAACGTATTTGAACCACCATTCACGCGAAGCATTCCGTACGATACATTGAAAGAATATTTAAATCAAGATGATCCACCGTTTAATGATCCAAAAATTCCATAACACATACAAGGAACGGAACGACATGTTCAATTGCTAGCTAGCGTTTCCAAACGGGTTATACCGGAAAATGTAGAGGCTGTTATGGCGACGACATTAGAGAGCCGTGCGAAATTGCCCAGACTTGAAAGTAAAAAAGACTTCAAACAATAATTTCTTAGTTTCTTTTCTATAACTAACTCAAATTAATTTTTTCATTTACATATGTTCTGACTAAATAAATTTCAAAAGAGAAAAAATAGATATTATAACAAATAAATAATAAATATTATTATAAATAAATAAATAAAAATACAGAAAAAACATAGCCATTTCGCTGATTTTTTCATGTAAAGGCCAAAAATGGTGATTTTTTGAAATGTTTGTATGGGGAACCCCACAGGGGTTTCCAGGGGGTGTGCCACTGGCATGGGTGGGTCGGGCCTCCAAAGTTAGTGGGGGTCGGTCATACATTTGGACTCGATTGGAGCACTCTAAATGGGTCAAAGTGGGATTTTTAAAAATTTGCCCCTACCCAAAAGTTCGACCCAAATTGGGGGACATCAGAATTCGTTTTAGAGGTATGGTTCCTTTGGCAAAGTTTCTTATTTTGATCCCTAGAATACAATTTTCACAGAGCATTGAGCGATTTTTAAATCGACCCGCCCTAGTCTGCATTACTTTAAACAAAAAGTAATAGCATTTTGGGCATTTTTTTCAATTCAATTCATTTATTTACTTAGCATTTTGGCTATTTAAAGAAACAGTACATTTATACTTAATATGTATAATGTTTTCCTAATTATAATTATTTTTTATGTAAGCGATAAGTTTTCTCTTAAGTATATTTACCTCATTTTTCAAGCTTTGGGCAGACTATTAAATAAATTTAAACCTTTATACCATAAATTGTTTTGCGCTCTACTCGTTGGAAAGTACATTACTCTGAAATCAGAATTATTCCTTAAATTATAGGGTTGAACATCGGCAACAGGGACGAACACAGGTAGGGGTTTTGGGGGTTAAAACCCCCCCCCAAATGAACGAATAAACACAAAATTAAATGTATAAAGTAAAACAATTACAAATTATAAAGCATTATTTATTTAAGTTGGAATGTTTAAAGCTACTTTCATGGTGTTATTTATTGTTTTTATGAAATTATGCTCTGTATACGCAAAACAGGCCTGTCAGAGTATGATTTTTTGCCTGAAATATCATTAAATACATATATGTTTTGGCAATGTTTTAAATAATGTAGACAATTATGCATTTTTAATTAGGAAAAGAATTGCCTAAAACTTAAAATTAAAATTTAATAACTATTTATTAAAAATAAAATTAAATTTACATTTCATTAAAAGGTAAAGCAAAAAATGATTGTGCTATTTTTATGTTACTTATTTCATCAATATCCAATTTGATTTAAAAATATTTTTTTTTATATAATCGCAATAATTTTGCTTTTCAATCAACTCATCAATCACCAACTCAAATTAAACACATTTCGCTAACAGTTAATCAGTGCACGATAGTACATTGCTGAATATTAGCATACTTTATCAAGTATTCGATTAAGAAACAAAAACTACACAACTCACAAATGCAGATCAGCGTAAGAAGTGTGTTGTGAGAGAACAGAGAACGAATTAGCAGTTATTCTCATGCGCTGATTTTCTCTTTACTCCTACACTCCTACTCTCAAAAAAAAAAACACTAACTTAAAATGAAACACAATAGCTGCATTCCCGTGGTCGTTGATCTAGAGCGCGACTCTATTTTATTCACAAAGCAAAAACAACATTTAGAACCAGCTCTTTGCCTGGCTCTATTTCTGATCAGAAAATGCTGCCAAGTTTAATGTATTTTTTGTTAAAAACAAACATAGTTGGCAAATCTAAAGTATGCTGTTTTGTATTGATTTCTATTGTTATCAAACAGCTGTTTCAAGACAGTGGTGCCAAATTGTTATAAAGTTGAACTAAAGTTGTTCCACTGAGATTTGATCTGATCCAATCCCACGGGAATGCAGCTAATGTGTTCATAATTTTCCTTTTCACATGTTTTTTAAAAGTTTGCTCTTACTTTGACGAAATGTGCAAGCTAGTTTTTAAACATAAAATTCATCAAATTAATAACAGTTGTCGTCAATTTTAAAACATTTTTTTCAGTGTACAACAGTTAAGCAGTGTATATTCGTTTAACGATATATATTCATGCAGGGCTCTAATACGCATACATGCTCTACTACGCTGTTGTTCTCTGTAAAGTCGAGTTCCGCTATCAATGTGATATGAAGTTAAAACTACAACTAGATTTTCAAGCTTTTCGAGCACCCACGCTACCCGAGTATTTTTGAGTATTTCGAGCTACCCGAATTTTGAATTTTTGTTTTCTACAAAACTGAAGAATCTCAACGAAAAATTAAGATGCAGCTTAATTAGTAATCGTTATTTAGTAAAAAAAACAAAAAAACTTCTCTTAATCAGTTTACATCAAACATATCCACGGACTGCCAAAGCAATGTTCTTTTTTATTTAAATGTAGCCACACAGAGCCAAAACAACCTAATAAAATAGAAAAAAATCAATAAAATTTCTCTATCGTTTTCATTCAAGAAGATTGTCTTATTAAAACCATTGAGAAAATCTTTTTATTGGGCAATCCACATAATTTTAAGAAGAATCCTATTATTTTTTTATGAGATAACATTTAAAAACTATAAGGACATATTATCAAAAATATGTGATTTACTTATGGATTTTAAAAGTTATATTTTTGATTTTTAGGAAGAAATCTTATAGATTTAATAAGATTTATTCATGAAATTTAAGAAGGAAATTCTATTGATTTAATAAGATTTCTTTTAAAATTTTATTAAAGAAATCTTTTTAATCAATACGGAATCTTGGTAATCTTTAACCTAGAAATATATCTTTAACTTCCTATAATATTGCATACAAATCTACACATTGTTAAGATTTAATTAAAATTTATGCATTATTAAATAAAGTTGTTATTTATGAATATTAAATACACATGTTAAAATTAAATTAACTTTGACTTTGTATCCAAAATACCCGGCGCTGTCGAGGCCTTCAAAGAAATCCGGCGGCATCCTCAATATCCAACTTTTGTCAAGAACCTTACCGTACATTTTTAATAAAGTCAAAATTGAGTCACTCAAGCCCACGACTGAAATATGGCTTGAGTTTCGAGAATTTTAGCCTTGTCGAAAACAAGTTCTGAAACACAAATATCATTCTCCATTATAACATTTTTCTTATTTTACTTTATTTAAATCGACGGATAACTTTTCGAATTCACTTCACAACTACGACTGAAAGCTAAAGCAAAGAAAGCAAAAATAAGTAGCGTTTTCACCATTACTATCTTCTTAAAAGGGTGTCTAATAAAAAAATTTTATAAAAGCAGATCAATAAGATTTTCTTATTAATTTTAACTCTTAAACTTTTTCTTCTTAAACTTTGGAGAGTGAAAAAAGAGATTTTCTTATTAAAGTTAAGTGTTAATAAGATATCCACATAATTTCATTCATTCAATAAGAAATCTTATTAAAAAATGTTTGATAGTAGTTGTTAATTTTTAATAAGATTTTCTCTATGGAATTGAAAAGATTTCTTTATGGAAAATTCTTATTATTTGGTAATATTAATAAGAAAACCTAATAAAATATCTCAATTTGGTGGTCTTATTGATTATATGTGGCGGTTTTTGGCTCTGTGCAATCATATCGGTTTATTTCCGTCTATATGTCTGCATATAATGACAATCACAGCAGAGATTTTGGGGCCATCGTTATGAATTTCGATATATTATAAGCTTGTATTTAAAATATAAAGATCATAATGCAAATTAGCGATCTCGTATGAAAATTACGCTAACCCCACATAGAAAGTAACCGAGCGTTTCCACTGCCCGAACGAACGAAGAAATCATCGCGAACAAATCGTAGCGATGAATTCTTCGTTCGGTCCAACCGTTTCCACCGCACGAACACAAGTTGCGAACATTGGTAAGTCGCCATCTTGTTCGTTCGTGCAGTGGAAACACTTAAATTCAATGCTTGCGAGCATCAGCGTTGATCAATTTTTGTTTATGCAAACGTACTAAATTTGATTAATTTTTACTACTTTTCTGCCTTTTAATTTAGGTTTTATGTAAGCATTTATATAAAGAATTTATTATATAAAGAATATTATATAAATAATTTGATTATATAAAGTGCTAATAATATAACAAAGTAAAAGAAAGTTCTTTTGTGTTAAATTTTCAATATATTTTCTTTCTTTTTTGCTTTTCCTACGTTATTAACTACCATTTCAACAAATCTACTACCTATGCGCAAATAAGGATTCGCCCGAAAAGATCGAGCGTCATCCGATCAGAACGAACGAAGAAATCTTCGTTCGTTCGTGCTGGAAAAGTGTTTACACTGCGCGAATAGCGCTCGCGAGCCTTTTGTAAAAAACCAATGTTCCGAACCTTGGTTCGGACCAAACTGAAGAAATCTTCGTTCGTTCGGGCAGTGGAAACGCTCGGTGATATGAAATTGGAACAATCTCTTACAATTTCATAAAATTTCAATGCCTTAATTAATTTCAATTTTATTATTGAGGACATATTAAATTCAATGGCACAAAATAAAAGAATAATTGACTTTGTAATGTCAATATTATATATGAAATTTGAATAAGTCCATAAAATAAAATATAAAATACCCCCCAAAATTTTTTTCTGGGTGCGCCCCTGATCAGCAACATAAACTATCTGACAACTTAAATATTTGGAGAGCAATTTATGTTTTATTTTAAATATAAATAATATTACATCCATCAAAGTTCTTTGGTTAATCGATAACCAATTTAAAATATCTATTATATATCTTTGTTGTGTTTAGAAACAATTCAACTTTTATTCTTTAATACTATGATAAAATTAATTTACAAAAACGATTAAATTTGCACGTGCTAACAATTGCTGTTCACCGGCTAGCCAAATTAAGAGAAAGAGACAGAGTTAGTCTTCAGCCTCTTGCTGTCAAAAGTGTTGACCAGTATTACCCTAACAATCTTATATGTGTCAAAAAACTGCATCTTAATATACATCGCATTCCTCTATTTTGCAGTTTCTGCAGCCTTTCTATCTTTTGCGACGATCCTAAAAACAAAATTGTTGAACAATATTCAAAATGTGGCTTAATCATGACATTATAGCGGTATTCACGATCCGGAGCTCTTTTTAGAGTTCTTGTGCAAAAGAGCAAACAAGCGCAACAAACTGTTAACACACTCCATATACAGACCTAGCCATTGAAGTTAAGTTCAGTCAGCTTTGAAAGTTAGTGATGTGAAATTATGATATTAAAGTAGTTGGTACCTAGAACTGTACACAATATACCATCACTATTTGTTTGCTGTCAAAAATTCACAAAATGAGCTCAAGAGCTCAAGCGCTCTACAAAAGAGCTACAGGGTATCGCTAGTGCGCTTGAGCAAAAAAGCACAATTTTGACAGCACGTGTATTTTGTTATTATTGAGCTCTTTTTTGTTGCACTTTCCGCAGCTCCAGATCGTGAATACCCCTTATATTTCTTTATTGAATCCGTTTTTTTTGCTATCTTCTTGCATAAGTAATAAATATGACTAAAGTTGACTATTACTTTTTCAGCAGAGTCACCTGTCACATACAATAGCGTATCGTCAGCAAACATGCATATCTTTGATTTATGTAAAATCTTTTCCATGTCGTTTATGTAAATGATGAAAAGTTGATTTTACATAAACGACATGGAGTTGATTTCGTCTTTTCAGTTGATTTCGTCTTTTAGTTGGTTTCGGAAGTGTTTCTGTGTTATTGTGTACAATTTTTACCTTGTTTTTGTTTGTTTGTAAATTCGGTGTTAATAGTTAAATTAAAAAAAAAAATACGCTGTTTTGTTTTGTGGTAATTTTAAAATTTAAGAATTAATATATGTTGTGTATTAAGATTAGTTTTTAACTCAATTCAATATTTAATATTTAACAACAACAATTTCTTGTTTCCACACAATTTTTTTTTGTTTAGATTGCATGCTTGCTTGCTTGTTGTGTTTCTCATTCATCTTTGTGCGTGGCTTGTTTATTTCTAACGTAGTGAGTGTTGTTGTTTTTTAACGGTGTGCTCACTGCATTGTGTTTATACATAACAAGCTTAACCCTTAAAGCACATTTCGAACTTGCTCATTTCTGATTATGGATTATTTTTCTTCAGAAAATATTGCAGCTTGTTCGTTGAACGAGCTATGCAGAAGCCAGAATATTCTGAACCCAATGTTCAGTTGTTCTGGCCCATGTGAGCGAATGTTTCATGCGAGATGTGCGGGTATTTCTAAATCGTGTTTAGACGATTTAATGTCTGTCCGATCAGGTCTTCGCTGGTACCGTGCCTTGTGCAGGGCCCTTTCCCCAGATGAGCTTTATTCTTAAATTAAGCTTTTTGGTGAAAGTTTTAACTTGCTAAATAACAGTTTTAGGGAAATTGTTACATTTTTTAGCGAAGTTAGTGCCGCACCCAGTATCAGCGGCTGTGATGAATGTTCTTCACCGGAAGAAATTTCGCCTTCTTTGTCTCAGACAATCTCTTCCGGGACGCAAACAAACATTCAGTCTGAAAGAGACCGGAGTATTTAAAAAAATAAGAGGAAGAATAAAAATAAAAATAATAAGCGTCGTAAAACGTCCTCAAACCCTCCTCAGGCTAAGCAGCCCTCAGCTATGCCTTCAGTAAACAATAGTTTAAATATGTCTTCACATCCATCTTATACTCCTCCATTGGCTAATAGTCCTAATTTGATTTCAACTGAGCCCAATAACCCAATAATTAATTTAAGGGCAGTGTCGAGGCGAAAACTCTTATTCATTTCACGTCTTCAGCCCGACACAACAAGTGAAAATGTATTGACGTTTGTCAAACAAAATATATTATTTACTCAAAATGCATTCTGTTCATGCAAAAAAAAATTGGTAATAAACCCTCCCACGACTCCTTTATTCTAACGGTTGCAGCTGAAGAGTTTGCATCTGTTCTTAACTCTAAAATGTGGGCCGATAATATCCTCGTTTCTGAGTTTACCCTAAAAATAAGTATAGAAGGACGAATAAAATCCCCTATCAGACACAAAAAAACTAAATAGATTATCCCTTTACCATCAAAATGTAAGGGGATTACGTTCTAAAACACGCGACATATTATTGGCGTCTCAGAATTTCTCTGAGGATATTATCGCGTTAACAGAAACATGGCTGAACGGAAGCATTATTGACTTGGAACTGTTTGACAATAGTTTTCAAGTTTTTAGAAGGGACAGACGCACTGACAATATTTCTGCTGTTGGTGGTGGTGTCCTTTTAGCTGTAAGGAATTCCTTTATCAGTTCCTTAATTGATATTCCCTGCTCTTCTAATATCGAACTTTTATGCGTTAAGGTGATAAATTGTAATTCCAATGTATATGTTATTAATGCATATGTTCCCCCAAAGAGCAGTGCAGAAGTCTATGCAAGCCTTGCGGATTGCATAGAATACATAATTAATCTACTTGACGTTAATGACGACATTTTACTGTTGGGCGATTTCAATCTGCCTGACTTAAAATGGCATTCTTCCGACGATGATACATATTTTTGTGCATCAAATTCGAAGACTCGCCAAGAGCATATATTTGTGGACAATATATGTTCTGACTTACAACAAGCTAGTTGTATTTATAATAGTCTTAAAAGACTTCTTGACCTGGTCTTAACTACAGACAGCAACAATGTAATTGTTAAGAGGGCCTTTCATGCTCTGACTAATGTTGATGAATACCATCCACCATTGAGCATTTGGTACAAATCGGACAGAGAGAGCATAGCTAATTCGAATTCAATCGATAAGGTTTATGAATTCAATTTTAAAAAAGCTGACTTTTTGAAGTTGAATCATTTACTTCATAACAAACTAAATGTTATTTTACAGTACTTACAGTGTCTAGCGAAGGTCTTATCCTGCGAAGGATGAGACCATTGTCAGAGGTGTCTGGCGGCAGGCATAAAACGCTATGGGTGATTTCCCAGAAAATAATAATCACATGGAGGTCGATAAGGGAAAAACCAGGGTTGGGATGTCAACCCAAACGTCGGTGGAATGTGTGACTGCTACCACCGGCGGGCACGGTGAGGAGCAATCCTCTCTACGTGTCGCCAGTGGTCACACCTCCCCTATGGTTGGAGCAGGCCATAGTGGTTGCAACACTACTGCCAAGAACACCCACAGGATGGGAGCAGGTCCTGTCGGAAAGTCAGCTACTGCCAAAAACTACTCGCTACGTCACGAAGGTGCCATAGTCGATGAAGACTCGGACCTCGGCGGCAACTCCATAACAGAAGACAAGCCTCTTCTCTCCCCCCCAGACCAGTCAGCGGGTGCCAGCTCCTCTAAGAAGGAAGGGCCCAAGACGAAGTCAAAGGAGGGACTGAAAGTGAAGGCAAGCTATAAAGCGGCCCTAAAGATCTGCAGCCGGTTCTCAGGTAAGAGCAATCTATCTTCCGAAGAGAAGGAGAGGCTCACCTGGGCTGAGCAAAGGGTAAAAGAGGGCCGCGAACACTTCGCGAAAAACCCGCGCTTCGCAGCTTCCACCATGCAGTATGCGAACAAGGTAGAAGAAAATGCGGCACAGAAACGCCAAAGGTCAACGGAAAGCTCGAAGGTTGATGCTCTTGAGAGCAAAAAACAGAAGCGGAAGTCGAACATGCAGCCTGGAACGAAGGAACATGCAGCGAACATGCAGCCCGGAAGGAAAAAGCGAAGGCGAGCGAGGTAGCCAAACGACATCTGATCTTGGCACTTATCGACCGCAGCGATCCTCAGGGGCAAATGACTCTAGATAGGTGGAAATCCGTAGAGATGAAGCTTCTAGAGTCAATGTTCTCAAGAATGGAAGACATACCCGACTCCCCAATGCCCACCTTTGACGGTGCGGGCTGGCTGAACGGAGTAAAAATCCTTAAATGCAACAATGACCCGACTCTGGAATGGGTGAAGGGAGTAGTTCCGACGCTCCAAGGCCTATGGGAGGGCGCCCAGCTGGAGGTAGTATAGACGACGCAGATGGCGTAAGAGGAACGATGAGTGCAGTCGACCCCGTGGAGGAGCCTACAAATAATGCAGTTGAAGGTCCTCCAGATCAATCTGCATAAAAGCAAAACAGCGAGCACAGAACTCCTTCTCGTACTAGAGGAAGGAGGCTACGATGTGGCTTTAGTGCAGGAGCCGTGGATAGCCTCTGGCAACACAGTCTCCGGCCTAAAGTCAAACAACTACAACACATTTTTCGCAACAACAGTAAGTAGAACGAGAACCGCCATCCTCACAAAGAAAGACATCCATACTTATTTAATGTCTCATTACAGCACCTACGATCTCACATCCGTGACACTAGAGGGCGACGAAGACAAGAAAATCCTTGTCGCGTCATGCTACATGGCTCACGACAAACCCGCACCACAGAATGAGCTTCGCACGATGGTAGAAACAACCGAAGCAAAGAAGCAGACAGTTGTCATCGGAGCAGACGCCAATGCACATCACACAGTATGGGGGAGCCCAGACACCAATGATCGAGGTGAGTCCATGCTAAACTTTATTTTACAAACTAACATTAACATAGCAAACACAGGCGACGAACACACATACGTAGGTCCCTCGTCGTCTAATGTCCTAGACTTAACGTTAACCTCTTGTAATAACACTCAGGTCACAGATTGGAGGGTACTAAAACAAGACTCCTTCTCAGACCACAAATATATAAGCTTTGATATTAGCTTCAAATATACCCCATCTCAAAAAATCTTTAGGAACCCCGCTAATGCTAACTGGAAACAGTTCAAAAGCTTAGTTGAGTCCAGGTTACCTACACCCACAAATATTATCACAGAAGCCGATATAGAGAGCTCCCTGAAGACCCTAACAGAATTGCTTCTGAAATCATATAACACATGTTGTAAACCCACACGAACGAACCGACAGACTAGACCACCTTGGTGGAACTCAGATCTCGTAGAGGAAAGACGCGACCTAAGAGATTTCTTTAAGCTAGCAAAAATAGCTGAACAAGAAGAAATATGGGGGGAATACAAAGATAGACTAAAACTTTTCAAGAAGAACGTACGCAGAGTAAAAAGGTTATCTTGCAAGAACTTCTGCTCTAGCATAGAGAACACTACTGACACGGCAAGGCTTAGGAAGCTACTCTCGAAGCAGCCTTCCATCCAAAGCCAGCTACACAACCATAATGGCGACTGGACAGAGAGCAATCAGGAATCACTTGAGGTGCTTCTGAATGCGCACTTTCCAGGCTGTACCGAAACCTCGACCACAAACACAACACAGTCATGGAGGAGTAATGGAGGAGTAAAACAAACAGCCATGGAGACAGCGCTACACTCCCTAGTAGCGCCCATAGAAAAAGCCCTACACCATAAAGAATACGCACTAGGCGCATTCCTATACATCTCTGGAGCATTCAATATTGTCTCAACAAATGCAATACTCAAGGGACTTCGCGCAATAGATACACCACCAGCAATCGAGCACTGGATAAACAATTAAGTAAATTGTAGAATGGTCCAAGCTGAGTGGGGTACAACAAACATGGAAAGGGAAGCACGCAGAGGAACACCCCAAGGAGGGGTTCTCTCTCCCCTACTATGGAACCTAGTTGTGAACGAATTACTCAAATACTTTGAAGGCAAAGCCCCAAGGATAACAGCGTATGCAGACGACATAAGCATTATAATTGTGGGGAAATGTCTACCAACAATAAGCTCTATAATGGAAAGAACACTCAAAGAGGTACTCAGATGGACTAACTCAGTCGGTCTAAGTATTAATGCTGAGAAAACCGATCTGGTGCTGTTTACAAAACGATACAAGATACCGCCGTGGACACCACCAAAAATAAATAACATATACCTCAGCCCGAAAACTCACACAAAATACCTAGGGGTAGTCTTAGACAGTAAGCTGACATGGAGACTCAATGCAAACGAGAGAGTGAAAAGGCCAATAATGCTCTATACGCATCCAAGAAGATGCTAGGCAGTACCTGGGGCCTCTCACCCTCTCTGATGCATTGGATCTACACATCGGTAGTTCGTCCCATTCTACTCCATGGAATCATAGTGTGGTGGCCGGCAGTAAACAAATCAACATACCTCAAAACGTTGGAGAAATCCCAACGACAGGCAGCGATCTGTATAACGGGGGCGTTGAAGACAACTCCAACTAAGGCCCTAGAAACCATTCTAAGTATGGACCCCCTGGACATACACGCTAAATTAATAGCCGGAAAAACGGCACAACGCCTTACAGCGGCTGATAACATACAGAATCAGAACTTCGGACACTGTACAATCTTTAAAGATTTGTCCAGTCTCACGGACTATATGATCCCCCGCATAACCACCAGATCAAGAGTACCAACTCTCGTAGGACCGAATGACTGGTGCAATGGAACTAAACAAACACAGATGGCAGTAAATATATTTACTGACGGCTCAAAAATGCGCACAGGGGTGGGAGCGGCAGTGTACTGTGCAGAGCCCGACATAAGGCAGCCGTACAAACTGCCGGACCACTGCAGCATCTTCCAAGCAGAGGTATTTGCTGTAAGGAAGGCTGCAGAATTAGCCCTCGGAATCAACACTCATCACTCTCGAATCAACATATTTGTAGACAGCCAAGCGGCGATCAAATCCATGAGTTCCGATACCATCAAATCCAGAAATGCCCTGGCGAGCAGGGAAGCACTAGACGCTCTGTCCGACAGAAAGGAAGTGCGTATCTACTGGGTTCCAAGCCACCAGGGCATCGAAGGCAACGAGATGGCAGACGAACTAGCAAAGGAAGGCACCGGGCTGGGAGCAGAGCTCACTGAGCATATACTGATCCCACTACAAGAACTATACAGCAACTTAGAAAAACGATCCGCACTAACAGCGAGTCGCAGGTGGAAAGATACGGCAACCTGCAAAATTGCCTGAACCATGTGCGAGGCACGCTGCGAAAAACGAACCACATACATCCTTGCACACCCACGGAGTGTCTGCAGAACACTAGTAGGTATTCTTACTGGCCACTGCATGGTGGGAGCCCACGCAAAGAAGATGGGCATCACCATGGATGAAAGCTGCAGGAAGTGTAAGGAACCAGGCACCGTAGAGACCTTAGAACACCTTCTATGCACATGCCCCGCTATACTCAGATCAAGACATAAACTCTTAGGCTCTCCGACGTTCTCGTCACTAAAAGAAGTAGCCAAAACCCCTCTTGAATGCCTTCTAAAATTTGTGAATACGACGCAAATCTTTAATAAATTCTCCTGACCCACACAGCCTCTACCTAACCGGTACCACTAAGGACCTGTATGGTCTATGTGAGACTTCTACGAGAGGCGACCGGTCTAATCTAACCTAACCTAAATGGAAATAACCTTGATGATTCCATAAATTTTTTTTATACGGAGCTCTTTACAGTGTTCTCTCAGTCCGTACCATATAGCCTCAAATTTGCGAAAAACTGTGCGTACCCTTGGTACACTAAGGATTTAAAAACTCTTCGCAACAACAGGAATAGGGCATGGAAGAAATATGTCTGTAGTTTAGACTCAAATGACCTGGAAACCTACAAACGGTTGTTTCTGGAATTTGAAAATAGCTCAGCTGCATTATACAATGAATATTTAGACAATATAAGGCTGAGAATACTGTCTGATCCAAAGAAGTTTTGGGGATTCATAAATACAAAGAAGAATTCCGATGGATTCCCTTCATCATTCAAAACTGTTGATGGAATTACTGACGATCTTGTCATTATTTGTAGTTTATTTGCAAATCTTTTTAAAGAGTCATTTTGTTTTGTGAGGGGTATTTTGAATATATGAATTCTACACCCAGAGTTTCTTTGGACTCTTTATCCTTTACCTCGGAGGATATTTTAAAATATATTAGTTCGATCGATGAAGATTTTAGCGCTGGACCTGATGGAATTCCTGCCGCAGTGTTAACTCAATGCGGTTCAATTTTGTGTCAACCACTTTCTTTGTTATTTAATAAATCTATAAACGAAAGTTATTTTCCACTGTTTTGGAAAAAATCATTTATTAGTCCTATTTATAAAAAAGGTTGCAGGGATGATGTTATTAATTACAGGCCCATTGCTAAACTGTCATCGATTCCAAAACTTTTTGAGCGAATCGTGTATGATCGGGTAAAAGTTCACTGCCGTGAAGTCATAACAACTCGTCAGCATGGTTTTGTTAATGGCAGATCTACGGTATCTAATCTACTCGATTTTACAACCTTTTGGTTAAACACCATTGAATCTGGTTGCCAGGTCGACTGTATCTACACTGACTTTAGCAAAGCATTTGATAAGTTACCACACAATTTAATTCTATTTAAACTTAAGTCCATTGGATTTCCACAATATTTTGTAAACTGGATTAAATCGTATTTGACAGAACGATCTTATCAAATACGATTCCGAGGGGTTTTGTCTGCTGAGTTTATTGCGTTATCTGGTGTTCCTCAAGGAAGTCACCTAGGTCCACTTCTGTTTATTCTAGCCATTAATGATGTGACCCATATCATTAAAAACTCTCATCTGCTTATTTATGCAGATGATATGAAAATATACAGAAAAATAAATTCTCAAGACAATTCAGCCCTACTCCAGTCCGATCTGAAATCTTTTGAAGTTTGGTGTTCTAAAAATAATATGTTTCTTAATCCAGATAAATGCCAAACTATGACCTTTTCGCGAAAAAGGAATAATTTAGTTTTTGATTATAAAATAAAAGATACTGCTTTATGTCGTGTGGATGTCGTTAAAGATCTGGGAATATGTATGGATTCTAAGCTTTCCTTTAACATTCATATTGATAACATTTGTAAAAAAGCATCTTCTATGCTTGGATTCATTAAACGCTGGGCCAAAGAATTTAATAGCATGATTACGACTACAACGTTGTATTATGCAATAGTGCGTTCTCACTTGGAGTACACAAGTGAAGTTTGGTCTCCAAGTTACAATGTGCATGTTGATCGAATAGAGAGAATCCAAAAATGCTTTGTTCGGTTTGCCCTAAGGGGCTTAAGTGGATTTGACATTTTTAACCTTCCTCCTTCTGAGGATCGCTTAAACTTTTAAAAATGCAATCATTGAGTGAGCGAAGGAAGTCTGCAGATATCGTCTATTTGCACCAACTCATGGTGTATTTGATTCTCCAGAACTTCTTTCTCTTATAAATTTTAATTCTAATCGTAGAAGCAGTAGAAATGCTAACAATTTAATTTACTTACCATTTAGTAGAACAAATTATATGTTAACTGCTCCTTTAAACCGTATGAGTAAATTAGTTAACAATTGTAGCTTTTTCGATGTTAACTTGTCTAAAGGTCAACTCAAAAGTAGATTAAAAACTATTGTGTAATTGCATGGTTATGTTTTTGCATGGTTATTCGTGATGTCTTGTGTTGTCCTTGAGCCCAACCATATTTTGGTGGGTAAATTTTTCTCACATTAACTTATTTTGAGCCACTAATATCAATATCGTTGAAAATTTCAAAGTTTTTGGGTTGTGACTTTGAATGCGTTAATGAGGAGAATGTGCGAAAAAGCTGTAGTAGCTAAACTCTATTGTTATTGCATGTTAAGAAGTGTACCCAAAACTACACCCTGCGGGACACCCAATGAAATCGACACTGGTTCAGAAACATAATCTGCTACTTTCATTTTTTGCGTCCTTTCTGAAAGGTAACTTCTAAACTCTACCCTATCCATACTCAATGAAATATGTAAAATACTTGCACTCTTTCGGCTCATTAGCATATTTTCGGGTGCAAATCAACGTGTGCCGGGTAAGCTAGTAATTAATATAGGATATCACTGTCAAATTTTTAACCTTTATTTTAAATAAAAAAAATAAAACGCAAATTTTAACTCTTATTTTTGACTCAAAACTAAAAGTCATATTTTAACTTATTTTTTCGACCGGAGAAATAAAAGTCAAATTTTAACTTTTATTTTGGACCGGAAAAATAAAAGTCATATTTTAACTTTAATTTTGACCGAAAAATAAAAGTCAAATTTTAACTGTTATTTTTGACCGATTAAATAAAAGTCAAATTTCAACTGTTATTTTTGACCAAAAAAAAAAACAAGTCAAACTGTAACTTTTATTTTTGGCCAAAAAAAAAAAAAAAAAATCGGTCAAAAAATAACTATTAGTTATTGACTTTTTTGAAAAAAGTCATAACAGTTACGGTCCCTGATTTAAATATTAATTTAGGTCTTTAAGTAGTAATAGTACATATTGTACACATACTGCCTAACTTGTTTTTTGAGTTTCCGTAGTTTCTAACTCAAACTAATAGCATCTTTGTGTAAAACGAAGCCTTCGTCTTAAGGCTCGTTCGTTTTCGGACGAGATCGTCGAATGTTTTCGGCAATCGCGTTTTATAATTTCAATGATGAAAGCGATAGTGATCAGGATGCGGTGATAAGTGACGAGGAGACAATGCGAGTGAAACGAAGAAAAATACGCGACGCGACAAATGTTTTGGATATTCCTAATGTTGAGTGAGTTGTTTACAATTGCAAAATATTGTTTTTTCATAAATTTTTTTAAATTAAAAGCAATTTTCGGATGAACAAGGAAGTCTTCCTATATTTACTTGGTGAGCTAGCTCCAAGGATGAAAAGTACCTATAGAAGTACTCATTTGCCAGCACAACTCAAACTAGCTACATTTTTGCGTTTTCTCGCAACTGGCACCTTCCAAAAGAGCGTTGGGAATGAGTACTTCTCATCAATGTCCGAGTCCACTGTTTCATTGATACTTGCAGAGTGCTTGGACATTTTCGAAAGATATGTTTGCCAGAAATGGGTTCGGCTAAATAGAGCTGCGGAGGAAGAGAATGCCGTTAAAGAATACTTTTTCAACGCATTTGGTGTTCCTGGTATTGTCGACTGTGTTGACGGTACTCATGTGCGGATAAAGTCCCCTGGAGAGCAATTGCAACATTTGTACTACAATCGAAAAGGGTATTACAGCTTGAATGCGATGGTAGTAAGTACTCATTCTAATAAAAAACAATGTAATATTAAGTTTTTTGTTTCAAAATTTAAATAATTTTTTAATAGGTATGTGATCACAATATGGTAATAACCTACGTTGATGCAAGACATCCAGGTTCTAACCATGATGCATTTGTTTGGTAGCATAGTGGAGCCGAACAACATTTAAGATTGACTTTCAGCAATGGTAAAAGAAACACCTGGATACTAGGTTAACCAAGAAATAGTGTCATCCAAACTATATATCACTAATTTATGTCTCTATTTTACATTAGGAGATTCTGGTTACCCTCTTCTGCCATATTTGATGACTACAATACGAAATCCTTCTGACGCTATCGAAGATATCTACAACGAAAAACACTGCAAAGCAAGGAATGTGGTTGAACGTTGCTTCGGCGTTTTAAAAAATAGATTTCGTTCCGTAATTGGAACAAGAGGGCTCCACTATTCACCGGAAAAGGCAACAAAAATTTTCAATGCCTGTTGTGCAAATCACAACGTATGTATTTATTATAAAAATTATTGGCCACCATTAGATATACGCAACACGCATCAATCCAGCGAAAATTTCGATAACACTGTGTGTAATTTTTTAAGTCATGGCAAAATAACCATATACGGACACCACTACGTGATAAAAGACAAAAAAAAAAGACCCGTGTCTCCCAATTTTTCCCAAAGTCATGCACTTTTTTGTTTATGGGCCGCCAAAGATTTGGGGCCTCGGTATCATTTTCGCAAAAAAGTGATCATTTTCTCGGGCTCATATCTTGCAAACCGTTCAGAATTTCGATTTACTCTCTGAGGCAAAGTTGTAGCTCTTGTCATAAAGAACAAAAATTGCGAACATATAACATCAAAAAACTTCACCTTCCAGATCAAAATCGCAAAAAACTTAAAAAAATTCAATTTTTTTTTACCTTTTTTCCCGTGTTCAGGTCCATAGGTAGCAAACCGTTCAAAATTCAAGGAAATAATCAACTACAAAAATTTACCTAAGATCTCAATAAATAAATTTCTAGAACATATAAACTTCCTAGAGATGATTCTTAACACTGTTTAGGTAGCACGCAAAAGTAAACAAATAATAATAAAAAACAAATGAAATGAAAAAACGTTTTTTTTTTAGTTATTAATATTTTAACACATTTTAGCACTAACGAAGTGCCTTTTTCGGTTTTGACGAATGTATAACATAGCGGACTTTTTAATATGAAAAAATTTTGAAAAAAATATTTTCTTAGTATGCTGTTATATGTATACAAATTTTTTAATTTAATTCATGTTTTTTAAAGGTTTATATGAAAAAAAGAATTGGAAAAAAATGAAACCACATTTGTTAGAATTATATTAAAAAACAAGAAAATTCATAACAAGAAGAAAATAAATTTAAAAAGGAACATGTTTCATTACAGATAATTGAAAAATAACAAAAATAAAAATGACTAAAAACTTACTGTAAATAAATTAAGTGACTAAACAAAAAAACAGGTGATAATTCAAAAATAAAAAAATCGTATACAAAACTTAAATATCTAAAATTCATTGATTAAATTGCAACCACAACTCTATAAAAGTTTTGGTAAGAAAAGCTATTGGTAGTAACTGAGATCTTCGTGTTGAGGCCTATAGATGAGCAGCTAATAGGCAAACTGGTCTAAGCTACAAACGCTAAGCCAGATGAAGTAGTTGATCAACTGGTTGATAAAAGATAAACACTTTTAACCAGTTTGTCGATTAGTTAGCCGTCTATAGGGCCCTTTGGAATGTATGTATTTATTTATTTTTTAGGAGTGTTTATACCTGCAAAAAAAACTATATTTGCAACTTGAAGCCATCAGTCGCTACAACAACAACAACAACAACAACAACCTTGGCGACCAACAAACAAGCGACAACGGAAAACAGAAAAAACAACCGTCAGCAGAAAACTGCATGCCGTTAGCTTAGGCCCCTATTAGGTACGACAACTCAACTTAAGTTGACGTGACTTAAGACACCTCAACTGAACTTTTTTGCCATATTACGCATAACATACATTTTCAGTTGAGCTGTGGTGTAAACTTGCTGTTTCTATTGGAGCATGATTACACCGAAATTTTGACACTTTCGTTGAAATGAATCAGCTGTTCGCATTAATTTCAATTTTTGTGTATATGTATTTTGTTCACAAGTAATAAAGCAAGGAAATAATAGTATAGAGCAGGAGTGCCCAAAACTTTCTTATGGAAGTGCAAACACTAATACATATAAAATCCTGCAACCTTTCGTAAACGAAAGCATACTATGTTAGACAACAACAAAATCTACGTAGAAGATCACTGTCACCAAAATGTACCAACAAAGCATACGAAAGTGTTGTTGCTTGCACTTCGGTATAAGCAACGAAAAAAGATCAAAAACAAAAAAGACAAATTTGTTTGTATATTTTGTATTGCTTAGTGCGGAGTGCTGTGTGTGTATATTAGAATACACAGCCTATGCCTAAGTGCTTCTACAAAAACAAATGTGCACCAAGTGCATAGGGCTTGGGCACCTCTAAAGACGCTATACAACTAGCTCAAAGCAGATGTAAGTTTTTGACAGTTTTTACACTCGAGACATAGTTGCATTGTTAAACCTAATACCACAAAAAATACATACACATCTCTGAGATACATACTTGTTAGTCGATAGACACATATGTACCTCTAATGTGTAATAGACAATACAAATTTACAAATTACACACTCAACTTAAGTTGAGTTGTCGTACCTAATAGGGGCCTTAGCCTTGAATTGCACTAAGCAGGTGACTGACCGTGTCGGTCACTAAACTTTATTATTGTCAAATTAACATTTTAATTAACTTTATTAATATGTATAATATCAGTTATTGTTATTTTTATTTTCTTGTATATATATAAAATGATTTGTTAACATTTTTACATATTGTATTTTAAGGAAAATTAGTATAAATAGAGAAATCAATAAATATTAAGAACAGTACAAATTCAATCAAGAACTAGTGCTCTTTATTTTGGTTAGCAATTGGTTTATGTACCAATTGCTATATTCAACATAAAGCTTTCGGTGTTTCACCCAAAGCAAAACAAACATTTCATTTTCGGTGGTTTTTAGGTGTTTCACCCAAAAACCCAAAAGCTGAACACAGCAAGCACATTCAGTTGTGAAGTTTTCGGTGTTTCACCCAAAACCAAACGCTGAACATAAACATTTTGGTGACCCCGAGAAGGACACACATCCTTCAGTCAAACGCGTAAAATTTTAAATCGTTAAAACACGGTTCGTAAAGTACGGTGCGTTCCCAGCTCAGAGCATAAACATAAACATTTTGAAACATTTGGTGAAACATCATCATGGCTACGTTCAGTGATCTTATGGATATTCTGAAGAATACGGGTGAAGAAATCCAGCGCCTAATCATAAACTTCAAGAAGGATTCAGCAGAGAGGAAAAAATCAATTGAATACTTCGATGAACGACTCCAGAAACTCGATAAGGCTTGGGAACGTTTCGAACAGTATGACTTCAAGCTCCGGAGTCTTAGCAATCTTTCTTTGGATCACGAATACTTCACAAATGAGTATTACGACAAGATCAAGAAAATAGCAGCTGAATACCAGAACATATTTCAGAGCGAAATCCAGCGACTCGAGTTACTAGGCAAAAATCAAGCAGCAGCCCAGCAGGGTGCCAGCAACAAAAATTCCCTGGCAAACACCGAGACAACGACCACCAGAAGTCCGGCAAGTCGGCTGAGTTCATTAATTGAAAAGCAAAAACGATCAATCGGTATAGCAAGCAAAGTGCTGACCCAAGTGCTTAACAGTGTGACACGCCAAACGTCACACTATTACGCAATGCAGGCAAGGACAGCAGAAATGCACTGGAAAACCGCCCAAGAGCTGCACCAAAAAATATGGCTATCTTAAGAACCTGGCGACTTCGACAACGAGGGTTTTGCCCAAAGTGAGGACACAATCACTACGCAGATCCTCCAACTTCAGGACATGGCTGAAGAATCGGCGCCATCAAGCAGTCAAGCCTCTCCCACAGCAATCAATAGGCAATCAGGATTAAAACTGCCAAAGGTCGAGCTGCCAAAATTCTATGGCAGCTACCACAAGTGGAGGCAATTCCACGATCTATTTGTGGAACTGGTCGACAAGCAATCAATTCCACAATGCCAAAAGATGTGGTTCCTGAAATCAAGCTTATCAGATGATGCTGCGAGATTAATTCAGCACTTCACGGCATCCGCAGTCAATTACGAAGCAGCTTGGAAGGTAATAAATGAACGGTATGAAAATCCACGAATGCTGATTAATGCATCATTAAGAAGGTTACTTACGCAACCAACATCCAACGCTGAAAGTGCAGCAACAATCAAGCTGCTCCACGATACTACTATGGAATGCATTCTGAGCTTCCAAAATCTAGGCGTTAAAACAGAAAATTGGGACCCAGTCTTTTTGTACATCCTGACTCAGCATCTCAGCAAAAGTACTCACGTATTATGGGAACAATCATTGTCTCAACCAAAAGAGATGCCTACGCTAGACCAGTTCCTAAAGTTCTTAAACCTGCGCTTTCAATCACTAGAAGCTCTTGGTGCCAGAACAAGCAAGGACAGTAGCGATCAAGTACGCAACAAGTCATATCAAGCATTGAGCGTGTCAATATCTACGGATCAAAAGTGCATCATCTGTAAACAAAATCACATGCCTTTCAGATGTCAGGAATTTCTAAAAATGACGCCAAGGCAACGCCTGAATGCTGTACAAAAAGCCCAACGTTGTGTCAACTGCTTCAAAAATGTCACAATGCCAAGTCGTGCTCGTCAGGTACATGTCTAAAATGTCAGAGGAAACATAATACACTCCTGCATTTAGAAGAAGCTGGAAAGGCGCACAATGCTACTTCATCATCTCAAAACCTGGCGTCGAAATCGATTCAAAACAACAACAAGACAAATACACAGTCACTTCAAGATATTCCAGCCTCATTAACCGTTCTTCGAGATCGTTCACCAAACACCACAAAAGCACTGCTCAGCACCATTTCTGTGACCATAAGTGACAATTGGGGAAAACAAATACCTTGCCGCGCTCTTCTAGACAATGGGTCGCAAGCCAATTTCATAACAAAAAGACTTGTAAAAATGCTTGGTCTGCAGAAAAACGCTTGCCTTATCGGAATCGAAGGCATCGGCAAAACTCAAAATCACACTGCAGAAAGAGTCAACATTCAAATCTCATCAAATACATCTAACTTCAAGCAGCAAATTGAAGCTCACGTACTACCAGAAATAGTATCTAAGCAACCATCTCGTAACATCAATGTATCCAAGTGGAACATACCACGTCACCTGCAGTTGGCCGATCCCAATTTCCATGAAGCTGGAAGCATCGACCTACTCATCGGGGCTGGACTATTCTTTTCAACACTAAGCAGTGGAAAAATATCACTTGGAGAAGGACGACCAATCCTGCAAAATACGCTTTTCGGCTGGATCATAGGCGGAGAATACAATCAAGATACAGCCACTAGATCTATCACCTGTGGTATATGTACAGAAGATGAATCACTAAACAAAACACTGGAAAATTTTTGGAAGTTAGAAGAATGTGACTCTCGGGCCAGCAAACTCACAGCTGCCGAGATGCGTTGTGAAAATCACTTCATAAGCAACGTTCGTCGACATCAGGACGGCCGATTTATAGTCAGACTACCTTTTCAAAGTGACCCTAGCCATCTCGGAGAATCAAGAGATATAGCCTTGCAGAGATTCAAGGCTATTGAACGAAAAATGAACAAAAATCCAGAATACAAAACGCAATACGTTTCCTTTATGCGCGAATATGAGAAGCTCGGTCACATGGAAGAAATATCGCCAACTGAAATCAAAGGACCACATTATTTTCTTCCTCATCATGCAGTTATTAAACCAGACAGTTCGACAACAAAGTTAAGAGTAGTTTTTGACGCCTCGGCTAAAGCATCTTCCAACGTTTCACTAAACGATCTGTTAGCTACTGGTCCTACCATCCAGGACGACGTGTTCTCGATTCTCCTGCGATTTCGTATTCATCGTTTCGTATTTACGGCAGATATCGAAAAAATGTACAGACAGATACGGATCAACAAAGACGACCAGAAATACCAACTGATTTGGTGGAGAGAGGATCCGTCCCAGCCCATGAAATGTTTTCGACTTACCGCAGTAACCTACGGTACAACTTCTGCTCCCTACCTAGCCATTCGCTCGCTGCAAGCATTAGCTGAAGGGCAAGCAAACACCTTTCCATTGGCTGCAGAGGCCATAAAATGCAATTTTTATGTCGATGACGTGCTATGTGGATCAGATAAACTTAGTACCACCATCGAACTTCAACATCAACTCCGGCAGATGCTGGGCTCAACAGGATTCAACCTCCGAAAATGGTGCGCAAATCATCCGAAATTACTTCAAAACATTCCGGCTGCAGACCAAGAAGTTAAGCTTTGCTTCGACAACTCAGGAAACGAAAGCGTCAAAACAATGGGTCTTACATGGAGCCCTAAAATGGACGAATTCAAAATTAAAATCACTAAAATTGAAAATTTGAGCCTGACAAAACGAACAGCCTTGTCGGACATTTCTCGCATATTTGATCCACTTGGCTTTATTGCGCCAGTAACTGCCACCGCAAAAATATTTCTTCAACAACTATGGAAGCTTAAGCTTGATTGGGATGCTGTTCTGCCCCATGACATGCAATTGACCTGGCACAAGTTCAAAAGCGAATTTAAACTATTGGAGAATATCAATATTCCCCGTCACATTTTTGGCCACAAACTAATCACTGATCCTCAAGTGCACATATTTGCTGATGCGTCAGAGCAAGCGTACGGAGCAGTAGCCTATATGAGATCAATTGACGAACACAAGACAGTCATAGTACGACTTTTATGTGCACGCTCACGTGTCGCTCCGACAAAACAAATTACACTGCCTCGGCTAGAGCTCTGCGCCGCTAAGCTCGCCGTAGATTTAATGCAAAAACTACAAGAAATCGATTACTTCAAGAAAACTCCTTTTTTTCTTTGGTCCGACTCCACAGCAGTCCTGGGATGGATAAATGCAGAATCTTCACATTATCACACGTTCATAGCCAATAGAATCTCAGCAATTCAACAAATATCATCTCCACAACAGTGGCGACATGTCCGCTCTGAAGACAACCCTGCCGACGTTATTTCTAGAGGACTCACACCGGAAAAATTAGTTAACAACAATTTCTGGTTTTACGGTCCAGTATTTCTGCATAGAGCTGTGACTTCATGGCCATTGCAGCCTCCACGTGAAGAATGTTCATTGGAAATAAGAAGTTCCAAGGTAATTTCAGCAGCAGTTGGATTTACTACTACAAATCTTCTAGAAGGGTTAAATCACAAAAACTCTTTTCGACGTTTGCAAAGAACCGTAGCTTACATTTTCCGATTCGTTAAAAACACAAGAATTCCAAGGACATCTCGCCCAATCCACAAATCACCAAGTTCAGATGAGTTAGACACAACGCTAGTTTACATTATGAGAACAATTCAGGCTTCCAATTTTAGTCAAGATCTAAAACATTTGAGAATGCATCATGAAGTGGAAAAAACAAGTTCAATCACCAGTCTAGCTCCTTTCATTGATGATAGAGGTCTTGTTCGAGTGGGAGGACGTCTGGAGGCTTCTGCATTACCATATGACACTAAACATCCAATATTAATCCCATACAAGGACCCATTGATTAAATTATTGTTCATCATGGTACATGAAGACAACAAGCACTGCGGATCTCAAGCATTATTGGGAGTAATAAGACAGCGGTTTTGGCCGATTAAAGGAAAATCAACAGCCAGAGCAACTGTTCAACAGTGCATAATATGCAACAAGGCTCGACCACAACTTTTCCAACAGATCATGGGTAATCTTCCACCTGCGCGTGTGACTCCCGCAAGACCCTTTATCAATGCTGGCGTTGACTACTGCGGGCCGCTTTGGATTCATTACAAAATCAGAGGTAAAAGACCAACCAAGGCATATATTGCTGTATTCTGCTGTTTTGCCACCAAGGCAGTTCACCTAGAATTAGTAAGCGATTTGTCGACAGAGGCCTATATCGGGGCACTAAAACGTTTTATCAGCCGTCGTGGACGTTGTCAGAACATTTATTCTGACAATGCAACAAACTTCGTAGGAGCCAAAAATCAACTATCAGAACTGGCTCAGAATATCTATTCCGATAATGGACAGGAAACAATCATCTCCACATGCAGCACGAAGGGAATACAATTCCACTTCATTCCCCCTAGGGCACCACATTTTGGAGGCTTGTGGGAAGCGGCGGTAAAATCTGCAAAACATCTGTTGCTACGAAGCATTTCAAAGGCGTCACTGACGTACGAAGAATTGGAGACGGTAATTGTAGAGGTGGAAGCAATACTCAACTCAAGGCCCTTAACTCCAATGTCAAATGATCCGACTGATTTAACAACATTAACTCCAGGACATTTGCTTATAGGCGAGGCCCTTACAACACCAGTAGACAATCAAGCAGAACCAACAAAATTAACGCTTTTATCTCGCTGGAAGCAGGTATCTCAACTAAAGCATGATTTTTGGAAAAGATGGTCCAGTGAATATCTCCACGAGCTCCAGCAACGCCATAAATGGAAGACACAAACTGCTAACATCAAGCCTGGAGACATGGTCATCATCAAGGAAGATAATGTCCCTGTCATGCATTGGCCCTTGGGACGCATCGTGCAGGTTTACAAGGGAGACGATGGAGCTGTAAGAGTCGTTGACGTAAAAACTACCAAGGGTATCTTCAAACGTGCAATTCATCGTCTAGCTCCTTTACCTGTTAATACAGAAGAAAACGATGAACAAGGTACAATGCCCCCACCCAGCAACAATGGCAAGAATGAAACCATTTCGTCAATCCAGGAATCCAATTTAACAAATGGATCCAAAAAACATGAACGACAAATAAATTCACAACAAAATGTCGATGAAAATCAGGAAGTAGTATCCAAGAAAAGGCAAAGAAGAGCACTACATTACACCCCAATAACAATTCTGGCGATCCTACTGATGTTACCAATCGTGCTTTGTAGTCCAATCAAGATTGAGAAAATTGATTCACCTGCGGGCATTCATTTCGAACATATTGGAACAAGTCAAATAATTGCCAGCGAATGGAACATGGCAACATTGTGGCGTCCGTGGCGTAGTTGGTTAAAGTGCGTGGCCGCTATGTCAAAGAACTTTGGAAACCCAGGTTCGAATCCCAGCAGCGACAGAAAATTATTTGAATTAAAATAATTTTTCTGTGCTGTCGCCACCTCTCTGCAGACAATGGCAAACCTCAGAGAGTAATCAAAATGCCATGTAAAGCTTCTTGAGAATAAGAACATTCCGTTCATCGCCGTTCGGAGTCGGCGTTAAGCATGTAGGTCCATTTCTCGGTCAATTGTGTACAAACTTAATAACACGCACAACACAATTGATCATAAGAAGCTAGGTCAAAGTCCTTTCAAGGGCTGAAATGGCCAGTTATTTTTTTTTTTTTTTTTTTTTTTGAATGGAACATGGTGATCTTTTATGATCTCAAACCGTTATTTACCGTTATTTACGTTATTGTTATGGCACATACGCCATGCAACTTGTGTGTCAGCAATTAAAGCAAAAAACGTTATGTGAAGATCTGGTCACGCAATTTCTGCATACTGGCACAGAATTAGCCATGGACAACAGTTTTTTGACTCCTCATCGTCAAAAAAGAGGAGCAATAAATTTTGTGGGAAACATAGCTAATTCGTTGTTTGGATTGTTAGACTCCGAGTACGCTAATCAAATGTCTGACACAATCGCAGCTATAGGAAACAACGAACAGCAGGTGGTGAGGTTGGTAAAGGAGCAAACATCAATTATTGATTCAACGATAAATATCATAAAACACGACCAGATCACAGCACAAAAAACCTTCGCAAAATTCGAGGAAAAATTTGTTGAGATGGTGAACATGGTTCACGAAGAAGAGCAGGAGGTCTACAATGAGAAATTAAGTCAAATATTCTTTTCACAGGCTCTTCAATTAATGCTTACATCATCAAACATACGACGAATACAATCAGCGATAATCAATGTTTTGATCAATGTTCACCATGGACAAATTAGCCCTCACCTTCTATCACCACAACAACTCAACAGCGAAATTGCAAAAATCACGACACATTTACCACCAACCAGGCAGATTCCAGGCTACCACGGAAACCTTCCATCAATATACAATTTAATGAATGTCCAAGGAAGCATTACCAAAAGACATGCCATATTCAGAATAACGATCCCACTAACCGAGCCAGATCAATTTGAGTTATATCGGTTGCTAGCAATACCTATCTGGGTGAACAACACTATGGTAGCAATAAAACCGTCAACACCAATACTTGCCATCACTCTGCATCGTGACAAATACTTTCCAACCAACACAGAAAATTTGCAGTCTTGCACCAAATTGGAAGAAGACGCATACTTATGCCCCAACACACAGCCAATCTACAACAAGGGCGCAACCACTTGCTCATGTGAAGTCAATTTGTTCAACAACGAAACAAGTTCGCTTTGTGAATTTGTGCAAATGGATGATCACGTATGGATTCAGACTAACCAAAGAAATCGGTGGATTTTTGCACTAGCTGAACGGATACAAGTAACGGCCATATGCGATAACCAAGTAACACAAATATCATTGGAAGGTTCAGGATTCCTACAGCTAGCACCGTCATGCATTATCAAACACAAACACCTGACGTTGTTGGGAAATCAATTATTTTCTTCAGAAGCAAGTACTTCATACACCAGCGCTGGTCATTTGACTGAAGCGAAAAAACCTATTCCACCACATCCTCGTTATGCAAACATAATGGAAGATCAATACACCACGCAGCTAAAGGAACTCACATCGCTACAACAAAAATTAGAATCACACCAAATCAATGATCTACCTAATGCCTTTCGAGAACACCGCCACCATAGTTTTGCAGTTGGATATACAGCACTAGCACTAAGTTTGTTAGTCATCATCGCCATGTTATGTAAACATTATTTGTGGAGAAAACAGCAAGAGACATCGAGACAAAAAAGGGCGACACCAAGTCATCTACAACTAACAGACCAAGGTGTTTTCGTTCTCACTCCACCCCAGATGAACCCACTTCAGACAGAAACCAACACAACTCCACCTGAACCAAGGCCACGTCAACACTCATTCACCATAGACGTATAACTCGGCTCATAAGACGTATCTGTTGAACGATCGTTCAACGCGGGGGAGAATGTTTATACCTGCAAAAAAACTATATTTGCAACTTGAAGCCATCAGTCGCTACAACAACAACAACAACAACAACAACCTTGGCGACCAACAAACAAGCGACAACGGAAAACAGAAAAAACAACCGTCAGCAGAAAACTGCATGCCGTTAGCTTAGCCTTGAATTGCACTAAGCAGGTGACTGACCGTGTCGGTCACTAAACTTTATTATTGTCAAATTTACATTTTAATTAATTTTATTAATATGTATAATATCAGTTAGTGTTATTTTTATTTTCTTGTATATATATAAAATGATTTGTTAACATTTTTACATATTGTATTTTAAGGAAAATTAGTATAAATAGAGAAATCAATAAATATTAAGAACAGTACAAATTCAATCAAGAACTAGTGCTCTTTATTTTGGTTAGCAATTGGTTTATGTACCAATTGCTATATTCAACATAAAGCTTTCGGTGTTTCACCCAAAGCAAAACAAACATTTCATTTTCGGTGGTTTTTAGGTGTTTCACCCAAAAACCCAAAAGCTGAACACAGCAAGCACATTCAGTTGTGAAGTTTTCGGTGTTTCACCCAAAACCAAACGCTGAACATAAACAAGGAGGCCAAGGACTTCTTCCACTGCAGCAGCAATTTTTTTTTGCAGCTTCTGCATGCGCGGTTGATGCTTCAGCTATTGTTATTGTTGCTTCAGCTTGTATTTTTGCTGATTCTGCAAGTATCTTCATAGCGTCGGCCTGAGCTTGAGCAATTAAATTTTGTTTTTTCATCTCCTCGATGGTGGCTTCTTGATTTTTTATTTCAAGCCGAATTAAGTTCGCTTGTTTTTCCAATAAATTTCGTTTGCATTACCAATTACATGGTCTTGAATTACCAGCTGCATTTTCGCTCCTGTCCATCGGTTGCGATTGCAAAAAATTTGATGGCGTTGCTCTCGTCGGTGTTGATGGAGTAGAAGTTACTCGCGTGGGCGTTACTATTCCAATTTCGCGGGCTCCTCTTGGTGGTGTAACCATTGCAGCATCGATCGTAATTGGGCTCAATTGGACCTGCGACTGTACAGCAGTAACAACACCTAGTTCAACGCCGCGAGGTTGTGCTGCAGTCGAAATGAGCAGAATCCTGTCAAAGGTTTGCTCCATTTCCGTTAGTGGATTGAACCTGAACGGTCCACCACCTCTTTCCAGCATGCTTTTAGAGTTTTCGGATATTTTTTTCTTCGTGCGGCTCTTAAGATCTGCCCAAATCTTTAAGTTTAAAATTAAAATAATGAAAGCAAACAATTTATTAGAACATGTTAAATACCTTTCTCCACTCTAAACAACTTCTTTGTGGCGGCCCGTGAGCATTAATTTAAGTAGAAATGGAGCTCCACTTTTCTTCGACTCTTGCCCTGCTAGCACCAAAGACTGGAGTGCCTCTTGCCAGATATGGATTCTTCTCCATTTCTAGGACAAGCAATCCAAATTGTTCAGCTGTTGTTTTTTTTTGTACTAAAAATATCGAAACAATTTGTTTAATCTTACTTGGAAATGAATTTAATTACATTTATCTTTTCTTCACAGCAACTTCCATTTTAAAAATGTTCACAACGATAACAATTTACTAATCGTCAAATTTTGACACTTCGTTCGTAATGTTTTTCTTACACAAAGTCAATTTCATACTACATTTACGTTATCGTTCTTTACTGAAACAGCTGTTCTCGTTTGTGCACGACATTATTTTTACATCAAGCAAAAACAGCTGACTCTTGGCTTTTAAACGAAGGCTTCGTTAAATAGACGTGTCGTTCGTTTTACACAAAGATGCTATAAAATTGAGATAGCTTTCTAAAATTTTGGGTGCAATTTTATAATATAATTCTCTTCCGTATTGATGTAATTGATTTTTAAAATAATGTTATAAAATTGATTTATTGCAAAAAAACCTGTGCAAAAATGGCAATTTTTTGGAAAATTAAATAATTTTCTTAATTTTTATTTTTTCGTAATTCGAAGACATCATTATGAAATAAAAAAACAAAATATATTTTTTTCCCTTTTGATCTGCTTCAGGTGAACGCGGTGGCTGCTATCTTCTACGCTAAGGGTAGGAAAATACACGTATGTGCATTTTGCCCGTACGTGTTTTCTGCTTGCACACTGCTTGCTTCACGGGCGACATCATTCGCTTCATAATTCAAGGGTAAAGGAAATGGGGGACATGCACTAATATAATGAGATAGAGCGAAAGCAAGAGCGTAATATAGATCGTGATGTCTACAGGGTTGATAATTGCGCTCAGAGCAGTCCAAAATCAATGTTGCATCCCGTTGATACAAAAAAGGGCGTCTTATAATTTTTACTATTTATTATTTTGCATTTGATCATGTTTATATCTCGATAACTTCTTGTGTGCAACACTAGCTTTTAAGTAGTTATGCGCAAAGTAAAAGTAAAAATTTATTGATGTGATTCAGTTCTAAAAAAAAATATCAGTTAAAAATATGTTAGGAGGCAGATGCAGAATTATAGTAGTGGCATGGTTTTGTGAAACCCTTATAAATATAAGAAGAACTTGTGTTTGCAAAGTGATTTTATAGCTGCTGATAAGCGTTTTTGCAGAAATCTTATAGGCATTATGTGATTTTTTTTTTGTTCTCTGATTTATACTGCGTATTTAAATAAATGTGTTGTGGACGGATTATCAAAAGTAAACAGACTGACAGACAGATAATGTGAAATACAGATAAGCAGACGGACATGTCAAAAGACAGACGAATAGCGAAAAGTACAAAAATGTTTGTCCACAAGGGCGTCCAAAGGGGGGGAGGTGCACTTGCCCCCCCTCAACTGAAAAATTTTATATATTTTTATTTCCTACGTGTATATGTAACATTTTTGTTTATATGTAACAAAGTTTTACAGTTTACACAGTTAACTTTGAAATTGGATACTTAACTGCATAGTTTCCCATACAAAATCTTAACTATCTCGCAAAGCAGTTAAGTTGAAACTGCGACCTAAACCATCTCATTTTGCTATGCAACACTGTGTTTTCATCAAGAACAAAAGGAAATTAAAAAAAATTGACAAGGAAATGTCACATAAAAAACGCAAAAAAATATTTGAAAATAATTCCTTTTCTTTTAACAAAAACTTCTACAAGGCTTTTATCACATATCGCTCGTTTTCTGCAATAACGTTAAAACTCAAAAAACTAGATTTTTCAGGAGAAGCATTTTAAGTTTTGAACAGATAAAAGAAACTAAATCACCATTTTCAAAATATGGACAAAACATCAAATATACAAGTACTACTGTAATGTACATGGTTTAATCCATATAAAGTGACAAAAAAAAGGAGATTATCGATCTCCGTATCGAAAATAATACGATCAAATCGGAAATATATTGAGGTGAATGAATCACAAATTCTACTCTCCTACAAAAATTAAAGAAGATATCGTTACCAAAATTGTACACAGCATAGATCATGGTAACACGAATGTTGCTGTGTAATTAACTCCATTTTTATGTTTTTTGGATTGTGACGTTATTAAAGAAAACGAGCGATATATTGTAATATTTTTAATTTTTTTTTGCATGAAAATTAAATTTTCAATATGTCTCAAAATTATGTGAATCAACGAAAAATTAACGTCAAATAATGACAAAGTTAACTACGCTACTGGCAGTGTAAACACCAGAAACAGTTACCAAACTATTAAAGTCAAACTGCATAGTTAAATGTGTAATGTAAACATGATATTAGGTGGTACGAAACTTAGTTTTATCTGACTTTTTGTTAAGATTTCATTAAGATTTCATTAAGATTCAAGGGTAAAGGAAATGGGGGACATGCACTTATATAATGAGATAGAGCGTAAGCAAGAACGTAATATAGATCGTGATGTCTACAGGGTTGATAATTGCGCTCAGAGCAGTCCAAAATCAATGTTGCATCCCGTTGATACAAAAAAGGGCGTCTTATAATTTTTACTATTTATTATTTTGCATTTGATCATGTTTATATCTCGATAACTTCTTGTGTGCAACACTAGCTTTTAAGTAGTTATGCGCAAAGTAAAAGTAAAAATTTATTGATGTGATTCAGTTCTAAAAAAAAATATCAGTTAAAAATATGTTAGGAGGCAGATGCAGAATTATGGTAGTGGCATGGTTTTGTGAAACCCTTATAAATATAAGAAGAACTTGTGTTTGCAAAGTGATTTTATAGCTGCTGATAAGCGTTTTTGCAGAAATCTTATAGGCATTATGTGATTTTTTTTTTGTTCTCTGATTTATACTGCGTATTTAAATAAATGTGTTGTGGACGGATTATCAAAAGTAAACAGACTGACAGACAGATAATGTGAAATACAGATAAGCAGACGGACATGTCAAAAGCCAGACGAATAGCGAAAAGTACAAAAATGTTTGTCTACAAGGGCGTCCAAAGGGGGGGAGGTGCACTTGCCCCCCCTCAACTGAAAAATTTTATATATTTTTATTTCCTACGTGTATATGTAACATTTTTGTTTATATGTAACAAAGTTTTACAGTTTGCACAGTTAACTTTGAAATTGGATACTTAACTGCATAGTTTCCCATACAAAATCTTAACTATCTCGCAAAGCAGTTAAGTTGAAACTGCGACCTAAACCATCTCATTTTGCTATGCAACACTGTGTTTTCATCAAGAACAAAAGGAAATTAAAAAAAATTACAAGGAAATGTCACATAAAAAACGCAAAAAAATATTTGAAAATAATTCCTTTTCTTTTAACAAAAACTTCTACAAGGCTTTTATCACATATCGCTCGTTTTCTGCAATACCGTTAAAACTCAAAAAACTAGATTTTTCAGGAGAAGCATTTTAAGTTTTGAACAGATAAAAGAAACTAAATCACCATTTTCAAAATATGGACAAAACATCAAATATACAAGTACTACTGTAATGTACATGGTTTAATCCATATAAAGTGACAAAAAAAAGGAGATTATCGATATATAATACGATCAAATCGGAAATATATTGAGGTGAATGAATCACAAATTCTACTCTCCTACAAAAATTAAAGAAGATATCGTTACCAAAATTGTACACAGCATAGATCATGGTAACACGAATGTTGCTGTGTAATTAACTCCATTTTTATGTTTTTTGGATTGTGACGTTATTAAAGAAAACGAGCGATATATTGTAATATTTTTAATTTTTTTTTGCATGAAAATTAAATTTTCAATATGTCTCAAAATTATGTGAATCAACGAAAAATTAACGTCAAATAATGACAAAGTTAACTACGCTACTGGCAGTGTAAACACCAGAAACAGTTACCAAACTATTAAAGTCAAACTGCATAGTTAAATGTGTAATGTAAACATGATATTAGGTGGTACGAAACTTAGTTTTATCTGACTTTTTGTTAAGATTTCATTAACTACTTATGGGCATTGTTCATATAGCAAATTTGAGTAGCGCTACACGCTCCGTTACGTTTGCATAACCAGCCCTGAGTAACGAACAACAACTGATTTTGTTCTCTAATTATCGTCTGTTGTGCAATTTTTGTTTTTATTAATTGTGTTGTATATGTGGAGTCTAAATATTATTTGAGAAATCAACACGAAGTTCTTTGATGTGTGAATGGCAAAGTGTATTAATACTTTGTTCCTCCCTAAATTTGCGAGGCGGCCCGCAACATTTGTTGCCACTAAGTCCTGTCTGAGTCCGTTGCCTAGTCGTCTGAGTCTAACGATGTCTGAGTCCTTATCTAACTACACTCAAAGTGAGAGCAAAAATAACTTACTCTCACCGAGTATTAGTTTACTTGAAATGAGAATACTATTGCTACTGTCGTAGCATATAGTAGTATATGCTACTGTCAATTATTTTTACTAATCAAAATCTAATCTGTTCTTATATATAATTCTGTATATAATTTTATATATAATTTTGTTCTTATATATAATTGTAATACCAAAAATAGACATTAGTAATACACAAAACAATTTTTAATAAATAACTGTATGATAAAAAATAAGTAACGATTAAAAATAAATAAAGAAGAAACGTACGAGAAATAATAAATAATATTTTACAAATAGTAAACAATGTATAATAAATAATAATAATGAATAAAAATAAAAATTCAACAGATAATTTACTATCTTAAATAAAAAAAATTGTTTGAATAAATATTAACAAAAACCTAGCTCATCTAAAAAAGAGAATGAGGTTGAATGAATAAAAAGTTGGATATTATGTAGGATAGGATTTTCCCATTGCTAAGTGGGAGCTTAACAATAGGAACGAAGGAAGTCGAAAAAATATAAAAAGGTATTCAACCCGACGAAAAAAGTGGAAAACGACCTATTACCTAACGCCTGGTTAAAGCCGTGTAGGCGCATGTGTTTCCTTTACGAATTCTTTTCGCTTACCACCAATTAAGCTCATCAGAAGGATTTAAAAATAAAAATTATTCTACCGACCCTCTATAGACTGAATGTTACAACACATTTGAAAAAAAACTAAGGAATTTTTAAAATTATAATAAACATTCATGTCTAATTAAGGTACTATTACCGTCTAGAATGCTAAAAAATAACATATATTCAACAATTTCTTTTTCACTTTCTTTATTATATATGGTTATCAAATGTTTTTGCAGTATTAAACAGTTCTTGAAGATTACGAAAAAATTTTTCTATTTTTATTTTTCATTAATTGTACATTTAATATAGGGCTCTGAAATTGTTCTTTTCGAAAAAACACTGCTGCTAAAAAAATGGCGGACATTTGAAAATGTTTTTCAAAAATCGCCTTTTTTTCAACCTTTTTTCAAATTCAAAAATTTTATAAATTTTTTTTTTTGGTCAAATTGTGGTAAACTATCACACAGGATATAAAAACAAACAAAATGCTGCAAAAATTATTAATAACGGCATAGTAGATCCGGAGATTAACTGTCCGCCAGTTAAAAAAACCTAAACTCGTGAAAAATGCGTGTGTGAAAAATGCTTCAATTGAGTCGTTATATCTCGGCAATGGCTTCGAATTTCGATTTAATATTTTGGACAGTTATTATTGAAGGTATAAAGAATCTAAAAATGTAAAAAAAAAACAAAAATTCATTTTTTGAAATTTCTAGACGGTAATAGTACCTTAAAAAACATTAAGTATGTTGCTCTGTTCATAACTGAACGAGCATTCAAGAAAAACGAATTGAAAGAATTTTAAAATACAAACACAAGATTATCATGCACTCTTTTTATAAATTATACACACACATTCATACGAACAAAAGAAAAAATCAAAAAAGCTATTTTAAATGATAATAAAATGAAATAAATACCTTGAAAATATCTTTTTCAGTCTGCATGGATCTTTAACTATATTTAAAAACGAACGACAATTATTTTAAATGCATTTAATAAATGTAAATATGATTTTGTTAACTAAAAGTTCGTTATACTGGAAGTTAAATTGAAAAATATGAATTTTCATATAATAACAATGTTTACAAAGTTTGCACAGAAAATCTCAGGCAATAAAATTTCATAGGTAACATTCCAGGCTCATTTTCATAAACGTGCACACCAATGCATACCTTTTCACCCCTCGACAAATTCCTGCGGACGCCCATGTTTGTCCATAACACAAATGTGGTGTTATATTTAAACAAAAGAATCTATGTGGATGGTTAATAGCTCATTTTAAACCTAAACTAAACAGTTTTAATTTGATATATAACAAGATATTATTTTTTTTCAACCGTTCCGAAATTTAATTTTTTTAAATAAAAAATAATCCATTTTAATTTTGCCGTAGAATTACGTCTTACAGAGCACTTTGTATGAGCTAATTTCAACAGATTTTTTCAAGGGCAAGTAACGGCATGTAACGCGCTTTTTGGACTTTTTGGGGTATAAGTACACCCCTTAATATCGTGGAAAGATTATCTATATGCCAAAATATCAGTTTAGGGACAAATAAAAGGAATATGAGGTGTGGATTTTGTCACTTCTTTAATGAAGTCACAAAATGTAAAAATCAAAGACATCTTTTAGATCTTTTTGTATGAAAAATTAATGCATAAAATGTTGCATTTGCATTGCTATGTTGTTGTTATTGTTGTAATGGAGCCGAAGTTGCGAACGCAACATCGTGTCGATTGTGGAAGTTAATCGTTTTACGAACTATTTGTGTGTTATTGATATTAACATTTTTTTTTAATTTAAATTAAAAAAATTAAAATATTTTTTTTTTAAATAATTTTTATTATTATTTGTTGAATCTTTCTCTTAGAAACTAACAATAATTTATCACATCTTAACCTAAATAAATATATACAATTTCACAACCAGAGCTTGGAAATAAATGTATAGTAAGCAAATATTTATATAACAAAAACAATAATGATTTTCAAAACAAATTTTTTGAGCTCTAGGCCAATCATGTTGACAACAAGACAACATGAAGAACAAAGAAGGCAACAACCAACAACAACAACAACGGCTCTGTATAGAGCAAATCACACAGCTTGACTATACAGACTGTTTCATTGGCCGCTACACCAACTCATCAATAGCCTTTGTATGACTTTACACTGTGTTCACTCAAGCTACTTAGGTTCTACATATACTGCCAATATGCCGAGAAAGTTACCCGGAATTTATTTTTGGCAGAGAACGCTTGAATTTTTGTAATTGAGCTCTTATCGACTTTTTGATGCATACTGTATTAAGGTTAACCTAGATTGGATCGTATCATACTTTTAGGCATAGCCTTAATTCATGTGCATCTTCGAAATTCGATCACAGCGGTTTACTGCTATCAGAGCATATTGAAGTTGTTGTTATTTTTGCTGTTTAGCTCCTCCCTTTTTTTCCACACTTCCATTTTTAGGGTTCAGTTAGTTTATCTGATGGTACACCTAAGATGGTGTGGAGACCAGTTTTGTTTATTTTATTTATTTATTTATTTATTTGGGAACAATGTCGACATGTAAGACAGAGTCTTCTAAATGCGCTAAGTAAGATATCATAACTAGGGGTTATTAGCATACAATCAGTCCAATCGGGGTTTTCGGGGGAAATATTTTTCCATCGAAATATTTCTCTTCCCCCGAAGGGAATTCCTCTACCCTGAATTTCCATCGAAAAATGTTTCCATTCGAAAAAGGTGCTGCCAAATTTGGAGAAAAATTCAGCTTTCGAAGTTCATATTGACAGTTATAAGACGTAAGAATTCAGATAAATAAAATTGTTGCGCGCAGTGGTTATTGTTGCGGCTGAAGAAGAAATCGCAGAGCAAAAAAAAGAAGTTAGACTTGTGCGGAGGAAAATAAGAGACAAATCCAACCCTTTGGAGCTGCCATGTGCACTGTACGTATTTACATATACAATTTATGAACAAACATGCAATTTAATTATATGCTTCAGATTCGTAAAATACTTTCGTGTAAACAAATCTGCATTCAAATATTTGCTGGAAGTGCTCAGTGAGTCTTTGTCTGTGACACCAATTATTAAATTATGTCCATCGTTGAGGTTTTTCGCTGAGGGGGGCTACCAAACCGGAGTTGGCAAAGACTTTCACATTGGCTTGGGGCAATCGTCATTTTCAGAAGTGCTCTCCGAAGTGTTGAGCGTATTTGAGCGCAAATTGTGCCCCAAATGGATACAGATGCAGAAGACCATAGAAGAAAAAAGTGCCACTAAACTGCACTTTTACAACAAATATAAAGTTCCGGGGGTGCTTGGCTGGGGCAAGCCACGACGCTCTAATATGGAGAGTAAGTGAACTTAAATCTTGGATGGAAGCTCAATACTTATCCGGAGAAGAAAACGCAAGACTTTTAGGTATTTGCCTAGAACTATATGTTATATACTCGCAATTTTATTCCAAATAGGTGATTCAGGGTATCCATTAGAGTCTACACCTCACCGAACATGCGTTGAAGGAACTCCTGAAAGCAAGTTTAATAATGCTCATAAGCTGGGCCGAAATATAATTGAAAGAACAAATGGCCTTCTGAAAAGCAGATGGAGATGTTTGCTAGGTGCTAGGGAAGTGCACTACAGCCCTTTAAAAGCTATAAAAATTACAAATGTATGTTGTGCCCTTCACAACATTTGCTTGCATTTTAAAGCCGAACCAGTCAATATACCATCAGCCTTCAATGAATTAGACAGCGAAGAGGCATCGAATGATTCAATTAATTACATGGAAAACAGTAATTTATCAACATATACAGCAGCAGCACAACGCATTCGAATACAAATAGGCAATTCTTTATAATTCAACATTTTTTATACCCCCATGCATACAAAATAGCTTTGATATTTAAAACGTACCCTGAGTTTGAATTGTGGGAAAGCCACGCCTATTCACCATACGAAGTGAAGTCATCGACATTTAATTTTATATCACTAATGTTTATTCATTAATACCAGATTTCATTAAAACAATAAATAAATAATGCAATTAATAAATAATCAATCTGCATTGAAGTGCATCTGCATCCTTTGTCGTTTAATATCAATGAGTTGTTTTTTTATATCTAATTTGCGTTCCAGCTCAGTTTTTCTCATCTTCTCTATTTCCAAATTGTGCCGCTTGGTTTCCTGCAATGTCAGCTTCTGTTGTTCGGTCAGGTTTTCAATTGCCCTGTAAGTCCTCTTCGTACTTGCTACCAAATCAGTCATCATGGTTTTCATTTCTGTGATGAACTCCTTTTGCAACACATTCGACTCGTCCAACAAGTCTTGGGTTTGCCTGGTGCGTTTGCGGCTCAATTCGGCCGAGCGGATTCGTTTACGTCTATGTTGATGTTGTCGTCAAAGCAGTCTTCCACTATTAGGTCAGTGTAGAGCTCTTCCGTCGCGCTTGCGTACCCGTGGGCAATTGTTCCGCTGCCACAAGGAGCTTTTTCGCCATCACTTTTGCAGGCAGGCAAACCGAATCTTGCCTCTGCACTGCCTTGAACGGATTGTTTAAATTGGCAAATCCGTATGATGGCTTCTTCTGTTGCGCAGAAGTTAAACGCCTTGTAGGGCCCCCCTCCCGTAGCGGTCTTCATGCGTAAATTTTCCGATAATTTCATTTTGATATATTTTTTTTATCGGCCCACACCTACAACCGACGATGCTGTAACGAACCTCCGCTGGTTCTTTTGTTTGCTGGGGTAAGCTCAGCGGGTTTCCAGGGTTCTTACAAGAAATTACACTTTGGTTTTCTTTAACAATTGATCTTTATTAAATATTTGGCCTTTATCTTTAATACGCTGTAAAATATCTGAATTTATATTTTTGTATTGTTGATTTTATGGGCCTTATTCCTCCAGGTCTTCACGTCTGCGTCTCGGCTTAACAGGCGGGCCTACAAGCCGCAGCACTGTTACTCGATGAAAAAAATGCGAACACGTGGGCTTACAAGCCACGGACAATGTTCTGGTTTGAGCAGGCGGGCATACAAGCCACGGACGCTGCTAACAAAAAGGTGAAGACAGGTGGGCCTACAAGCCACCAACTCTGTCTACTGCTACTGCAGGGGGGCCTACAAGCCACCGACGCTGCTCTTGCCGTTGGATAAACAAGTGGGCCTACAAGCCACCGAAATGTTTATCTATTACTTTTGCAGGTGGGCCTACAAGCCAACGACTCTGCTTTCTCCGTTGGATAGACAAGTGGGCCTACAAGCCACCGAAATGTCTATCTATTGTCTTTGCAGGTGGGCCTACAAGCCAACGACTCTGCTTTCTCCGTTGGATAGACAAGTGGGCCTACAAGCCACCGAAATGTCTATCTATTGTCTTTGCAGGTGGGCCTACAAGCCAACGACTCTGCTCTTAATAAAAAAACATTTCACTTCTCACAATTTCTCACCTCCTCTGTCTTTGCCACTTTCCACTCTTTTCTTCGGTCGGCGTATTTTACTCAAATACTTTTTCGGTCCAATTGCACTCTCTGCTTCACTGTTTTATTATTTGTTTATATAATTTCGATCACTTGCACTCTGCACACTTTTAATGTATAACTCATTCTGTCCTCTTGTTTTCGATTGCGGCCTATTTATACCATCGTCTTCTTGTTGTTTGTGATAAACAAGGTACCGCAATCGAAAGTTCTGGGCTGATTTTCCCGTAACCGAGGTCCCGTACGGTGCAGCCTTGTTGTTGTCTTTCATCAGAATTTTGTTTCCACATTTGCCCAGCAATTTGCCTTCTGTTATTTCCTTATGTGACCCGCTACTTGACTCTGAGCAAGATCACGCCAGCTTTGCGCATGTGTTTGCGCACGTTTTGCATGTTTCCAACTTTTTTACATGCGTCCCTTTCTCTTTCTTTTCCTAATAGAAAAAGTGCATGGGTGTTGTGTTTTTGTGTGTTTATGTGTTTATTTATTCATAATATTCAGTGTTTATGTGTGTGTATGTATATAAATGTAAAAAGTGAAGCATAAAGTGGCGGTGTTCACCAGGTGCCTTTCTTGCACCTCGGCCGTTGTGCGGCAAAAAATCGCCCACGATATTTTATCCGTCACACTCCCCTCCTACTTCGGGCAGGCAACGGATCCTCACCTCCCCTCTCCTTCCGATCTTTATCCTATACCTTACCCTGTCGATTGTACGAATCGAATTCCGCACCTCTCCCTACTAGCATCGCCTGGACGGCGTTGGTGACAGCCACTTGGTACAAGTAGTCCTCACCGTCGCTGCTGTCAATATGCAGCACCTCTGATCGGGTACTACCGCTGGAGCTGCTCGGCTTGTGACGCTTGTGGTTGCTGTTGTCATCTTCGTGGTACTCGTTGTCGTTGTTGTGATTGTTGTTGTTGCTATTGTTGATGTTGTTATTGTTGTTGTTGATGTTTTTGTTGTTGTTGTTGTTGTTGTTGTTGATGTTGTTGTTGTTGTTGTTATTGTTGTTGTTGCTATTGTTGTTGTTGATGCTGTTGGTGTCTTTGCTGTACTCGTTGTTATTGCTGTTGTGGTTGTTGCTGTTGTTGTCGTTGTTTTCGTCATTGTTTGGCGGCTCGATCGGCTGTGGTGGCGATGGTGGAAATTCCACAATTGGTCCCGGATCTGGCAAGTCCTCGTCGCATTCCTGGATGAAGGTGGCCGTAACCCAGACGGTCTTAATCCTGAAGCCCGGCCACCGCGAGACCTCTTCTTCGACGTATAAGTCGAAACGACCCGCAGGCCGAGGCTCCTCTTCTTCTTCTTCTTCATTTTCTTCTTCTTCTTCTTCTTCTTCTTCATTCACTTCTTCTTCTCCATCGTTATCGTCAATATCTGCCTCATCTTCTTCTTCTTCATCGTATGGGTCGTATGGGACCCAGGCTGGCGCTGACGGTGCTTCTTCTTCTTCCGAGGCATTTATCAGGACCCCAATGGACTCCGCCTCGCTCTCCGTGTCGCTGATGGTTATTATATTTTCCATTATTAATTTTTCGAAATAAATTTATTTTTGTTTTTCAAAACTAAACTGTTCAAGCGCGTGGTCACTGATCGAATGATCTCGTGGTCACCTGTCAGTGGGTGTTGACCACCCTCGGTGTCCTTTAATCTTTATATCTTTGTTTCCACTCTTTCCCTCTTCTCTTCCATCTTCTTTCATAACCAACAATGAACATACCCATTTCGGCGTAATTCCTTATGTTGTACCCTGTGTGTTGGCCCTTTTCTTTGGGCGGACTTGGCAGCACTGGGTTTTTGACGTTTAATTCTTTGTTTATTTTGTGGTTTCGCCATTTTATTTCGAAGCTCATGGACCAGCACATCAACATGTAAGTATTTATTTAATTTATTTATTATTTGTAAATTTGTTTATTATTTATAAAATATTTATCATTTAAATTGTATGATATTTTGTAGGTTGTGCTACTTTTCGTTTTTCCAACTCGCTTGGACATGGTGCTGGTTGCAGTCCCTTCTGTTCGTGGTACCATCATGTAAGTATTTATTATTCTTTAAATCTTTATCATTTAAACAACGATATTTTCTAATTTAGGTCAATATCTTCAATTATTCTGGACCTGGCGCCGACTCTCGAGGAACCAGAGGCCCCGCAAGAGCCATCAAAGCTACGGAGTTGTTTTATACATACAATCTGTAAGTTTTGTTTTCCTTTTTGTTTAATAAAATACAAGGCGTTGTATTGTGAGCGCTGTGCTGGCGCTCGTCTAGTTTTTTTTTTTTCTTATTTTCGCGGTCCGTCCGTCTAGGTTCGCGGCGTGGCGGCGCAGCGTGTGCTGCCCACTTATTCTTTGGCCTGGCTGCGCAGCGGCGTTGCTCATGGTCGTAAATGTGACTGCGCAGCGGGCGCTGTCTTGTGTTTTCCAGGTTGTTTTATTCAGGTAAGAAACTTACTTTTTTGAAGTATATACTGCAGCTGCAGATGTGCAGCCTTGCACGCAGTGGCTTCGTGTGTGGCTTCGTGCGTGGTAGCGTACGCGCCTACGCGGCAGCGTATGCAGTTGTGTGCGCGTCAGCGTATGCAGTTGTGTGCGCGGCAGCGTATGCAATTGTGTGCGCGTCAGCGTATGCAGTTGTGTGCGCGGCAGCGTATGCAATTGTGTAAGCGTCAGCGTATGCAGTTGTGTGAGTGGCAGCGTATGCAATCGTGTACGCGTCAGCGTATGCAATTGTGTGCAATTGTGTGCGCGGCCGATACCATGCAATAGACTGTGTTAACACTGCGATTTTGGTTAACAGGTCTCGATGCGATGCCAGTTGTTGACGCAGGTGTCGCTGCGATACCAGTTGTTGACGCAGGTGTCGCTGCGATCTCAGTTGTTGACGCAGGTGTCGCTGCGATGCCAGTTGTTGACGCAGGTGTCGCTGCGGTGAGAGTTGTTGACGCAGGTGTCGCTGCGATCTCAGTTGTTGACGCAGGTGTCACTGCGATACCAGTTGTTGACGCAGGTGTCGCTGCGGTGCCAGTTGTTGACGCAGGTGTCGCTGCGGTACCAGTTGTTGACGCAGGTGTCGCTGCGATACCAGTTGTTGACGCAGGTGTCGCTGCGGTGCCATTTGTTGACGCAGGTGTCGCTGCGGTACCAGTTAACGCAGGTGTTGCTGCGATGCCAGTTGTTGACGCAAGTGTCGCTGCGGTGCCAGTTGTTGACGCAGGTGTCGCTGCGGTACCAGTTGTTGACGCAGGTGTCGCTGCGGTACCAGTTGTTAACGCAGGTGTCGCTGCGATGCCAGTTGTTGACGCAGGTGTCGCTGCGGTGCTAGTTGTTGACGCAGGTGTCGCTGCGATACCAGCTGTTGACACAGGTGTCATTGCAATCTCAGTTGTTGACGCAGGTGTCACTGCGATACCAGTTGTTGACGCAGGTGTCGCTGCGGTGCCAGTTGTTGACGCAGGTGTCGCTGCGGTACCAGTTGTTAACGCAGGTGTCGCTGCGATGCCAGTTGTTGACGCAGGTGTCGCTGCGATACCAGTTGTTGACGCAGGTGTCGCTGCGATTCCAGTTGTTGACGCAGTTGGTGCTGCGCTCTCAGTTGTTGACGCAGGTGTCGCTGCAATGCCAGTCGTTAACGCAGGTGTCGCTGCGATGCCAGTTGTTGACGCAAGTGTCGCTGCGATACCAGTTGTTGACGCAGGTGTCGCTGCGATGCCAGTTGTTGACGCAGGTGTCGCTGCGATTCCAGTTGTTGACGCAGTTGGTGCTGCGCTTCCAGTTGTTGACGCAGGTGTCGCTGCGATGCCAGTTGTTGACGCAGTTGGTGCTGCGCTTCCAGCGCGATTTTAGTTACGATTCTTGGTCAGACTGAAATAGTTTCAGCTGACTGATATGGGCTGTCCTCGTTCGGGTTTCTCTTTCGCGCTTAACGCGTACTATCACTGGGGATATAAAATCGATGATTTTATATGGGCCATCGAACTTCGGAGCCAGCTTTGCTGCAAAACTATCTATCGCCTTCGATAAGTGATGCTGTTTGATAAGGATCATTTCTCCGATTTTTGGGGTCCAGTTTCGTCTTCGTAGATTGTAGTGCCGAGCTTGGTCCTGGGCAGCTCTTTCTAGGTTGCGCCGCACAATCTCGAAAATCTCTTTCATTTTTATTTCTCTTTCTGCGGCTGTCTGTGGTTCTTCTCCTGTGCCAAATGTTTGTTCGTCATACAGAGTTCTTGGCAGCCTTGGTTAAGGTCCTTGAATCAGAAAGGCTGGGCTATATCCGGTAGTTTCGGAGACACTGGTGTTCATGGCTAGTGAGATTTCAGGAAGCAGTTCGTCCCAGACCCGTTGTTGCTCACCTGTGAATTGTGCTATCATCGTCTTGATAGTCCGATTTGCGCGCTCTGTTGGGTTCTCCTGGGGTGTATATGGGGCAGTGAATTGGTGTTTCACTCCTAGTTCGTTTAAGAACTTTTTAAATGATAGACTCGTGAATTGGGCGCCGTTATCCGTGACGAGGACCTTTGGGACGCCAAATCGCGCTAGGATGCGCTCTCGAAATGCGCGTTGGAGGTGATCGCTGGTCGCCTTGCGCAGCGGCATCACTTCAGTCCATTTCGAGAATTTGTATTTGTATACAAAAAATACCAGGAGCATTGTGTTTCCATGTTTGGACCTAGGGAGGGGTCCAACGAAATCAGCGCATACAATTGACCAAGGCTCTTCCGCAATTTGGGTAAGCATCTTACCAGCGGGACTTTGTTGGCTTGGCTTGTAGCGCTGGCATGATTCGCAACGACGAACATAACGGCCAATATCTCGGAACATGCCTGGCCAATAGTATTTATTGGCTATTCTTGCAATTGTTTTCCGTATTCCTAAGTGGCCGGCGCACGGGCTATCATGGTTCTCTTTCAGAACCCTGTCTCTCGAATAACTGGGCACACAAAGTTTCCAAGGAACGCAATCTTCGTCGTTTGCTTGGCTTGCGATGTGTCTGTACATCTGCCCCTCTTCCATAACGTAGTCTGGGAACTTCTCTGGGTTCTCCAAGACCTCTTGCATCTTTTTACGCAACCAGTTGCACGTATTTTCTTGTGCCTCTTCCATGGTTGATTTACGCAGCATCTCTTGAGGCTGTCGAGACAACGCGTCAGCTACTACGTTGAGTTTTCCTCTGCGGTATTGTATGTCAAATGTGTGTTGTTGAAGCTCCAATGCCCACCTCGCGATGCGACCAGATGGACTTTCTATTGAGTTGAGCCATTTTAGTGACAAATGGTCTGTGACCACTGTGAACCTATACCCCTCGAGATATGGTCGCATTTTCCGGATTGCCCAAACTATCGCTTGGCATTCTTTCTCGGTAGGAGAGTAGTTACACTCCGCCTTATTGAGGTGTCGACTTGCGTAAGCAATTACTCTCTCCTCGTCTCCCTGACCTTGTGTTAAGACTGCTCCAAGGCCGTAGTCACTGGCGTCGGTTTGAAGCGTGAACTTTTCATTGAAGTTCGGACACGCTAATATTGGTGCCTCAGTTAACTTGGCCTTAAGAGTTTCGAATGCCTCTTCCTGACTCTCACTCCATTTCCAATGCTTTCCTTTTCCCAGTAGCGTTGTTAGTGGGTGGACAATCTTTGAGAACTCCGGAACGAAACGTCGATACCATGATGCTATTCCCAGCACTCGTCGTAGCTCCTTCGTGTTTGTGGGTCGCTGTAAAAGTTTGATCGCAGATATTTTCTCGGGATCTGTATGTATCCCCTGGTTGCTTACGACATGGCCTAAGTATTTTATCTCTTCTTGGAAGAATTCACACTTTTCAACATTTATCTTAAGGTTAGCCGCCCGGAGTCTACGGAACACCTCTTTCAGGCTAGTCATGTGCTATTGGAATGAATTCCATGTGACAATTATGTCGTCTAAATACGCAAAGGCATGTGGTTCCATCTCAGGACCAATCACTTGATCTAATGCTCTCTGAAACGTCGCTGGAGCTGAATGTAATCCAAACGGCATTACTCTCCATTGGAAAAGACCTCGACCTGGTACCGTGAATGCTGTGAATTGCTTACTATTTTCGTCCATAGGAATTTGCCAATAACCATTTTTCAAATCTAAACTGCTTATATATTTTGCGTCACGCAGACGGTCCAAAATATGATGAATTCGTGGTATTGGGTAGGCGTCTGGTATGGATTTCGCATTCAATTGCCGATAATCTACGCAGAGCCGCCATTTTCCTGTCTTCTTTTTCACAAGCACTATTGGGGCACTGTGGGGGCTATGTGAGGGCTCAATACACCCTTTTTCGATTAAACTGTCGATCTCCTCATTAATGATCGCTTGCATTGCCGGGTTTTTCGGGAAGTACCTCTGCTTTATCGGTCTATCATCCTGCATAATTATTTTGTGTGTAGTAATATTGGATAGACCCTCCAGTTTCTCAAACTCCGATAATTCCGCCTTTAAGAAATTATCTATCATCTCCTTCTCCGTCACTGTCTCTTCTCGTACTACTGTGCATAGTGGGGAAACGTTAGCACTCGTTGTCACCTCGCTACTTTTTAACGTTATGGCGTGGCCGCCGCATGTAAGCGTCGCCTGGATTCTTATAAGAAAGTCCATTCCCAAAATTACATCGTCCACTATGTCGGGTAGCACAAGTAACGGGATCCGGCAAGCATCATTTCCCATTCTTACGTCTATGACCAATGATTCGTTCACGGATAGCACAGAGTTGTCGGCCATTCGTACGATGATGTCTTCCTTTCTCTTCTCTCCTGTGTTGGCTAATCTTTCAGCTAACTGCTGACTCACAAAACTCCTGGTGGCTCCTGTGTCAATAGTGGCCTCTCGAACTTCCTTTCCGAGGGTAACAAATGCAAAAATGTGGGCTGCGTCGTTTGTAGGCTTTCTACGGAATGCGAGGGACCGTGTGTGCTATCCCCGATAGGCCTCGCGTCTATCGGGTGTTCCATCCGTTTCCCGACTGCCGACGACAACATTCCATCGCTTTAACGCCTCGTTTCCCACACTCCCAACAGAATATTACCCATGGATTCCGGCATTCGTGGCGCATGTGGCCATCTCTGCCACATCGTCTGCACGCTGTTCGTGGATTGATAGGTGCCTCCGGAGCTTGAGTAACCATGCGATGACGTTCCTCTCTGGGTCTTTGAACCGGTGCTCGAATGGGTGCCGCGTCTGCATGTATGCATTCGAAGTCTTCGGGCAACGCCATGAGCTCTTCCAGACTAACAAAATCTTTCCTTTTTATATAGAGCTGGTACTTTTGCTGACTGTTCCTGAATGTTCTTTCGAGTTTTTGCTGTTCGCTGTAACTTGAATGTCGCATCAAGCTCTGTAGCGCCAGGACGTAATCCTTAAAAGATTCGCCAGGGTGCTGATGCCTCTGCCTTATGTCGTCGTCCAATCTTTCGAAATATCTCGCTGGCAGAAAGAAATGCAAAAAGTCTTCTTTGAAGCTTCTCCATTCGCGCCACATCCGATTATTATTTCGAAACCACGTCAAAGCTCGATCTCTTAATAATTCGGGCATCGTTCGGGGAAGATGGTCTTTTCCGAGGCCATACACTTCCGCCAGTTCTTCTACACGCTCAATGAACGCAAGTGGGTCTCGGCCACCGTCGTACTTCACAGACCACTTTCTCACTTGGTCAATCACTGTAGCGTACGGATTGTGGTTGTACTGAGCCACCTGTGGTTGTACTTCGGGCATTACTCCGTGATACGTCGGCGTAGCTATATGGGTATACGCCGATCCTGTTGGTTCTGCGGTGGACATCGGTATTTGTTGAGGAACGACAAGCTGACCAGGGGAAGGACATCTTGCATGCTTTGCTTCCAGTTCGATGAGGCGTTGTTGCACCTCCGGTTTTTGGTCTGGCTCTTGCGTAAACGCAGCAAATCTTTTCCTGAGTTCTTCAACAGTACCTTCGCCGCTGAAGTTAAACTCTCTCGCGTAGGCCAACAAGTCGTCTCTTCGCAGTGCGTGTATCCAGGCTGTTCGTACCATGATTCTTTTGTTAGTTGGTTTTCCTGTCGTTTTCCGTGTCTATTCCTGTGAACAATAGTCCCTGCTCGGGCGCCACTTGTAACGAACCTCCGCTGGTTCTTTTGTTTGCTGGGGTAAGCTCAGCGGGTTTCCAGGGTTCTTACAAGAAATTACACTTTGGTTTTCTTTAACAATTGATCTTTATTAAATGTTTGGCCTTTATCTTTAATACACTGTAAAATATCTGAATTTATATTTTTGTATTGTTGATTTTATGGGCCTTATTCCTCCAGGTCTTCACGTCTGCGTCTCGGCTTAACAGGCGGGCCTACAAGCCGCAGCACTGTTACTCGATGAAAAAAATGCGAACACGCGGGCTTACAAGCCACGGACAATGTTCTGGTTTGAGCAGGCGGGCATACAAGCCACGGACGCTGCTAACAAAAAGGTGAAGACAGGTGGGCCTACAAGCCACCGACGCTGCTCTTGCCGTTGGATAAACAAGTGGGCCTACAAGCCACCGAAATGTTTATCTATTACTTTTGCAGGTGGGCCTACAAGCCAACGACTCTGCTTTCTCCGTTGGATAGACAAGTGGGCCTACAAGCCACCGAAATGTCTATCTATTGTCTTTGCAGGTGGGCCTACAAGCCAACGACTCTGCTCTTAATAAAAAAACATTTCACTTCTCACAATTTCTCACCTCCTCTGTCTTTGCCACTTTCCACTCTTTTCTTCGGTCGGCGTATTTTACTCAAATACTTTTTCGGTCCAATTGCACTCTCTGCTTCACTGTTTTATTATTTTTTTATATAATTTCGATCACTTGCACTCTGCACACTTTTAATGTATAACTCATTCTGTCCTCTTGTTTTCGATTGCGGCCTATTTATACCATCGTCTTCTTGTTGTTTGTGATAAACAAGGTACCGCAATCGAAAGTTCTGGGCTGATTTTCCCGTAACCGAGGTCCCGTACGGTGCAGCCTTGTTGTTGTCTTTCATCAGAATTTTGTTTCCACATTTGCCCAGCAATTTGCCTTCTGTTATTTCCTTATGTGACCCGCTACTTGACTCTGAGCAAGATCACGCCAGCTTTGCGCATGTGTTTGCGCACGTTTTGCATGTTTCCAACTTTTTTACATGCGTCCCTTTCTCTTTCTTTTCCTAATAGAAAAAGTGCATGGGTGTTGTGTTTTTGTGTGTTTATGTGTTTATTTATTCATAATATTCAGTGTTTATGTGTGTGTATGTATATAAATGTAAAAAGTGAAGCATAAAGTGGCGGTGTTCACCAGGTGCCTTTCTTGCACCTCGGCCGTTGTGCGGCAAAAAATCGCCCACGATATTTTATCCGTCACAATGCTTACTAATTATTCAATACATGTAAAATTGAAATTTATACATTTTTCCACTCAAACACGGACTTTATGGGGGGCCCAGCACAATTCAACGCATCTGAAAGCTGCTTCCATAAAGTATTGACTTCTTCTCGGCTTCGTCGCGTAAAACCGTTAGCAACGTCCGGGTACTTTTCCATCATTTCCATGAACACTTCCATTTGGCGACTATTAGTTGTTTGCGACCTAAAACAGTGATAAAATTAAAGTTTTTTTATTACAAATTTAACTTACATTTCAAAATACTGATTTTTTTTCTGCACAATTTTTTGATGGAATTCACAGAGAAAAATAATTAGTTTTTTCCATCAGAATGACATTCACGATAGCAAGTTTTCTTTCGAAATTTTTCGAACATGCTTAACGATTCCAAATTTCGGAGGAAGGGAAAAATTCTAAGGAAATTTTTGTTTGCGATTGGACTGAATGAATGAAACTTAAAGCTAACTTAACAATACATTACAAATGAATAAAGCTCAGACTTAGTTGCAATTATATGTTATTTTAAATAAAAAGAAATAGAATAGATATTTAAAAAAAGAATTTCAGAATTTTATGCTTACAGATATGTTTGTTTCGAATAATTTTGATTCTACTAGGAAACGTATTCCACAATCTGATGGCGTTCACAAAAAATAGTCTATAGGAATTCAAATAATTATAAACTGGAATTATAAGGTTGAAATTTCTATTAGATCTGCAAAATTGGAGTTTCACAAATAAGTAATTAGGTGTTTGTGAATAGATTAAATTGTGTAAAAATATGCAGTTTCTAGCATTCAAATAACTAACAATATTACAGCCCAGAACTTTATTGCTCAAGTGACTGATGCGATCAAATTTCCTCAGACCATAAACGTACCTCACAGCATTATTAAATGCCAGCTCCAGCTTCATCTTGGACCTGGAATCAAGTTTGCTGTACACAACATCTGAGTAAGAGATGATTGGCACTATGAGCTGTTGGACTAACTTCCTTCTAGTTTCAGTAGGAACAAATGACGCAGTCCACCTCAAGTTCCGCAACACAAAGTAGACCTTGGAAACAACAGAATTGATATGGTTTTCGCAAGAGAGTGAGAGTCAATGTGATAACCAAGATTTTTTATCTTGTCAACAAAATTTAGTTCAACATTATTTAGATAAATGGCAGGTATACTAGAGAAAGAGTAACTAGATTTAAAAATCGGTAAGACACATTATTTAAGGGGATTGAGTTTGAGCTTATTAGTTTGGGCCCATTCTGAAATTTTGCTTAAGTCTTCGTTCATTTTTATACATAAGTCATCGACAATGTCAAGGGGTCTAGACAAGTACAGTTGCAGATCATCAGCATATGCATGCATTGTTACATGCCTGCATTTAATGAAAATATCATTAATAAACATAGAAAATAAAAGCGGACCAAGAACAGAACCTTGAGGAACCCCACAAGTTAAATGACGGAAAGCGGACAGACTATTACCCACCCTAACTCTTTCAGTTATTCCAACTAGGTAAGTATACAACAGACGGACTGACATGATAGAAAACTTAAAATTATCTTCAAGTTTGCGGCACAAAATAGAATGGTCAACAGAGTCAAATGCCTTAGAAAAGTCAAGCATGCAAAGAAGATTAATGTGACCCAGATCATATGTCATTCTGATGTCATCTAGAATTTTTAACATAGCTGTAGCGCAGCTGTGGCCTGATCTAAAGCCAGACTGAAGTGGAGACATAAGGTCATATTTTTTTGTGTGCTCCGATATTTGCGCTGCCATGAGAGACTCAACTACTTTAGATAGAGGTGAAAGCAGACTTACTGGGCGATAATCAGCTGGTTCTTGAGCATTGGATTTTTTAGCTATGGGAACAATTTTTGCTGCTTTCCAAACGTTAGGGAAGCAAGAACTAGTGAAAAAGTGATTTATAATGTGGGTTAATGGGCTTAATATGCGAGGTAGGATAATTTTAATGAATTTAATGGATATTCCATCTTCACCTGTGGATCCCGTTGTGGATGTTCACAAAATTATATTTTAAGAGTTTTATTTAAATTTTATTTTTACAATATATTTTTTTAATCTATATTCAACAAACACAATTTTATAACTAACTCAATATACAAATGTGGTTTATATGTGGTGGTATTGAGTCACCACATTATTCCCCCTCCCTTCTGAAAAATTTTGGTCGTGTTGGCTAATAGGTTAAAGTGTACTTTTTTAGTATTTTTATGTTTGGTTGAATGTGTCTGTGCTGTTTCGGTGTCTAAGGTGGCGGGCTTAATCCTATCAATGTTGACTGTTATGTTAGTGTTATTTTTACGAATTGTGAAGTATTTCGGTGTTCTCTCAATAACTTCGAAGGGACCATAGTACGGCTCTTGTAGTGTTTTACGAATTGTGTCATTGCGGACGAAGACAAAGTTACAAGTACTAAGGGCTCGAGGTATATATTGTTGAAAGTTAGTGCTGTGATGCGCAATGTTTGACTTTTGATCTTCTACGACCTCTTTAAGTTTGGACAAGGTGTCCGACGAATTAAAGTTCTGACTGCTGTGGATTACTAGTTGTTGTGGTAGCCTGAGTGTTTGACCAAAAACCATTTCAGCTGGTGAAGCCTTAATATCTTCTTTGACCGTGGACCTAAGTCCTAGAAGAACTAGTGGCAACTCTGTGTACCAATTTGTGTGGTTGTTACTCGCTATTAGAGAAGTCTTTAGTTGGCGGTGAAATCGTTCAACAATCCCATTAGCTTGTGGATGATAAGCAGAAGTGGTAATGTGCTTGCTTCCTAGTGTCTTAACGAAGTTTCTAAATGTTGTGGACGTAAATTGAGGTCCTCGATCGGAAGTAATTTCCAGAGGAACTCCAAAACGTGAGATGTATTCCTTTTGAAGTGTATCTACGATAGTACTGGCGTTGGTATCTTTAATTGGGTACGCTTCGGGCCAACGTGTGTTTCTGTCAACTAAGGTAAGTAGATATCTATAACCCTTAGATATTGGTAAAGGGACAACTAAATCAACGTGAACATGCTCAAAACGACCGTGTGGTATGTCTATCTTGTGTGGGATTGTCTTCGTGTGTCGATGTATTTTAGCTCGTTGGCATCTAACGCATTCTTGTGACCATTTGTTGATTTGTGTGTTCATTTTGGGCCAAAAATATCTTTGTGTTATGAGTCGTCGAGAAGCTCGTGTACCTGGGTGTGAAATATTATGTAATTGTTCAAAAATTTGTTTGCATAATGTTTGTGGAATGTATGGACGTGTTCCTGAACTTGTTTGTTCGCACCAAATTTTAATGTTAAGTATTGGAATGTGTATTTGTTCGAATTTGTTAGTGTGTTTATTTAGTATCTCTTGTAGTTCTGAATCTGTATTCTGTTCTTTGTGTAGAGTTCTGAGGTTAGTCTCAGAGGTTGTGAAAGCCTCTATCTCAGCTCTTGAAAGTGCGTCCGCTACGGTGTTATCGGTACCTTTAATGTGTCTGATGTCGTTGGAAAATTGTGCAATGAATTCTAGGTGTCGTGTTTGTCTTGGGCTTCTCTCTGTTTTTGAATGTAATGCTGAAGTAAGTGGTTTGTGATCTGTGTATATAGTAAATGTTCGTCCCTCTAAATGGTGTCTGAAGTGTTTAATTGTAAGATAAATTGCTAAAAGTTCGCGATCAAAGGTATTGTATTTTGTCTCTGATGGGGATAATTTCTTTGAAAAGAAAGCTAGTGGTTCTGTTTCCTGATTGTGTTCTTGTTGCAAAACTGCACCGATAGCAGTGTTAGATGCATCCACAGCGATGGAAAGTTTTGCTTTGCTATTAAAATGATTAAGTAGCACTTCCTTAGTAAAACTTTCTTTTATCGTTGAGAATGCTTCTGTTGTGTTTTCTGTCCATGTTAAGTGTTTGTCCTTTGTTTTTGATGCTGAAGTTATCATATCATAAATTTGTGTAAGTGTGTGTGCTAATTTTGGAATGCATCTGTGGTAGTAATTAATCATTCCGATGAATTTCTGCATTTGTTTAACTGTTTCTGGTTTTGGATAGTTAACAATAAATTGAATTCTATCGGGAGATGGTTTTATGCCTTTGTTTGAAATATCATAACTTAAAAAATTTATTCTGTCTACGCCGAAAATACATTTGTTTGGTTTAATGTTTAGTCCGTAATTGTCTAGTCGTTCGAAAACTAAATTTAGATGTTTACCGTGTTCTTCTTCTGTCTCGCTGGCCACAAGAATGTCGTCGAGGTATACAAATACGAAGTCTAGTTCTCGTAATACTTCGTTGATAAATCGTTGGAATGTTTGAGCTGCATTTTTTAAACCGAATGACATTCTCAGAAACTCAAACATTCCGAACGGTGTTGTAATCGCGGTTTTATGTATGTCTTGTGTGGCCATGGGGCCACAAAATATGTGTTTGTTGTGTAAGTCAATAGATAGGTCGTGTATGTGTGGTAGAGGGTAGCGGTCTGGGAATGTAATGGCATTTAGTCTTCTTTAGTCACCACAGGGTCTCCAGTCGTTCACATCTTTTTTTGGTACTAGATGTAGTGGAGAAGCTGACATGGAGTCTGAAGGACGGCAGATACCTGCTTTGATTAAGAAATCAAATTCCTGTTTGGCAATTTTGTATTTGTTGGAGTCAAGGCGTCTTGGTCTTGAAAAAGGTAACTGTCCTTCTGTAGTTATGTGGTGTTCTGTTTTGTGTTTAACTGTTTTGTTGTAGTCGGGTTCTGCTGTTAGTGATGGGTAATCTTTTAGTATATTTGTATATTTGTTGTCTAGTGTAATTATTTTGGGTAGTGATGTTTCTGTAAATGCTGTGATTGCGTTAACTGATAGATGTGTAAGTGGATCAATGAGTTTCTTGTGTTTTAAGTCTATCAAGAGTCCATATTTCGTAAGGAAATCTGCTCCTATGATGGGTCTTGTAATGTCTGCTAGTATAAATGTAAAAGGGAAATCGCGTCTTAGTTTTAAATTTACGTTAAGTAATTTCTTGCCGAAAGTTGAGATTGTGCTACCGTTAGCTGCTGTTAGAATTAAGTCTGAATTTTTCTTGTGGGCTTTGAATTTATTTACTGGAAGTACGGAAACTTCTGCTCCACTGTCTATCAAAAAGTTTATATGATTGTCGTTATCGTAAATAAAAAGGCGGCGTGTGAGTATTGTTTGACTTCCATCATTAGCCGTCGCAATGATGGAGTCACTTAGTTTGTTGAGTTATGTTGTGTTGTGTTGTGTTGGGTGTCGTTTTGACCGAATGAGCATGGTTGTTCGCATTGTCCAGCTGCCCTTACGAACCTAAAATGGTATCTACATACCCAGTTGGCAGGTCGTTGTCGTGACACACTTCTTGACGGGGATCTACGTCTCTTTAAGCCTTCATACAAATTTGAGGAAGGAGGTTTCTGTATGAAATCTAGCACTGTTATAATTACCTCTTGAGTTAGAGCGGTTACGAGGTACTCATACTTTGTCTTGTCAGTAGTAATTCCTTTTGCCTGAAATTGTATTTTTGCATGAGCGAACCATGCGTCGGGACAAGTGGTCCAAAATTGTGGCAATTTAACTGACGTTGCTTGTACTTCTGGATGCATTGGTGCATCAAATGGATTGGCTAGATTCGGTTGGAATTGTATGAGAGGGTGATGGTCACCTTCGCCGAAATGAGAGGGATGTGAGAGAGGGTTAGAAGTATGTAAGGTCGTGGGGGGTTGTCTGGGGTGGGGTGGTGGTGTGTGTGAAAGACTCATCGTGTACCTCAAAATGTGTTTCCTAAAATGTGTTTCCTAGTGCAGTGGAGTGCCTACGTAAGTGAGAATATATGTTTCTTCCGACCCTATATTCTTAAATACGTTATAGAATCTACGTTGTGTGCCTCGTGAGAATCTAAATTAAAAAAAAAGCGACCTGTAAAAAATTTTTATAACATGTCAAAAAAAATAAAAATTACAAAATTTGATACAATTTTTGAAATAATAAAAAAATGAATATGCCAATTTGTTGTTCTTGTTGCTGTTGTTGTTGTTGTTATTATTATTGTTGTTGTTGTTAATTTTGCTGCTGTTGTTGTTTTTGTTGTTGTTGTAAATTATTTTGTTGCTGTTGTTATTGTTGTTGCTGCTGCTATATATGATATCTTTCTGTTGTTGTTGTTGTTTATTCTGCAGTTATTGTCTTTGTTAATGTTGTTTTTGTTGCCTGTTCCACCTTACCGGCAGGTGTAGGGTTTTGCTTGTTGTTGGTCGATGATGTTGTTGATGTTGACGGTGGTAGTGGGATTATTGTGGGCGTTATTTATAAACAGACTTCGAGCATAAGTAATGCGTGAGGCATACAGCGACTGTTTAGTTTTCAGTTGTGAATGTTGATTCGGCAGCGGTGTTTTTGTATCGGTTGTTGGATGTAGTGTTGCGAAACTGTTGACGGCGCTTTAGTTCCACAACATTTTTATTTTGTTTTAAATTTTTGGGTTTTTCTTCTGTTGATTTTTGGTTTTTTCTTCTGTTGATTATGTTTCCTCAGTTTAATTGCTCCTGGCAGGATCGCCAGTTGTGGATCCCGTTGTGGATGTTCACAAAATTATATTTTTAAGAGTTTTATTTAAATTTTATTTTTACAATATATTTTTTTAATCTATATTCAACAAACACAATTTTATAACTAACTCAATATACAAAATTTTTGATAAATAAAAATTGACAATTTTGAAATCTTAAATAATAATTTTTTAAATAAATGTGTAAGTGAATATTTGTAAAGTTTGTATGTTGTTTTGTATGTTGTGATGTCGGTGTTTATATGTGGTGGTATTGAGTCACCACACACCCACAGCATTTGACTTAATTTTATTAACGCAATGAGCAACACCACTCTCACCTACAGCAGCAAACTCAAAATTAAATGGACTTTCAGGATCTAAAGATCTTGGTACACCAGGCAACAGAGTATCAGTAGACACAGAGGAAGCAATAAAATAATCATTTAAGATATTAAGATCAATGTGACAGTCATCAGATTTAACATTGCATACTCCAGCCTTTTTTAAATTGTTCCAGAGTTTTTTAGAAGACAGTGTAGAGTTTAATTTGTTAATGAAAAATAGTCGTTTTGCTTAGTTTACAGCCGTGTTAGCTTCATTTCTTGCTCTCTTGTACTGATCCCAGTTAAATGTTGTGGGATATCTGTTAAAGCGATTTTACATTTTATTACGAGATTTAATGACTAGCATAACATATCTTGAAAACCAAGGACAACTTTTGTTAGAAACACGACAATTTACTAATGGGACATACAAGTCGAATAGTGCATGTATTTCATTAATGAAAAAAATGAATTTTCTCATTTACTGTACTGAGAAACCAGCATTGAGACCAATTAATAGCAGATAGGTCATGAAACAAAAACTATTGTTAGGAAAGACATTGTTGTTTATGTGATTAACACACAACCAATTATTTTCTTAACATTTTTACAGGCGTGCTCTCCCAGAAATTTTTAATCTTAATATTTGAATACGGCCTTTCATTATTTATATTGAAAACAAGTTTTTTGAGCTCTAGACCAATCATGTTGACAACAAGACAACATGAAGAACAAAGAAGGCAACAACCAACAACAACAACAACGGCTCTGTATAGAGCAAATCACACAGCTTGACTATACAGACACCAACTCTTCAGTAGCCTTTGTATGACTTTACACTGTGATCCACTCAAGCTACTTAGGTTCTACTTATACTGCCAATTATGCCGAGAAAGTTACCCGGAATTTATTTTTGGCAGAGAACGCTTGAATTTTTGTAACTGAGTTCTTATCTACTTTTGATACAAACTGTACCAAGGTAAACCTAGATCGTATCATACTTTTAGGCATAGCCTTAATTCACGTGCATCTTCGAAATTCGATCACAGCGGTTAATGCTATCGGAGCATATTGAAGTTGTTGTTATTTTTGCTGTTTAGCTCCTCCATTTTTTCAAAACTGAAACTATAAATTAAATAAAACTTACATTAAATACAAAACTGGACCGAGGACGCTCCCTTGAGGAACTCCTGCTCAAATTAGAAAATTAGATGTAATAAAGTTTTTACATTTTACTCTAAGTTTTATGTCACTTAGATATGACTCTAAAATCTTATGGCAGTGAACTGGTAATACAAGTTTTATTTTGTATATTACCAAAAACTATTCCTCGAGGAAAGGTGCAAATGGTCCACATACGGCTGTAAGTTTATCTTCACGGATGACTCGAAAGATGATAAATTTACCTCTTTTGCTATAGTTACCGAGCAAGGAAATTTAATAAAAAATGGATTACTTTTTAACCATTCCTCTATATTTACTGCCGAGTCTATTGCTATTATGGAAGCAATATTGTTTACCTCCAAAACAAAAGGTAAATTCATAATATGCTCCGACAGCAAATCGGCAATAGACGCCTTGCTCAACACAAGAAACAACGAACTCACAATTGCAAAAATAAGAAAAAAACTCAGACAAAACAACAATAAAATCAAGTCATGTGGATCCCAGGTCACTGTGGAATAACTGGTAATGAACATGCTGATTCAGCCGCAAAAGAAGTTACCAGATACCCAACCGTTTACCTCAATACCAATGAAAGGCCAGACATCTTTCGCTGCATAAACAAATTTTTCGAGGATCTCAAGCACCAAAACTGGAGAGCCTACCAACACCAATACACTAGCGGCAACCCCACATGTTCAAAGCCATCTCTTCCTGCTAAGGCGCCTTGTCAAGAAATCAAAATTTTCACTAGACTGCGACTGGGGCACACTCAAATCACACACGAACATCTTTTACTTGGTCAGATTGTTGCAAATTGTACTCTCTGCGGCTATAGCACAGTTTCCGTATCACACATCTTAAATGATTGCCCGAAACTTAACAACATTAGAAGTAACATACTTGAACACCAAAAACCCACAGATCTATTAAAAATTTGTTCAACCAAAAATATCACTTCTATATATAAATTTATCTATCAATGTAAACTTTTAAATAAAATTTAATCTCTCTTTATATTAAGCAAACTTTTAAAACTATATTAAACTTCACATATTCTAAGACACTTTATATCTTTATTATAAACTTTATTATAAACTCTGTTTGAAATTTGACTGACCGATAGCCTGCGTTGCTCGTGTCATGAATTTAAAGTAATGTAATTATTTATAATTATATTTCTTAGAAATAAATAAATAAAAAAAAAAAAAAAATGTTGTATATTAAACCCTCTTGCCATACCCTATCAAATGCCTGAGCAACATCTAAAAAAATTGCAGAACAGTATTTTTTTTCTTCATACGCTTAGTGCCGGGAGCAAACACTGTATCAGCAAAACAATTCTACCTCTTGTATTATCTAAATCATTCTTAAGCAAGTAGCTTTTATCCTTTTATTCCATTAGAGCAACACAACAATAGCTTTAAGTTTTGCCATGTAATTGAACTTTTCATTGTATGTATGAAATGTACATAAGTTTATTGTAAAAGAAACGAAAGAAAGTCTCAATAAATTGACTTGACTTGACTTCTTCATACGCTTTTCTTATTTCGTTTGTTATACGATGCACTTGCTCTATAGTACCATGTTTTTTTCGAGAGCCAAATTGGTGGTTTAGGATAATTCCTGTTTGTTTCATATGTGGCTCTAAGTGAGCAGTAATTTTTCAAAAAGTTTTGAAAATATAGGTAGTAAACTTATTGGTCTGTAAGAAGATGTTTGTCTTGGGTCTTTTCCAGGTTTGGGAATCATGGTTATCTGTGAAATTTTCCAAGACATTGGGAAATAACAAATTCTCAATATTGCGTTAAATATATGTGATAATATTTTAATAACAATACTTGAAGACTCTTTTATCATTTTTGGAGTAATAAGGTCGTACTCTGGTGCTTTCTTAGTATTAAGTTTTGTTTTAATAATTTTGTCTTTATATTTTTATTTGCCTTCCATAGGGTTGCTTCTGTTGGACTTAACTTTCGCGTATATACCATTAAATTTTGTTCTAATTCAGTATTTAGTAATTCTTTTAACCTTTTGACAGCTGAAAGGAACTTTTGTTTAGATTGTGGCGATCTTCTTTGCTGCCACTCTCTTCTCAAAGCTCGTTTTTCTCTAAGAAGCAATTCAATTTATTTTGCGGCCCTTTTTACAGTTGATGCTTGTGTGGTTTGAGTTACAGGAGTTGCATATTTAGCCGTTGAGATTTGAATATTTCTGAAGCTCTCAATAGTTGAGTCAATTTCATTCTCGCTTTTTAGTGAGGGTTTCAGCTCTAAATGACTACTAATGTACTGTCAGTATTTCAGCCAATTTGTTTGCTTTGAAGTTAGTCTACATGATTTTTCCATTGGTTGAACTTGACTGTGTAGGTGTAATATTCTTTTCGATTACACGTCAGCTCATTTGAATGGTGACGTTTCACATGCCGAAAACAACATCAATATGCCAACAACAACAGCTGCCTTGCTCGATGAACATTTGATTAATTAACAGCAGTCTTCGGATACAGCTGTACCAATGGATATATCTCTCAATCAGTAACAACAACAAGCACAGTGTCATATTCAACAGATTCAGCAGCGGCAGATATCGAAATGTGATTATGATGATTAATTGAATGTTAATCTGCAATCAGTGCTTAAGGAGCTCATTAGCTTAAAATCTTCAAGTGAGTGTGCGTTCGTATTAATAAAATCTTTACAAGAGGACAAAGTTCTCCTAATACAAAAGGTTGACAACCTGCAGTCGGAGTTGAATTTTATAAAGCTACATGATGCTTTAAATGGCAATACTAATAAATTTCAGCTCGATCAAACTAAGCTGTCACTTGATTGCGGCAGCCAAGTATCAACTGCTAAGCCGAAAAACTTAATTTCTAATTTATGCTCTCTAGTGTACGACCGAATATTCGGCTTATTCGGCCGATTTTTTAACCTTCGGCTACGGCTTTTTGCTTTGTAATAACTAAAAATATTTTTATAACTGTTTAGCAAAATTATAGTATAATTCGATGAATTCCGTTCGAAATTCCATACTTGAAACACTTGTTGGTTTTGTTTTTCTCTTTCTTCTGTTCTACCATAAGTTGGTTTTCGTTCGTTGAAAACTTTATTCAAATAATAATTGCAGTGAGTCCGATCCATGATACAATTACAAGGTAAGCTCATTTTAAGATGGCTGCTCAAATGAGCAATTTTGCAACAACAAAGCTGTAGAAGCTACAAACATCAAACGAAAAAAGCAACAACAACAATTACAAAAACTAAAAATTAACAGCTGATTTTGACAACTAGCTCACCCTGCTCTCCAATATGACCCTACCTTGTAATCATGTATCATGGTCTGACAGACATGAGTTGATAAGATCGTACATGTTGAACGAACTGGCAGAAAACTCAAAAATTTTTTATTTTTACCCAATGCGGTCGGACACTAATGCTCTCTAAATAAAGACATTGGCCCTTAATAATAAAGAAATTCTAAGTCGAATTTATCTTAAACTCGACTTTAACGTTCAATCGGTAGTAATAATAAAAAGTCACTTTTAATTTAGAAAACATCTAGTTGTGGCTCGCCGGCTTCTAAGTCAATTTCAAAGTGACATTTGAAATTATTGCAGTGAATATGGACGATTAAAGAATATTTATGGATCTAGAAATAATAAATGATTCAGAGCTTAAGGAAACAAAAGAAGCAACTTACTTTTATAGCGGCATCCATTTGTTTTGCTTGATGTATGCAAATTTATTAATAAATAAAATCAGCTGACAAAAGCAAACAGAACAAAGGGTACGTTCAGAGATGAAATTTAAGATCAGTTCACAGTAGAAGAACTGAAGTCGACTTTTGTTAGATTTGTTTTATTACTATGAAACCTAAAAAGTAGCTTAGAATCACCTAACTAAATTTGAGTTAAGAAGCGAGTTTTTACGTTTCTATTACTAAGGGCCAATGCAAATAAGACAAACAACAACATTTCTAAAAATAACAAACTCCCTGTTATGCACAACGTAGCTAATGTAGTTCCAGAATCCTCTTCGAAAACCGGTTTTGAGACATCAAATGTATAAGGCCCCTATTAGGTACGACAACTCAACTTAAGTTGAGTGTGTAATTTGTAAATTTGTATTGTCTATTACACATTTGAGCTACATATGTGTCTATCGACTGACAAGTATGTATCTCAGAGATGTGTATGTATTTTTTGTGGTATTAGGTTTAACAATGCAACTATGTCTCGAGTGTAAAAACTGTCAAAAACTTACATCTGCTTTGAGCTAGTTGTATAGCGTCTTTAGAGGTGCCCAAGCCCTATGCACTTGGTGCACATTTGTTTTTGTAAAAGCACTTAGGCATAGGCTGTGTATTCTAATATACACACACAGCACTCCGCACTAAGCAATACAAAATACACAAACAAATTTGTCTTTTTTGTTTTTGATCTTTTTTCGTTGCTTATACCGAAGTGCAAGCAACAACACTTTCGTATGCTTTGTTGGTACATTTTGGTGACAGTGATCTTCTACGTAGATTTTGTTGTTGTCTAACATAGTATGCTTTCGTTTACGAAAGGTTGCAGGATTTTATATGTATTAGTGTTTGCACGTCCATAAGAAAGTTTTGGGCACTCCTGCTCTATACTATTATTTCCTTGCTTTATTACTTGTGAACAAAATACATATACACAAAAATTGAAATTAATGCGAACAGCTGATTCATTTCAACGAAAGTGTCAAAATTTCGGTGTAATCATGCTCCAATAGAAACAGCAATTTTACACCACAGCTCAACTGAAAATGTATGTTATGCGTAATATGGCAAAAAAGTTCAGTTGAGGTGTCTTAACTCACGTCAACTTAAGTTGAGTTGTCGTACCTAATAGGGGCCTAAGATTCTCCTACTGTTGATGCTGATTCTCAATCTCTGCATCTCTCGATTACTGCCGCGCTCGATTCCTGTTCATCAGATTCTTCTCGCATTGCGCTGTCATATGCTTCCGCCGCTGCTGCTGCTGCTGATGATGCTTTGTCTTCTGCTTCTACACTAAGGCCTCCTACTAAAGAGTGGACTTACTTACTTACTTATCTGGCGCTTACAACCGAACGTCGGTTTTGGCCTCGTATAAGAAATTGCGCCATTTCTGTTTTGAGCTTGCTGGCGCCAGTTGGAAACACCAAGATTAGTCAGGTTATCCAACACCTGATCCTTCCAACGAAGATGTGGGCGTCCTCTTCTGCGTTGACCACCACCGAATCGAATATTTTTTCAATGGAGCGTCGTTTTCCATTCGCTCAACATGACCTAGCCAGCGGAGCCACTCGATGTTAATACGCTTAACTATGTCGATGTCAGTAGCGAACTCTTGACATCGCTGACAAGAGTGGACTACTATGCGTTATAATAAAAATAAATTTAACGATATAACTAATAATATGGATATTGGAATTGTAGGCAACAATGCAAATAACGAGCTCGATGTGGCAGCGCCTATGAAGCTTTTGCATCTCTCTTCATTTAAGCCATTTGTCACTGCTGACAGCGTGATTGACTTTATTACATCGCATACTGACATAAATAAGAGTAACATTAAATGATTCCGCCTCGTGAAGAGAGGTATGGATGAAACCACATTAAAAAGAGTCAACTTTAAACTAGCTATAGCAAGTAATGACTATGAGAAAGTATTTAATTCTGCGCTATGGCCTGCAAATGTACGTGTTCGGTAGTTCTCTTCTTTTTTCCCGAAAGAGGGAGTGAATGTCATGACTCGCTAGCACACAACGAAGTCACCTTACATAAGAGCAGCATCGCGTCAACAATTTCGATTGCAATAACAACACCAATTACAACACCTGATACATGCCTTGACTATTCTGGCACTGTCTCTACTTCTGCCGATCATCATGATTATGTTTTCCTAAATTCGCACACATTTCTTGTGAGTACCATAGCTTCAACCATATCAATGGTTCCAACCATGGTATAATAATACAAGGTAGCATTGCCAGTTGCTAAACATCTCCTGTCAAAAAATATACTCAAAAAGAGAGCACTCAGAATCCGCCATTGAAAACACAAACAATGTTGAAAACGTTGAAGTGAAAAAAGCAACAACCTCAGTAGCTGCAGATGTATTTTCACAAACAACAGGTTTTGACAGGAGATGTTTTCTTGCAGAAGAGAAAATAAGCAGTTGTCAATGCTACCTTGTATTATTATACCATGGTTCCAACAACCACAACAACTACAACAGCCGATGCAAGCATAGTCTCTTCTGGCTCTTCGGCATAGTCTTTTCATACTGCCGTTCATGCTATCAATTTCTCCAGCACTCTACATTTTCAATGCTTAACGCCGCAGCTCCTCTCAATATATCTACTGCGCCCTGTGACTACACCGCACGACAAAATTCTTCTACAGCTACTGGATAGTCAGTTTATTATGAAAATATGAGTGGAATACGCACGAAAACATCACAGCTTCTACTTGCTATGGCTCTTCATGAGTATGATATTGTGGCCATTACCGAAACTTGGCTTCATGCTGAAATCTTATCTTCTGAAATGTTCGATAATTATTATAGCGTATACCGATTGGATCGCTGCACTTTATCAACTATATTAGGTTTGTTCACGTACTTTACTTGTAAAAACTTGCAGGGAGAGAGTAAAAGAAGAATTGAGATAAAAATATTTACAAAGAGAAAAATAGCAGAAAAAGTACGTGAACAGAAAACTAGTAGAAACTTGCAAGTTAACAGCTGATCAAACGAATTGACATCATATGCTGTTTTTTCTGCTATAATAAATGGTTATAAATTATTGAAATCATTTTTTGGGTCTCACCAACATTAACATTATAATTACATTTTCCTCAGCATTACAAATGTTTCTTTTTCCATCCATTTTAATACGAAATCAACAAGAAATAACTTTTGACAGCTTGTTTTTTTTTTTTGACAAACAGTTTTTTTCGGTAGTTGCAAGTTCTTGCAAGTAGAAATTTTGCTAGCAGAAACTTGTAGCTACTTTTTTCTCTCTCAATAATTTACGCTCTCGTTGTCCTCTCTCCTTGCAAGTTTTTCGAGTACGTGAACGCTTTACTGGTAAAAACTTTTAACAATTTGTACAAATTTTTTGTTAGTGAACAAACCTATTATCTACTATTGGCAGTGTGCAATAAGCTTCATAGTAAATTAGTAAAACTTCATAATAATGACAGTGCTATTGAACAGATTTGTGTTGAAAAAAGCTTTTCAAATCGACATTTTATTTATTTTTTCGTATCGTATTTCACTATACAGCATAAAAGGGCTTACACATCGGCGAATCTGTTCGTCACACGGCGGCCATGTTCACACAAGTTCGCTAGTTAAGAAGCGATGTTGGACAGTTTGTCTCACGGTTGGCCGTGTTTACAAAAATTTTTGATTTTCTCTGTCGAACAAGGGAAAACCAACAACAATCAACGGCTTGTGTGACCAACAGGTTCGTTCAATTTGAACGCTAGCTATATCCCACACGTTGACGTCGCCATATTGTTCGACGAACAGATTCGCCGATGTGTAAGCCCTTTAAATTAATTTTATCAAAAGCATATTGATAACATAAACTTTCTAGGTGATAACCTTTGCACAAATCACAATATCGTAGTTATGGGTGATTTTAATTTAGGTAAGATATCTTGGTTTTTGTGGATAACAATGTTTTACCATTTAATATACAGTCCGATAGTGAGAATTTAGTTATGAGTTATTTTAAGTCAAATAATTTTCAAAAAATAAAATCGGTTAAAAATGGCTTAAATAGAATTTTGGATTTAGTTTTTGCAAATAATGATCTTAAATTAGCCTGTAAAGAAAGCCGGTCATCCATAGTTAATAATTTATCCAACTTGATTTTTATAAATTTGATACAACAAATATAGACTCATTAATCCAATTAAATTTTGCAAAAGGTAACTTTACAGCTATTAATGATTCCTTAACCTCAGTTGATTGGTCATTATTATATAATATGGAGTGTCTGTCTCTAGCAAATCTAATGTTTTGATCGAAACTTTTGAGTTCAGCTGGTCTATTTGTTCCTAAAAAAAGGTATTCACTTAAGAAATAAACCACCTTGGTTTAACTCTAGATTATCAAAGTTAAAAAACGAAAATTTTGTAGCTGATCAATCAAATTTTATTCGATTCAGGAACGAATTTGATTGCCTTCATAAGTTCCTGTTCCAAACTTGTTTTAAATGTAGAAAGTTATGTAAAATCAAACCCGAAGTATTTTTGGGAGTTTTTAAATTCCAAGAAAAAGAACCACAAGGTATCCAACCAGTGTGAAATTCTATGGTTTAAGCCGCGTTTCCATGCTATCACTTACGATCTCCCACAATCACATTTTTTGTTAGAAAGAAAAAGCATGTGACCCTCACCATATGGGATTGACGAATGTGAGTGTGAAACAGGCATTAATTTTTTGATTTTATAGCAAGTGATATCCCCTGTGGTTTCATGTGATACTAGAAGATAGAAAAAGTTCAACTTTTTGAACTTTTGCTATAAAAGGTTATCACTTGCCATAAAAATAACAAATATTTTATAGGTAGTATTTTTGTTTTTTTGTCAACATTCAAAAACGAAAATTATTTGTCAAATTGAAATAAAAAAAACTGTGGCCGGCCGTGAATTGAAAATAATTTTAAAAATAAATTTTAAACATCAGCTCAGAGGGTAAGCATTTCAAAATTATATTATATTTCAAATATATATATATAACATTTAGCAAAAATCTCCGAAGCCACAATATTGCCATCAACAACATACTGCCAACAGCCACAACAATATTAAGACATCGAGTACTTAAAGAGTAAGCTTTTCAAACTTATATCATGTATCAAATATATATATGCTATTTATCTACAGGTTCATCTAGCAAAAAAAAATTCCGAAGCCACAATATTGCGCGCAGTACCATATTGCCAGCAGCACCATATTGCCAGCAGCAACAACATTACTACGACTTCGATTACTTGAAGGGTAAGCTTTTCAAACCCCTTTCTTATATGTATATACTTAACATATTATATATGATTTTATGAAAATTACCAATAGTTGCATGTGTTAGCAAAAACCTCCACAGCCACTGCTAGCAGTCACAATATTGCCAGCACCCACAACATTCCCAAATATCGCAACCAGAAGCTACAAATTTTCCACTAGCTAGCAGCAGCCAATCAACTCGAATTGAGTATTTCTACCATGGACTGCAGTCATTTAACTGTTGAAAAAGGTATACTTGATTTATTTTACTTTTGAAAAGAATACCATTAAAATGATGAATGTGTTTTTTTTATAAATTTAGAACAACTTATCGAAGCAGTGCGATCAAGGTCTGAGCTGTGGGACATGTCGACCGCCAACTACAAAAATGTACACATGCGCCGACGCCTCTGGATGGAAGTATTGACTGAGTTGGGTAAGATAATATTTAAGACCAATTCAGGCGTTATAATATAGTATATCTTATAAAAAATATATTCTAGGATTGGAACACTCAAAAGAAAACATAAAGAGTTTGGCGAAAAAATTTACAAGCCTAAAGTATAGGTACCAGCAGTGGCTCCAAGGAACTTCGGCATCAGGATCAGGAGGAGCTGCAAAGGAATTCCCCTGTGCCCGGTTACTGAAATTTCTAAATGACTCGCTAAGGCCTAGAAAGTAAGTGGATATACCTTCTTTAAAATCGTGTCAATAGACAAGATAGATAGATTATTTATTTATTTAGATCGCGTATACTACCGCAACGATTTTTAATAGAGCTCTTCGCTATGTATTGTGTTATTGTTTCTGATTGCGTATTAATAATTAAATATATATTCGTAAATAGTTCAGTGCACTTGCTTGGTTATTGTATATGCTTTTTTAGATTTATGATAGTGATGCCCAACTCATCAGTTCGCTCTGTTGGCGTAAAGCTGGAAAACAAAAACAAAGTAACTCGTGTAAGTATTTGGACTCAACAACATAGTACGGTGGGAAAAAGCACTCATATGCGGCCTTATAATTTCACATCCAGAAAACAAGTGCAAAAATAATAAAATACAAGACAAAGTATTGTGCATGTTGTTTGTTGTAGTGTCTCGCCTTTCTACGAGTGACAACCTGTGTAGCATAAATACAGAAAAATATCATAAATTCACTTCAAACTCCTTTTACTTATAAATAAAATTATATTATATTAAAGTGATTTCAATGACATCCATTGCACAGCTGGATAGTATGAACTTGGAAACATTCATAGTACTTGGAAACATTCACACAACAACGGTGTGTTTGCACAAAATCGCAGAAATAAAACAAGAACAATGAAAACAATGCAAAAAGCGAGATAGAAGAAAAAGTAACGAAATTCATCTAAAAAATCTAGCACGACAAAACATAAATAGTTATTTTTTTCATTAACATGTTTGGCCTTAAGCTCAAAAATTAATTTTCAATGTGATTGAATAAAAAGGTCGCATTATCATAAGAAGCTTGATAAAGTACCATCATTGCAGTGCCATTATTGAAGTCCACTGCGTATGAGTGACATTATTTCTTTACTTATCTGCATATTAGAGAGCTACACAAAAAACATTAAGTTCATACGACTTTACTATTATACCGTATATAGTTAAATGACAAGTAGGTGGCTTGCGTAGCTCATTATACCATATTTTGTGACTTGTGCAAGTAAACATATGTAGATTTGGGCTTCTTATGTGAGTTGTTTCATTTTGAAAATTGAATTATCTATATTAATCCTCACTAATGTAATAATCATGTTATTTAAAAATTTGTAGATCAACATCATTATGGAATTCGGTGGAAATTAATATAGAAGATGAAAGTAATATTTACATCACAAATTAAACTCGAACACATTTATTTTAACAATTCATTTACAGCAACAACAAATACATCTGCAATAATATATGAAGATGTCGAACACCTGGACGATTTAATGGAAGATTTTTGTACATTTGAAGTCACTAGCGAAGAAACTGACCAATTTTTGCAAGGTAAATATGAAAAACCTGTATTTTCGCAAAACCTGTAAAATTGTTCTGGCCCAATGTGTTTGTAGTTAATAATACAATCCTTGTATTTCTATAACTTTAATAATTAAATAAAGTATTTATAATCGCAATTAATTAATTTGGATTTAGAATAGATTTATTTTTGACACGTCTGATAAAATTGAAATATGTAAAATATTATATATTTTTAGGAGACAATTTTATCACTGAAGAAGAAATATTAAATGAACAAAACCGAAGTAAATCGTGCACTCAAAATTCAAGTAAAAAAAAAATATCACTTCCAAAAACAAAAGATTTAAAAAGAAAGCAAGAAGAAGATCATTCTCTCGGTATATAAAAAATATATAAATCTAACACTGCAGAATTAATTAGTCTAAATTAATCTTAATTTAGTCTTATTTATTAAATATATATACTAGAGCAGTCCCCGTCGAAACTTTTCTTTTTGTTTTTAATTAGAAAATGAAAAGGTATTTTAGTAAAAGTTCTTAAACAGAGAAATTTAGAGATATTCTTTTGCATCTTCTTTAGAGATATACTACAGTTTTGCCTGGTCTATTTTCTACAGCTTTTTATATGTCATTTTATTTGTTGTACAATACTATAAAAGTAGGGTTCGTTGATTCTTCTAGCATGATGTAGCTATAGATGTCTGTATCATCTCAAAAGTATATATTGGAGTTGTGTAAATGTTAGTAATTTTTTTGCATAATGAAATGAATTTGAAATTTCAACACTCTACTAAACCTACTGAAGAAGTAAAAAATGAGTTTTCTCATTACAATCATTCCACCTATAGCAACCTTGTAAATAACGTTTAGTTTTAGGATTTTACTGTTAAAAGAATTGTGCATGCAATAGCCTTCAAAGGCTTATTAAACAATAGTCTTCGGATAGTGTGTCTTAAACTTCCCATGTAAAATAGATTATACAGGAATATCTCTTCAGCTGAAAGCTTCTGCTGAGATATGTGAACAACTTTTGTAGGTATTTTTCTCAGCCTCAAAGAAAATCCTTTGAACAGTTATTCAAACACAAACTGGATAGTTTCAAAATCCATAAACTATGCAGGACCAAGTCTAAGAGAGATGTTTGGAATTTTCCTTATTTTTACCGGGCCTTTTTTAATCACTTAAAGCAATAAATTTAAACGTGATATTGTTTGGTTTAACCCTAGTTCGAAAATTTGTCTTGGGCTTTCTCTTGATTCAAAAATTGGATGAAATTTTCTAACTACATCCTTGTTTAAAATAAAAAAATAAACGTATCTTTAAGACTTCATATATACCAAATTGTCGCCCATAGGTAGCGGCAGTCATGAGCACATGCTCCCCGCATACTTCAGCGAAACAAAAATGATTGTAAAAAAAAAATAGTGAACAGTTTTAAGACTTTTGAACCCATCTATAAAAAATCTTGCGAACGCGCATGATATTCCAAATCTACTTTGCTATAGTTCCGCAGTGTTATATTAAAATATTTTTAGGTTATAAGATATATATGAAATGGACTTCTGCACAGTTGCACTCGTTTTCTGTCACAAAGTGTTGGAATTTTTTTTTAAATATTGGCTAACTCGCGTTGTCCCACTCCTCCCACTTTTTTTTAAGTTATTTGGAATTGCTCAAAAAAAAAAAATATAGATTCGTCATTTTGTTGTACTGCTTTATTCTGTTTTAAATGCTTACACAGCGCAATCTTTCTCATGTAGAAGTCTAGTACAAAGTAAAAAAGAGATATATTTGTTATTTTTATTTAATATACTTCCGTATATGCTATAAGGCATTTATAACTATATTTATATTCTTTTATTAATTATTATAGAAAAACTCAAAATTAAAAGAGAAGGTCTGGAGTTAAAGAAGCAATTTATGAACTCGAGGAAACAAATTGATCCAACAGACACCAAACGCATGTTCTGCGATATGCTTTATGGTGACTTAAAAGACATGGATATGGCAAAGTTTCGTATTTTGAGAAGTAAAATTTTACATTTAGTTGATGAAGCAAATGCTGACAAGTTTTGATGTAATATTGTTTAATTTTCTTTATTGTTATTTCTTAATCCTTTTTTACATTTAACCTTGTTTTTAATTTTAAATATAATTTGTTCAATTTTCATTAATTAAAATAATTTTTAATAATACTAATAAATTTAATTCATTTGAAAAAATGTCACAGTATTTCATATCTATAAAATGCAAAAATTAAAGTAAGAGACAAATGAAGCGATGATTTTACTACAGGGGCAATATTTACGGTAGTTCTCAGTAAACTTATTAGCCGCGTTATTGATTTACTAAAGCAAGGTAATTGAACTGTTGTCAGACTTGATGAGCAACATGGAATATAACATTTTTTACCTTTTTTTGCAATACATAGAAATCAAGCACGCGTTTGATAAGTTAATTGCTTTTTGTCTTTTTTTTCGGCTTGGAAGACCTTGGCAGGAACTCCAATCGATATAATTGGACAAGTCCTTGCAACTTAAGCCCTTACACCACGTCAAGGTGACTACCAAGTAAGGGATTGTGAGCCGCTTGATCCAAGAACAGACACTCACTACAGCCGCACCTAACCTGGTGAACAGACGCTGCATTTCTAATGTTTCTGCAATCTCTTCGCTCCAGTTCTTAGCTCTGTCTAGCTGTGTTATTTATGATGTCCCATTGCCAGGGAACACTGCCATGTCCAGAAAAGTAATGCATAAACTTTTTTCTTGTTTCCTTAGCAGCACAATAAGTGTTATGCCTTCCACTGGCTGAGAGCTTCATCATATTGGAAGAATAGGACCTCCATTCTCCTTTTTTTAAAGTCCCATTCACTTCCTTATCAATAAGATCTGGAGTTAGGTATTGCGGGCATTTTTGTAAACGAAGCCAATTGTGCAAGCAGACGCTAGCTGCAACAATTTTCTCAACAGTTTCGACCCTTGCTATTATTGGCTGTCGGAAAATACGCCACTTCGAAACCAAAATACCAAATGCATTTTCTACTACACGGCGCGCACGACTTAGTCTAAAAATTAATTTGAATTTTTCCATTTAATATGCAAGTAAATAAAACAAGACATATATACCTATAGTTAAAAATGCGTTCATTTTCATCCATTGTAGTATGAGAAAATGGCTTCATTAGTGTTGTTTCTAATGGAAATCCATCATCGCCAGCGAAAACAAAAGGAACTTTGAGGAACTCTGCACTTACATCGGATGGTTGTGGAATTCTGTAAGGATAAGCATATGAATAGATACATTTACATGTTTCATTATATTTATGTACGGTAGTTTTCTTGAGTAATAAAGCTTTCCAAAATTACAACGTTGGAAAACTCCATTGTCGCTTTCTTTGCCTGCTGCTCCAAGCTCGCACATTATGAAGCAGTAGTTTGCATCACTAATGGCCATTAAAACAATTGAAAAAGTTTTTTATAATTGAAATACTCGCTCCCCGAGCATGGTGGTGCCTGTAAATAGTTGATGTATGGAAGGTACAAAAACTTTTCCGCATTTTACCTGTATTTGAATATGTTTCCCATCTATAGCACCAATGCAGTGGGGAAATTGCCACTTATTCTGGAACTCCTCAGCGATTTTTAAAAATGATGCCTTGGATATCTTCTTAAAAACTTTCTTTTTTAATGAAGCTTCAATTGCTGAGCAGGTTTCCGGAATAATTCGGTGAGCCACAGTTGGTGAGCACTTGAAGTTTAGCGCTATACTGCGCTGAGACTCGCCATTTGCCAAGTATCTTAGTAATAAGATTGTTCTTATTTCGACATGCTATCTAACTAAAAAAAATTACGTCAGGGTCATAGCAAGCCGACAACTTTCACTGATTGGCTCCCTTGTCAACCACATTTTTTGGATAAGAGGTGCTACAAGGCGTAATAGCTCTTCGAATTGAATAGCACTCATCCTTATATACTGGTGAAGCAGCTGTGGATCCGACATTTTTAGGCGAATGAAGTGGGTTACGAAGGCACCATCTATGTTGCGTTCTTGATAAAACGGCCTTTCCCAAGAACGACGATGACGTTTTGGAGGCAATGGTTCTTCGTCTTCCGATGAAGATGAGGAGCTTGAAAAAATAATTTCCAAAGCAGCAGCGGCTTCTTCGTCTTCCAAAGAGTTCATATTTATACTGTTTGTTTTGAAATTTTTTATTTATTATTGAATTGATTAAAATTCTAAAACAAATAGGTTTTGATAAGCAAATTTATTTATTTACTGTGAAATGTCAAACTTTTATAGCTAGAATGCCATACATACATCTCGCTCTTTATAGCAAGTGTTTTGTGATATGGGATAGGAGAAGATCATAGAAGATAGCATGGAAACGCGACTTTAAGGTCTAATAATGCTTCAGAATCTACTCTCCTTTCCTCTAAATATTTCCAAAATGTGTATGAAAATCATAGATCTCTAACAAATCTAAAATATCTCAACTTTGATGACCTAAATATGGGTTCTTTGGATGTCTTTAACATTTCAGTTGACGACGTAACTTTAGCAATTACTCATCTTAAACCTAACTTTAAATTTGAACATGGGGATTTTCCGCAAATGTTTTTCAAATTATGTAGAAAATGTTGCTGTTCCTTTAGCTTTTATTTTTAATCTATGCATTAAAAAAGGCATTTTTTTAGATATATGGAAAATTTGCTTGATAGTTCCAATTGTGCTTGATAGTTCCAATCACAAACATGGCAATTGTGAAACAATGCACAATAGCTAAATTGTTTGATCATATACTGAAAATCAAATTATTTGAGCATGTGAAGTGTGTTATCTCTGAATTTCAACATGGGCTTTTTCCTGGTAGATCAACATGTTCAAATTTACTGGTTATTTCGAAAAACATTATTAATGCAATGGAAAATGGTAGTCATCTAGATATCGTCTACACTGACTTTTCTAAAGCAATTGATAAAGTTGATCACGTTATTCTTCTAAACAAATTAAAAAAGTTCGGTTTCTCCTATACTTAAATAGCTTTTTTTAAAAGTTATCTACACGCTAGAAAGCTTTATGTCAAAAGTGGGTCAACTATTTCGGATGTTGCTATTGATGCTTCGTCAGGAGTTCCACAAGGTAGCCATTGCGGTTCTCTTCTATTTTTAATTTTCATTAATGACTTACCAAAACACTTGAAGTCTGCCAGATGTCTTTTCTATGCTGATGATGTCAAATTATTTCGTAATATCTCGAATGATTCTGACTACATGAGTCTCTAAAGTGACCTCTCAGTTTTACATAGCTGGTGTCTCTCAAATAAACTGTCCTTGAACATCAATAAATGTTGCATAGTTTCTTATATTAAATGTACAAATAGCGTTTTATTCAATTATACATTGAATAATTTTGTATAAGAAAGATGTGGGGGTTATTTTGGATACACAACTTAATTTTAAATGTCATTATGATTATATTATTTCTAAGTCATATCCCATGCTGGGGTTTATCAAAAGGCATACTCAAATTTATAAAGATCCTTTAACTATAAAGACTTTATATGTTTCTTTGGTACGAAGTATAATCGAATATTGCTCTATCGTTTGGAATCCGTTCTATATTGTTGAATCAAAACGAATCGAGAGAGTTCAAAAAGTAATGAGCAAATACGCGGTTAAATAGCTTTACTGGCCTGATGGTCTCCCAACATATGAGGGTCGTCGTAAATTACTTGGCTTGCAATCATTAAAAGATAGAAGATCGGTTTTTTGTCTTCTATTAGTCTATAACATATTTTCCGGGAAAATTAATTGCACTGAACTGTCAAATTTCTTTCAAACTTATGATGCACCAAGGGATTTGAGACGCACTCGCATGTTTGAAGAAAATTTCCACAGGGCCAATTATGCTAATAATGAACCAATAGCTAGGTGTGTGCATTTATGTAACATAACAGTCTTTCCAATATTTTAAATTGAATGAATCTGAACACCAATTTCAGCTCTTGCAACATGCTTTGCATTGAAGTCATGAATTGAGTCATGCAACATGCTAAATTAGATATCATCGATTCTAAGTTTTGTGATGGCGATGCATTGTTTGAGCTATAGCTACTACCTGATTTCACAGCATCGGCGTACGTTACTGAAGTTGGTAAGTAATTATTTTTCACAGCATTTGCATATGTTAAATTTGAAGAGGCTGTGGTGGTAGTGGGTGCTGTGTGAAGCACATTTGAATCAGGAGGAACTGATCGTCCTTGAACTAGTGTTTGCCGTTGGGTAAGTTTTGATTTAATATTGGCATAAATAGGACAGCCCCTTGTGAGGGACGGCTTGTGTCCAAACTTCTGAACACCTCCCAAGCCACTTTCCAATTCTTTGACAGCTCGATTTTCGAAGTTTGACAGCTTTTGAGTCTTCTGAACACCTCCCTTGACATGACACGAAAACTTTTTTCTTTGTGACAGTTCATAATGGCGATCGATGGTGACCTCCATGTTCGACGGCGAGTTTGAATTCAAATTCAAAAGTCGAGTATGGCGGCCAACGTTTGTTTCTTGTCCAACCGGATATGTTGTTGTTGTCTTCGTGACAGATCATCGGAAGGGAAGTTTTGGTTCCGTGTTCAAATATGAATTTGAATTTGAATTCAAATTTGGACAGGGAACCGACACTACACAACGGCCATTTTCACGACGTCACTTCATATATTTTGTTTTTTTTTTTTCTTTTCATCATACATATTTATATTTTTATTTGACGAGCGCCATCTACCGGTGGACACACGCAGCTGAAAAATCTCAATTTCCTCCCTGGACGGTTTCGACATGTACAGAAATTCCAAAATGGCCAGCACGTGCTTGAGCCGGCATTAGCCAATAATAATGGACGTTCTAAATATATGCCTATCGGATCTTGTCCGAAGTTGTGCACCAAACACCATCTTGACGACGACTTAACGAACGGTTAAGCTCCTAACACAGGCATATTGAGAAAATAACTACGCGTAACTACGTGTATTCACGTGTGAACGCCTTATCATGCAGTGTGATCACACCTTTTTGCATGCCTGTGCCAGCCCTGTTTGCCTGTCAGATGGAAAAAATGAAAAAAGTGAACGAACAACGATGCTGCAGCAGAGCAGCCGATAGAGAAAAAAAAAGAAAGTGACTGTCTGGTCTGGCTGTTGGTTTTAAACGGTGATCACCGCAACACGCGGCCGAAAAAGAGTTCGTTGTCGGGCAAAAATAAAAGTTGTGAACAGTAGCAATGACAGCCGATAGAATATTTTAACAAAATACCTATAATATTAAGTTGTGCGTGTATTTATGAAAAGATTATTGTAAATCTTGTTTGAACTGTGGCAAAAAAAAAAAAAAAGGTTCATCGTTTGGTACTTAGCGCTTGTACGGACTATTTCGATGTATTGGAGCAGACATGCGAGGTCATCGACGATGCGCTCCTTATGCCCAATGAATTGCAAGCAGACGTGGTTGTGCCCATAGTTAACTTTATGTACACGGGCACGCTGGCATTTTAACTGAAAATGGATGGAAAATGGCGAACATTGGTGTCGGAGACAAAGAGTGCAACTTCAGATCGTGAAACAAAAGGAATACTTGAAGATTCTGCTTGGTTCGTTGGTTCGGTACGGTCATCGCTGCAAAAATCATCGTCGGAAAATTTGGTGAAATTTTGGTCGACATCCTAAATTGTTAATAAACGTAACCACACAAATATTCAGCCTTAATTGTTCAGTTGGAAGCCTTAAGGTGCGTAGACGCACTCGGGCCACCAGTAAACCGCAACCACGACAACAGCAAAAACAGCAGCAACAGCAACAACATTCGCTCGGGCACAAACGTCCAGCAACCTCAGCAGCAGTAACAACATCCGCTGCAGCGATAACGCAGTCCAGCAGCTCGGGCACAAGCGCCCAGCACTAAAAACAACAACAACAGCAGCAACGTCATTCATTCCGAATCAGCCTCAACGGCAACGACAGCATCCACCACCGCATCCTCAGCATCAACAGCATCAGTAGCAACAACATTCGCTACAACAGTATCCACCACCGCATACTCTACATCAACAGCAACACCAACGTCTAACAGGGACACAGATAGCTGCATGGCCAGCGCCAGTTGAGTATTTTACCATTATTATAATTATAACATTAATCATAAATTGAAACTTAATCACCCATGTTATTCCTTTATCTTTATTATTATTCTTAATTACCTTTATATAAATATATAATAAACTATATACAAATACATATTATGAATAATTAAGTTACATATTATTTTAGTTATGATTAATATTAACAAACAAAAGGTTAAACATAATTAAACTTCTACATTACATTATAAATTTAATATCAATGTTGAAGCATGTAAAACAAAATCATCAGATATACCTGAGCTTAGGTCAAGCGACCAAACACATAAACATGCACTTAGTTTTAATAATTTAAAAAAAAAAAAAAAAAGCAAAAATAAAATAACACATTAACCCTAATTAATCGGAAATCATGAAACTTTTTATGCGTAGATATTAATAACAGTAATAATAGTAACAATAATAATAAAAGACAGAAAAGAAAACTGATAATAATAATGATAATTATAATAATAGCAATAACAACAACAATAATAATAGTAACAAAAATAATGGAAAAAAAAAAAAATAAAATGAAAATTATAATAATAATGATAATTGCATTAATAACCAAAAACAATAATAATAATAATAGTAACAAAAATAATGAAAAAAAAAAAAAAAAAAAAAAAAAATTATAATAATAATGATAATTGCATTAATAACCAAAAACAATGATGATAATAATAGTAATACTACCAATAATTTATAATAATATGTACATGCAAAAAAAAAAAAAAAAAAAAAAATAAATTTATTTAATATACATTTAAATTTTTATACATAAATTTAAGTAATTCATTATATCACTGTATTAATTTCCATCTCAGTGAACTAAATCTAATGAATTTAATAAAGGCAATTTGTTTCGTTTAAAAGAAAAACAAAAATTTATATATACTTATGGAAGAAAACGGTTATTGTTTTAACCTTAAGTTTCATTTTTATTTACTTTTGCTTACTTATAATAATTTTTTTTTTATATTAATTCTTAAAGAAATTTGTATTGGAATTGAACAATTTTGTACTTAACAAAATGAAATTTATGAATAAAGTATGGTAATATGTATTCGATAATAGAATAAAAAAATCCCCTTTTTATTTCTTCACCTCGAAGGTGATGCGGCGAGGCAAATAATGTAGGCATTGGGTTTTGAAGAGGGCTCCAAAAAAATAAAATATTTAAATTGGAGAAGGTTGGGTGGGTGAAGACCGGGTGGGGAAATCAACACCTCCTCCCCTCCCACAATTCGAATCACCATCCCCAGTCCATGTCCTAACGAATTCCTTTTTCTTTTGTTTTTGCGTTTGTCTGGGTAGATTAGAGTCATAACCTTCTGCACCTGTTTTTTTTTATTATCTGTAACCCCCACACCATCCCACTGTCCAACACAACCCCACTCCCATTTTCCCTGATCTACGACCGAAGCATAGCTAGGTGTGCAGAAACCGCGTCGAGACCGTGGGGCTTGGCTCATTTTCATCATAGCCAAGTTAGTGGGTAATTTTGTTTGTTACACCCTATAGTTAGCGGTTTGATTTCCACCGCAGTTACTACATTTTTTGTTCTGGCTGTTTGTTTTCAAAAGAGTACAATCTGTGGACGAGTGGAAGTTGCCACATATGACGCATACTGTACGTAAAGTACAATAAGATCGAGTGTGGCCATACCCTTGGCAATTTGAGCATTGCGTGATATTTTTCTTTTTATGGGGCTCTTCTTCCATTATTTTTAGATGCAAAAGGATGAACTTAATTTTTCTTGAGTTTTGCGGTATCTGGTTCGAGCTCAATTAGAAAGATTGGCTGAGGAAGCTTATCTCTATTTCTGATATTATAAATACTTTTTTCCTTAAATTCAACATCAGTAAGCGCTTCTTTTATTTCAGTTAAGTCTACGCTGGACTCAATGCCTTTTATAACTACTAGCAAGCCTTTGCTACTCTTTAGCTGGTATGTTAATTATGAGGAGTAAATATAATTGTAGGATATATTTGAATACTAATATATTTAATTGTGATCAGTTCTCTAATATTTTTATTAATGATAGTCTTTCATCTATGACGAGGTCTCTTTTTAATGAAGCTCAAAAGCTTAAAAAGGACCTTAACTTTAAGTATTTATGGTTTAGTAATGGAAAATTTTATTGCGCAAAGCAGAGGGTGATAACGTTGTGGTTGTAAATTCAGTTGATGATCTTAATAAATTAAAACAGTTTTAAAAATTTCAAATTAAATATGGAAAATGATATAAGTACAGCAAATTTATTTAATATCCCTCTTGTGCTTTGCAAAAAACTAAATTTTGAAGTTATTGCATCTAACTCAGTTTTAACATGATACATCAAAATATTAGAAGTTAAAAAAAAAATGTTGATTACTTTGTTTTACATTTGGAATCATTTGAAAATAAGCCGGATTTCATCTTTTTAATTGAATTTTGAATTATCTTTATTTAATATTCCTGGGTACAATTGCTATGCAAATTGTAATAACAATTATGCTGCTGGCGGAGGAAAATATGATTTTAACTGTGATTTCAGTTGTTTTAAATTAAATAGTGCTGATGTGGCAACAATTTCTTGTATAATAGATAACCTATCATATTCCTTCTTTTGTATAAATAGGTTGCATAATAATTTGAGTACTAATATATTTTTAAGTGACCTGGGCGCTCTTCTTTCAAATGATAAGTCGGATAATGTTATATTACTGGGCGATATAAACTTGGATATTTTACAAAATTCATCGATAGTCGATAGTTATTTATTTTTGCTTTCTGCGTTTGATTTCGAATCCTGCATAAATAAACCGACTCGCTTAACTGTCAATTTTTCTACATGTATAGATCATATTTTTGTAAAGTTGGGACGTTCTAGTAATATTTCCATCTACAGCTCAGTGTAGAACCAAAATTTTTCAGACCATTGTTTGATTATCTCTTGAAAATGGGCAAAGAAATACCAGTTGAAAAAAAAAACAAACAGATGCAGAATTTAGAAAAAGAGAAAATGAAAGGGAAAAGGAGTTCAGAAGAAGAATAAGGGAAGGCATGTCCCAAATAGACGCAGAAGAATTAAGAAAGCGAAAAAGGGATCAATAACATTTGGAGAGAGAAAAGAAAAAGTTACAAAATTCAGGTACATTGATGTCAACGTCACAAAATGTCTCAGTCACCGGTGTTTCAAAAATTTACCCGTACAAGTGTAATCAAACTTATAGTAAGGCTGTGCTAAAATGCCTAAGAAGTCTTCCAGCTTGCCCGGAAAAGAAAAAATGTGTTATCGTTGGTGTGGCTGAACGCATAGGACTAAAACTAGCTACAGTCATGGAAACAAGCTAGCAATTGAATAGAGGTCTTTCCGAAGAAGTGCAATTGGTAACCGAATTTTATTATAGATCTGATATTGTTTACACTTGTCCGGGCTTAAAGGACAGTACGGCAATCTGGGAAAATGGCCAAAAGAAAACTTTGCAAAAACATTATATGACGATGTTTCTGAAAGAAGCCTTTTTTATTTTCAAAGAAGAATTCAGACATATAAATATAGGTTTCTTGAAATTTTGTAGCTTGCGTCCCAAAAATGTTTTGTTACTTAAAGATACACCCACCGAGCAATGCAAATGTCTAATTCATGAAAATTTTGTAATGAAACTGAAAGCACTGAATTTATTGTATTCACAAAGAGTGTATGAAATAAAAAAAGATGAAGGAACCAACTGACTTATCTAAATATGTGATCTGGAAAGAGTGGTGTAAGTCAGATAACAAAAATCTGAGACTTATTTTGAGATAAACAGCTACTGGAGAGTAACAAGAGCAAACTAAGGAAGACTTTCATAATTTCTCAAAGCATGTCAACATCAAAAGAATACAAAGCAATGCTTTCTTAAATGATAAAAAATGCTCATCTATTCAAATACTACTACATCTATTCAAATACTACTAATTGTGGCGTCCGTGGTGTAGTTGGTTAAAGTGCGTGGCCGCTATGTCAAAGAACTTTGGAAACCCAGGTTCGAACCCCAGCAGCGACAGAAAATTATTTGAATTAAAATAATTTTTCTGTACGGCCGCCACCTCTCTGCAGACAATGGCAAACCTCAGAGAGTAATCAAATGCCATGTAAAGCTTCTTGAGAATAATAACATTACGTTCATCGCCATTCGGAGTCGGCGTTAAGCATGTAGGTCCGGTTCTCGGTCAATTGTGTACAAACTTAATAACACGCACAACACAATTGATCATAAGAAGCTAGGTCAAAGTCCTTTCAAGGGCTGAAATGGCCAGTTATTTATATGCTCTGATACACAACACAAAAACAAAGATGCAATATTTGTCTTTGTTAACCATATACTGGACTTGATCATGTCAGAAAGAGAAGGCGAAAAAATAACTACCGTTATTTGGAGTGATGGCCCATCTTCCGAATTTAAAAATAAGTTAATGGCTAGCTCTTGCATTATCTATGCAAAAAGTATTCATCTCCCTTTTCCTGGAAGTCCTTCGCAACATCGCATGGAAAAGGTGTTGTTGATGGCATAGGAGGTAATATTAAACGCCTGGTAAAACAAAAAGCTATGTCCCAAGGAATGGGTATTGTCGTACAGAATGCAAGGGATTTTGCTATTGCTGCTTCATCTTTAGTTCCAAACACAAAAGTTATTTTTATATCAGAAGATGAAATTAAATCTAAAATAAATGAGAAATCACCATGGGTGGATGTACAAGCCATCACGGGAATATCAAACTTTCACACTCTGCAGTGTGTTGCAGACGAAATTCACGCTCAAAGACACAACAAGGATGCAGAAACACAGATATTTAAAGCAAAAAACACAAGTTACGTATTTTAAATTCGTACGTGTCGCATGCGCCACACAGTATGTCGCATACGTCACGCTAACTTCTCAAATATTTTAACAATTTCTTTTATTCCAATTTCTGAAGTTAATTTTGTATAATTATCTCCACAAGCCAAGCTTTTATTATTATTTATTTTTTTTTTATAGCAACTATGGTCTAACTGAATTTTCATAATAAGTCGTTATAAAATCAAAACTGGTAGTTTCATTGTCGCATACGTCACACAACATTTCATTCATTGTATTTTTTTAGCCATCTAGAGAAATAAGCTAAACCTTGTTTCTAAAAGTTGTTGAAGTCTTTAAGAAATAAAACAATTGAAAAGAATAATTCATAATTACTCCAATTTTTTTCTAAGCTCTTTTAAACATTTCAAAATGCGTGCAAAAGTCGCGAGCGTCACGATGGAATCCCCCTATTCAAGAATCTAAATATCTTGCCCATTAAGCACTTGTATTATTTTAGAGTTTTAAAATTTTTCTTTAACAGATCAGGTTATTTACATAACAGATTCTATGCTAGCTATAACTAAAGATTGAATTAGCAATGTCTTGTCACTGTTCCTTCGCACTATCTTATTCGCTTTTTTAATTTTTACAATTGTGTTGCTCCCAGGCTGTTCAATATTTTACCGGTAGATATACGTTGCATGCGTAGCAAAATTGTGTTTCTGAATGAAGTGAAATCTTGGCTATTTCACTATAATTTCAATGTCATAAATTCCATTATCTCTGTTCTAGTATAAATGTATATGGTCTGTACTTATAAGTCTTTATTATGTTATTTTCTACTCTTTCTTCATTCTCGCTGTATCATTAAATTTCTTATATAACGTGATAAACTGTTCCAGTCAAGGACCCCACTGAATTATGAATTGTAAATATTATGTGAATTATGCAACATTAAATTAAATTATACTTTACCAATTATATTGAAATGTTTAATTAGTGTATTATTAAGCTACTTATACTTAAGGGAGTAGTACTAATCTTTTTGTAGAAAAAAACATATATTTTTGAAGATAACAAAAAAAAATTTTTTTTATTACTTCTTCAGCCGGTAGAGGGCGATGAAATCAAGCATTAAAAAAAAGATTGTCCCGCTGCTGCAATTTAATGTCAGGAACGGCTAATCTGAAACAAAAAAATCAAATTGGTTATTATTGGTGACAACCTCTTACGTGGAAATTAACCACATTTAGGGAAAAAAATCAAAAATAAAAAGCTCAAGCCTGTGTTAGATAACACGGGCGCATAGGTCAGACGTAGAATACGTTAGTCATTACCAGCCTTATTCAATAGATTTCCTTAAACAACCTTTAAACGCTTGTTTAGTTACGCACTGTTTAAGGCTTTACGCAGCTTCTATGCAACCTTGCTAACATTGTTATTCATAAACATTTTTTCATTTTCTGCTTATGATTGTAAGGTTTGTGTCTGAACTATAGAAAATCTCTACAAAAACTAAGAATTCCTATGGATTTTTAATGGCCGCCGCATAAAAAAATGCTGCAAAGGGCGCATGTGGAGCATGTCTTTGATATTAAAAGAAAAGACAAACAAAAATCATGGTTGTATTTACGTAACCTTTAAACGCCGATTTCGGCGTTTAAGTTACGCAGCTCTTAAACAACTACGAAAAATGTTTATGAATAACGTTTTCTTGTTTAAAGCCCGTTTAAAGTTACGCTGCCTCTAAAATGTGTTTATGAATAAGGCTGTAAGACATTGAGGATGTCTTAAAGACGTGGCCAACTGGGTAATCACTATTTTGTTTCTCTGCTTCGCTTATCAATGTTGTGTATGTACACATCGTTCGCTACTTGGTCATTATACTTCTTCTCTTTCTCACACTGGTTCTGTGATGAACACACAGATAATCGTACTGCTCTTACACATGATGTTATAATACATAAAATACAAAGCGTATGAAAATTAATACAAAATTTGAAGGAGTTAAATTTTGATTTACATTGGGAAATAACCAATCCTCAATATTGCGTTAAATATATGTGATAATATTTTAATAGCAACACTTGAAGACTCTTTTATCATTTTTGGAGTAATAAGGTCGTACTCTGGTGCTTTCTTAGTATTAAGTTTTGTTTTAATAATTTTGTCTTTATATTTTTATTTGCCTTCCATAGGGTTGCTTCTGTTGGACTTAACTTTCGCGTATATACCATTAAATTTTGTTCTAATTCAGTATTTAGTAATTCTTTTAACCTTTTGACAGCTGAAAGGAACTTTTGTTTAGATTGTGGCGATCTTCTTTGCTGCCACTCTCTTCTCAAAGCTCGTTTTTCTCTAAGAAGCAATTCAATTTATTTTGCGGCCCTTTTTAGAGTTGATGCTTGTGTGGTTTGAGTTACAGGAGTTGCATATTTAGCCGTTGAGATTTGAATATTTCTGAAGCTCTCAATAGTTGAGTCAATTTCATTCTCGCTTTTTAGTGAGGGTTTCAGCTCTAAATGACTACTAATGTACTGTCAGTATTTCAGCCAATTTGTTTGCTTTGAAGTTAGTCTACATGATTTTTCCATTGGTTGAACTTGACTGTGTAGGTGTAATATTCTTTTCGATTACACGTCAGCTCATTTGAATGGTGACGTTTCACATGCCAAAAACAACATCAATATGCCAACAACAACAGCTGCCTTGCTCGATGAACATTTGATTAATTAACAGCAGTCTTCGGGTACAGCTGTAACAATGGATATATCTCTCAATCAGTAACAACAACAAGCAGAGTGTCATATTCAACAGATTAAGCAGCGGCAGATATCGAAATGTGATTATGATGATTAATTGAATGTTAATCTGCAATCAGTGCTTAAGGAGCTCATTAGCTTAAAATCTTCAAGTGAGTGTGCGCTCGTATTAAAAAAATCTTTACAAGAGGACAAAGTTCTCCTAATACAAAAGGTTGACAACCTGCAGTCGGAGTTGAATTTTATAAAGCTACATGATGCTTTAAATGGCAATACTAATAAATTTCAGCTCGATCAAACTAAGCTGTCACTTGATTGCGGCAGCCAAGTATCAACTGCTAAGCCGAAAAACTTAATTTCTAATTTATGCTCTCTAGTGTCCGACCGAATATTCGGCTTATTCGGCCGATCTTTTAACTTTCGGCTACGGCTTTTTGCTTTGTAATAACTAAAAATATTTTTATAACTGTTTAGCAAAATTATAGTATAATTCGATGAATTCCGTTCGAAATTCCATACTTGAAACACTTGTTGGTTTTGTTTTTCTCTTTCTTCTGTTCTACCATAAGTTGGTTTTCGTTCGTTGAAAACTTTATTCAAATAATAATTGCAGTGAGTCCGATCCATGATACAATTACAAGGTAAGCTCATTTTAAGATGGCTGCTCAAATGAGCAATTTTGCAACAACAAAGCTGTAGAAGCTACAAACATCAAACGAAAAAAGCAACAACAACAATTACAAAAACTAAAAATTAACAGCTGATTTTGACAACTAGCTCACCCTGCTCTCCAATATGACCCTACCTTGTAATCATGTATCATGGTCTGACAGACATGAGTTGATAAGATCGTACATGTTGAACGAACTGGCAGAAAACTCAAAAATTTTTTATTTTTACCCAATGCGGTCGGACACTAATGCTCTCTAAATAAAAACATTGGCCATTAATAATAAAGAAATTCTAGTCACTTTTAATTTAGAAAACATCTAGTTGTGGCTCGCCGGCTTCTAAGTCAATTTCAAAGTGACATTTGAAATTATTGCAGTGAATATGGACGATTAAAGAATATTTATGGATCTAGAAATAATAAATGATTCAGAGCTTAAGGAAACAAAAGAAGCAACTTACTTTTATAGCGGCATCCATTTGTTTTGCTTGATGTATGCAAATTTATTAATAAATAAAATCAGCTGACAAAAGCAAACAGAACAAAGGGTACGTTCAGAGATGAAATTTAAGATCAGTTCACAGTAGAAGAACTGAAGTCGACTTTTGTTAGATTTGTTTTATTACTATGAAACCTAAAAAGTAGCTTAGAATCACCTAACTAAATTTGAGTTAAGAAGCGAGTTTTTACGTTTCTATTACTAAGGGCCAATGCAAATAAGACAAACAACAACATTTCTAAAAATAACAAACTCCCTGTTATGCACAACGTAGCTAATGTAGTTCCAGAATCCTCTTCGAAAACCGGTTTTGAGACATCAAATGTATAAGATTCTCCTACTGTTGATGCTGATTCTCAATCTCTGCCTCTCTCGACTACTGCTGCGCTCGATTCCTGTTCATCAGATTCTTCTCGCATTGCGCTGTCATATGCTTCCGCCGCTGCTGCTGCTGCTGATGATGCTTTGTCTTCTGCTTCTACACTAAGGCCTCCTACTAAAGAGTGGACTTACTTACTTACTTATCTGGCGCTTACAACCGAACGTCGGTTTTGGCCTCGTATAAGAAATTGCGCCATTTCTGTTTTGAGCTTGCTGGCGCCAGTTGGAAACACCAAGATTAGTCAGGTTATCCAACACCTGATCCTTCCAACGAAGATGTGGGCGTCCTCTTCTGCGTTGACCACCACCGAATCGAGCGCGCCAGCGGAGCCGCTCGATTTTAATACGCTAAACTATGTCGATGTCAGTAGCGAACTCTTGACATCGCTGACAAGAGTGGACTACTATGCGTTATAATAAAAATAAATTTAATGATATAACTAATAATATGGATATTGGAATTGTAGGCAACAATGCAAATAACGAGCTCGATGTGGCAGCGCCTATGAAGCTTTTGCATCTCTCTTCATTTAAGCCATTTGTCACTGCTGACAGCGTGAGCACTGTCTCTACTTCTGCCGATCATCATGATTATGTTTTCCTAAATTCGCACACATTTCTTGTGAGTACCATAGCTTCAACCATATCAATGGTTCCAACCATGGTATAATAATACAAGGTAGCATTGCCAGTTGCTAGGCAAAACATCTCCTGTCAAAAAATATACTCAAAAAGAGAGCGCTCAGAATCCGCCATTGAAAACACAAACAATGTTGAAAACGTTGAAGTGAAAAAAGCAACAACCTCAGTAGCTGCAAATGTATTTTCACAAACAACAGGTTTTGACAGGAGATGTTTTCTTGCAGAAGAGAAAATAAGCAGTTGTCAATGCTACCTTGTATTATTATACCATGGTTCCAACAACCACAACAACTACAACAGCCGATGCAAGCATAGTCGCTTCTGGCTCTTCGGCATAGTCTTTTCATACTGCCGTTCATGCTATCAATTTCTCCAGCACTCTAAATTTTCAATGCTTAACGCCGCAGCTCCTCTCAATATATCTACTGCGCCCTGTGACTACACCGCACGACAAAATTCTTCTACAGCTACTGGATAGTCAGTTTATTATGAAAATATGAGTGGAATACGCACGAAAACATCACAGCTTCTACTTGCTATGGCTCTTCATGAGTATGATATTGTGGCCATTACCGAAACTTGGCTTCATGCTGAAATCTTATCTTCTGAAATGTTCGATAATTATTATAGCGTATACCGATTGGATCGCTGCACTTTATCAACTATATTAGGTTTGTTCACGTACTTTACTTGTAAAAACTTGCAGGGAGAGAGTAAAAGAAGAATTGAGATAAAAATATTTACAAAGAGAAAAATAGCAGAAAAAGTACGTGAACAGAAAACTAGTAGAAACTTGCAAGTTAACAGCTGATCAAACGAATTGACATCATATGCTGTTTTTTCTGCTATAATAAATGGTTATAAATTATTGAAATCATTTTTTGGGTCTCACCAACATTAACATTATAATTACATTTTCCTCAGCATTACAAATGTTTCTTTTTCCATCCATTTTAATACGAAATCAACAAGAAATAACTTTTGACAGCTTGTTTTTTTTTTTGACAAACAGTTTTTTTCGGTAGTTGCAAGTTCTTGCAAGTAGAAATTTTGCTAGCAGAAACTTGTAGCTACTTTTTTCTCTCTCACTAATTTACGCTCTCGTTGTCCTCTCTCCTTGCAAGTTTTTCGAGTACGTGAACGCTTTACTGGTAAAAACTTTTAACAATTTGTACAAATTTTTTGTTAGTGAACAAACCTATTATCTACTATTGGCAGTGTGCAATAAGCTTCATAGTAAATTAGTAAAACTTCATAATAATGACAGTGCTATTGAACAGATTTGTGTTGAAAAAAGCTTTTCAAATCGACATTTTATTTATTTTTTCGTATCGTATTTCACTATACAGCATAAAAGGGCTTACACATCGGCGAATCTGTTCGTCACACGGCGGCCATGTTCACACAAGTTCGCTAGTTAAGAAGCGATGTTGAACAGTTTGTCACACGGTTGGCCGTGTTTACAAAAATTTTTGATTTTCTCTGTCGAACAAGGGATGCTGCAAAGGTCTATAGCAAAATGATGACAAAAACCAACAACAATCAACGGCTTGTGTGACCAACAGGTTCGTTCAATTTGAACGCTAGCTATATCCCACACGTTCACGCCGCCATATTTTTCGACGAACAGATTCGCCGATGTGTAAGCCCTTTAAATTAATTTTATCAAAAGCATATTGATAACATTAACTTTCTAGGTGATAACCTTTGCACAAATCACAATATCGTAGTTATGGGTGATTTTAATTTAGGTAAGATATCTTGGTTTTTGTGGATAACAATGTTTTACCATTTAATATACAGTCCGATAGTGAGAATTTAGTTATGAGTTATTTTAAGTCAAATAATTTTCAAAAAATAAAATCGGTTAAAAATGGCTTAAATAGAATTTTGGATTTAGTTTTTGCAAATAATGATCTTAAATTAGCCTGTAAAGAAAGCCGGTCATCCATAGTTAATAATTTATCCAACTTGATTTTTATAAATTTGATACAACAAATATAGACTCATTAATCCAATTAAATTTTGCAAAAGGTAACTTTACAGCTATTAATGATTCCTTAACCTCAGTTGATTGGTCATTATTATATAATATGGAGTGTCTGTCTCTAGCAAATCTAATGTTTTGATCGAAACTTTTGAGTTCAGCTGGTCTATTTGTTCCTAAAAAAAGGTATTCACTTAAGAAATAAACCACCTTGGTTTAACTCTAGATTATCAAAGTTAAAAAACGAAAATTTTGTAGCTGATCAATCAAATTTTATTCGATTCAGGAACGAATTTGATTGCCTTCATAAGTTCCTGTTCCAAACTTGTTTTAAATGTAGAAAGTTATGTAAAATCAAACCCGAAGTATTTTTGGGAGTTTTTAAATTCCAAGAAAAAGAACCACAAGGTATCCAACCAGTGTGAAATTCTATGGTTTAAAGTCTAATAATGCTTCATAATCTACTCTCCTTTCCTCTAAATATTTCCAAAATGTGTATGAAAATCATAGATCTCTAACAAATCTAAATTATCTCAACTTTGATGACCTAAATATGGGTTCTTTGGATGTCTTTAACATTTCAGTTGACGACGTAACTTTAGCAATTACTCATCTTAAACCTAACTTTAAATTTGAACATGGGGATTTTCCGCCAATGTTTTTCAAACTATGTAGAAAATGTTGCTGTTCCTTTAGCTTTTATTTTTAATCCATGCATTAAAAAAGGCATTTTTTTAGATATATGGAAAATTTGCTTGATAGTTCCAATTGTGCTTGATAGTTCCAATCACAAACATGGCAATTGTGAAACAATGCACAATAGCTAAATTGTTTGATCATATACTGAAAATCAAATTATTTGAGCATGTGAAGTGTGTTATCTCTGAATTTCAACATGGGTTTTTTCCTGGTAGATCAACATGTTCAAATTTACTGGTTATTTCGAAAAACATTATTAATGCAATGGAAGATGGTAGTCAGCTAGATATCGTCTACACTGACTTTTCTAAAGCAATTGATAAAGTTGATCACGTTATTTTTTAAACAAATTAAAAAAGTTCGGTTTCTCGTATACTTTAATAGCTTTTTTTAAAAGTTATCTACACGCTAGAAAACTTTATGTCAAAAGTGGGTCAACTATTTCGGATGTTGCTATTAATGCTTCGTCAGGAGTTCCACAAGGAAGCCATTGCGGTTTTCTTCTATTTTTAATTTTCATTAATGACTTACCAAAACACTTGAAGTCTGCCAGATGTCTTTTCTATGCTGATGATGTCAAATTATTTCGTAATATCTCGAATGATTCTGACTACATGAGTCTCTAAAGTGACCTCTCAGTTTTACATAGCTGGTGTCTCTCAAATAAACTGTCCTTGAACATTAATAAATGTTGCATAGTTTCTTATATTAAATGTACAAATATCGTTTTATTCAATTATACATTGAATAATTTTGTATTAGAAAGATTTGGGGGTTATTTTGGATACACAACTTAATTTTAAATGTCATTATGATTATATTATTTCTAAGTCATATCCCATGCTGGGGTTTATCAAAAGGCATACTCAAATTTATAAAGATCCTTTAACTATAAAGTCTTATGTTTCTTTGGTACGAAGTATAATCGAATATTGCTCTATCGTTTGGAATCCGTTCTATATTGTTGAATCAAATCGAATCGAGAGAGTTCAAAAAGTAATGAGCAAATACGCGGTTAAATAGCTTTACTGGCCTGATGGTCTCCCAACATATGAGGGTCGTCGTAAATTACTTGGCTTGCAATCATTAAAAGTTAGAAGATCGGTTTTTTGTCTTCTATTAGTCTATAACATATTTTCCGGGAAAATTAATTGCACTGAACTGTCAAATTTCTTTCAAACTTATGATGCACCAAGGGATTTGAGACGTACTCGCATGTTTGAAGAAAATTTCCACAGGGCCAATTATGCTAATAATGAACCAATAGCTAGGTGTGTGCATTTATGTAACATAACAGTCTTTCCAATATTTTAAAATTTAATGCATCTGGACACCAATTTCAGCTCTTGCAACATGCTTTGCATTGAAGTCATGAATTGAGTCATGCAACATGCTAAATTATATATCATCGATTCTAAGTTTTGGAGAGTTCAAAACTGGAGAGCCTACCAACACCAATACACTAGCGGCAACCCCACATGTTCTAAGCCATCTCTTCCTGCTAAGGCGCCTTGTCAAGAAATCAAAATTTTCACTAGACTGCGACTGGGGCACACTCAAATCACACACGAACATCTTTTACTTGGTCAGATTGTTGCAAATTGTACTCTCTGCGGCTATAGCACAGTTTCCGTATCACACATCTTAAATGATTGCCCAAAAATTAACAACATTAGAAGTAACATACTTGAACACCAAAAACCCACAGATCTATTAAAAATTTGTTCAACCAAAAATATCACTTCTATATATAAATTTATCTATCAATGTAAACTTTTAAATAAAATTTAATCTCTCTTTATATTAAGCAAACTTTTAAAACTATATTAAACTTCACATATTCTAAGACACTTTATATCTTTATTATAAACTTTATTATAAACTCTGTTTGAAATTTGACTGACCGATAGCCTGCGTTGCTCGTGTTATGAATTTAAAGTAATGTAATTATTTATAATTATATTTCTTAGAAATAAATAAATAAAAAAAAAAAAAAATGTTGTATATTAAACCCTCTTGCCATACCCTATCAAATGCCTGAGCAACATCTAAAAAAATTGCAGAACAGTATTTTTTTCTTCATACGCTTAGTGCCGGGAGCAAACACTGTATCAGCAAAACAATTCTACCTCTTGTATTATCTAAATCATTCTTAAGCAAGTAGCTTTTATCCTTTTATTCCATTAGAGCAACACAACAATAGCTTTAAGTTTTGCCATGTAATTGAACTTTTCATTGTATGTATGAAATGTACATAAGTTTATTGTAAAAGAAACGAAAGAAAGTCTCAATAAATTGACTTGACTTGACTTCTTCATACGCTTTTCTTATTTCGTTTGTTATACGATGCACTTGCTCTATAGTACCATGTTTTTTTCGAGAGCCAAATTGGTGGTTTAGGATAATTCCTGTTTGTTTCATATGTGGCTCTAAGTGAGCAGTAATTTTTCAAAAAGTTTTGAAAATATAGGTAGTAAACTTATTGGTCTGTAAGAAGATGTTTGTCTTGGGTCTTTTCCAGGTTTGGGAATCATGGTTATCTGTGAAATTTTCCAAGACATTGGGAAATAACAAATTCTCAATATTGCGTTAAATATATGTGATAATATTTTAATAACAATACTTGAAGACTCTTTTATCATTTTTGGAGTAATAAGGTCGTACTCTGGTGCTTTCTTAGTATTAAGTTTTGTTTTAATAATTTTGTCTTTATATTTTTATTTGCCTTCCATAGGGTTGCTTCTGTTGGACTTAACTTTCGCGTATATACCATTAAATTTTGTTCTAATTCAGTATTTAGTAATTCTTTTAACCTTTTGACAGCTGAAAGGAACTTTTGTTTAGATTGTGGCGATCTTCTTTGCTGCCACTCTCTTCTCAAAGCTCGTTTTTCTCTAAGAAGCAATTCAATTTATTTTGCGGCCCTTTTTACAGTTGATGCTTGTGTGGTTTGAGTTACAGGAGTTGCATATTTAGCCGTTGAGATTTGAATATTTCTGAAGCTCTCAATAGTTGAGTCAATTTCATTCTCGCTTTTTAGTGAGGGTTTCAGCTCTAAATGACTACTAATGTACTGTCAGTATTTCAGCCAATTTGTTTGCTTTGAAGTTAGTCTACATGATTTTTCCATTGGTTGAACTTGACTGTGTAGGTGTAATATTCTTTTCGATTACACGTCAGCTCATTTGAATGGTGACGTTTCACATGCCGAAAACAACATCAATATGCCAACAACAACAGCTGCCTTGCTCGATGAACATTTGATTAATTAACAGCAGTCTTCGGATACAGCTGTACCAATGGATATATCTCTCAATCAGTAACAACAACAAGCACAGTGTCATATTCAACAGATTCAGCAGCGGAAGATATCGAAATGTGATTATGATGATTAATTGAATGTTAATCTGCAATCAGTGCTTAAGGAGCTCATTAGCTTAAAATCTTCAAGTGAGTGTGCGCTCGTATTAATAAAAACTTTACAAGAGGACAAAGTTCTCCTAATGCAAAAGTTTGACAACCTGCAGTCGGAGTTGAATTTTATAAAGCTACATGATGCTTTAAATGGCAATACTAATAAATTTCAGCTCGATCAAACTAAGCTGTCACTTGATTGCGGCAGCCAAGTATCAACTGCTAAGCCGAAAAACTTAATTTCTAATTTATGCTCTGTAGTGTCCGACCGAATATTTGGCTTATTCGGCCGATTTTTTAACTTTCGGCTACGGCTTTTTGCTTTGTAATAACTAAAAATATTTTTATAATTGTTTAGCAAAGTTATAGTATAATTCGATGAATTCCGTTCGAAATTCCATACTTGAAACACTTGTTGGTTTTGTTTTTCTCTTTCTTCTGTTCTACCATAAGTTGGTTTTCGTTCGTTGAAAACTTTATTCAAATGATAAATGCAGTGAGTCCGATCCATGATACAATTACAAGGTAAGCTCATTTTAAGATGGCTGCTCAAATGAGCAATTTTGCAACAACAAAGCTGTAGAAGCTACAAACATCAAACGAAAAAAGCAACAACAACAATTACAAAAACTAAAAATTAACAGCTGATTTTGACAACTAGCTCACCCTGCTCTCCAATATGACCCTACCTTGTAATCATGTATCATGGTCTGACAGACGTGGGTTGATAAGATCGTACATGTTGAACAAACTGGCAGAAAACTCAAAAATTTTTTATTTTTACCCAATGCGGTCGGACACTAATGCTCTCTAAATAAAGACATTGGCCCTTAATAATAAAGAAATTCTAAGTCGAATTTATCTTAAACTCGACTTTAACGTTCACTCGGTAGTAATAATAAAAAGTCACTTTTAATTTAGAAAACATCTAGTTGTGGCTCGCCGGCTTCTAAGTCAATTTCAAAGTGACATTTGAAATTATTGCAGTGAATATGGACGATTAAAGAATATTTATGGATCTAGAAATAATAAATGATTCAGTAGCTCGTTCCTGTAACAAAATCGGCAAGTTACCGATTTGTGTGACGTCATGCGCTATCGATCTCTAGTTACCGATTTCGTGACAACTAATGTTTCTATACGTTGAAATCGGTAAAAATTCGGGCCGCGATGAAAAAGAACACAAATCGAGAAGAAATGCTGCGAAATTGAGACAAATGACCAGCTGTTCAAGTTATTATTTTATTTTATGTTTTCTGGTATTTTATTTTTTGTGCACTATAATTTTATAATAAATAGATAATTAATAGTGATTCAGTGAACAGTGAAGTAAGTTCAAATTATTTGGAAATCAACTATTTAATAGATTATTGTTTCAAACGAAATGAGTAACATTAATCTTGTAATAAACGCAGAAATATGTTGCGGATTCAGAGACGCTTCTTGAGAGACACCTCGGATCCTTTTCACATTCCTAAAGCGCGATTTGTCGGACTATTTAGGTTCTCCAAAGATGCAGCTTTGGACCGACTAGGTGAAGTACGCCCTTATATGGAAACGGGACAGAGAAGCACCTATATACCAAATTCGGCTCTGTGCAGCCTTGCATTTCTACGCCACCGGATTTTTCTTGCGTGATATAGGGCAAGACTTTGTGTGTCCATTAAGCAAGACTATGGTCAGCCGCATCATTCACCAATTAACAAAAATAATTGAAAATAATATAATAAAAAATATATTATATTTCCAACCACATCCGAAGATCAACTATTGTTGAAAGAAAGGTAGCTACTTTATTATAATAGAGATACAAAATGTTTTATTTCACCGTATATTTTAAATTTTTTGAAGCTACTAGATTTCCTGGTGTTTTGGGTGCAATTGACTGCACGCACTTCAAAATAAAAAAACCCCCAACTGACGTCGAATATTGCTACATAAATCGCAAAGGGTATTTATCACTGAATGTTCAATTGGTTTGCGATTTCGACTTAAGAATTTTGGGATGCTTCGCCAGGTTTGGAGGAAGGACTCACGATGCCTTTATATGGGAAAGTAGCAGGTTAAAAGGTTTTCTTCATAGCAAGTACACCGACAATGTGTGAAGGTTGGCTGATTGGTGACTCGGGATATCCTTTACAGCCATGGCTGATGACACCATTACATAAACTCACTGGCAATCTTCTGTAAGTAGAAAATACTATGTAACAAGAACGTAATAATAATTTCTTTATTTTACAAGGTATCTAAGTAAATTTTATTGAACGTCAAGACTCTACCTGAGGATAGTTTAGTGGCTTATATATTTATAAATATATATATTTAGTAAACTTTATATATTAAGTAAATTTAACATGCATGTTAATAACAACACAAGCAGCACAACAACAAACGACACGATACTATGTTCTTAGTTTCGACTCGAACCAAAGCAACAACCATAACAATATAAACACTTACTAAAGCTACTGAAGCTTATCTTTCCGTTTTCTGTTTTATTAAATGAAACATGCTATTTCATTAGTATTTTATATGTATATATTAATTTGTATTCATCAAAACTAAAATGTAAGAAAAAAAACTTAAAATTTATAATAATTAATTTTACATATTATATGTTAATATTACTATATTAATATTACATATATGTAATTTATATGTAATTTATATTTTATATAAAATATAATGAAACAAAAAACTTTAAATTTAAAAAACTTCATTTAGATATATGTAATTTAAATGTAATTTATATTTTATATAAAATATAATGAAACAAAAAACTTTAAATTTAAAAAACTTCATTTTACATAGTATATGTAATTTATGTGTAATATACATCGTATATGTAATTAAATGTAATACAAATTGTATATGAAATAAAATGTAACAAAAAAACTTAAAATTTTTAAAAATTTATTTTACATATTACATAAAATATGACTAGATCGACTATATAAATTTTTAGGCACTCATTAGTCAGTCATTTTGCAAATATCTTGTGTTTAGATACAAAACCTAGAAAAAAATGGAAAATGAACTTAGCAAGATGTAAGTTTAAGTTTGATGAATTAGAAGTTACCATTAATTTTTATTTTGCAGACAATGTATAATCTGGGTCAGCGTCTCTTTTGAAGGAACCACCCATAGCATTAAGCTCTTTAGAGACAGCCTCCCAAACGGCGTTATGCTCCCTCCTTGCGTCGTTTGTCAAAAATTTACCCTTTCCGACGTGCCGGTGCTGCTTCATTAAGTCCAACAGACGACGTCGCTGCAGTTTCCAAACTCGTCCGGATTTAATTTGATACTCAAATAAATTTTATTAGTTATATATACATCTATTCAACATATCATTTTAGTTTACCTTCTGAGTGTTGTTGTCCATTGTTTTAAAAAAATATGTGGCTTTATGTAGTTGTTAAAATGTTGCCGGAAATAAACAACAATTGTAAATTTTAATAATTTGACACCTAGTGAAGTACAACGAAAACAAAGAAAATATTTGCGACCGGGTACTCTTTCATTTCTGTAGCATATATTGATTTGCGAACATTTTTAACTTTTATGTAAATCAATAAAAAATTCAACTTAAATGAAAGTAACCATTTTTAAAATATATTTCGAGTACTTATAACTTATTAATACACAACATTATTGACATAAGATAAATCGGTAGAATTCTCACTTGCCGCAAAGTCAGGGAGAAAAGTGACACATTTTTATCGATTCACTTTTTGTACAGAAACACTTTTTTAAAAGGTTCTATTGAAGTGAAATCGGAACATGTGACAGATTATCGATTTGAAACGAACGAATTGATATGCTTCCGCCGCTGCTGCTGCTGCTGATGATGCTTTGTCTTCTGCTTCTACACTAAGGCCTCCTACTAAAGAGTGGACTTACTTACTTACTTATCTGGCGCTTACAACCGAACGTCGGTTTTGGCCTCGTATAAGAAATTGCGCCATTTCTGTTTTGAGCTTGCTGGCGCCAGTTGGAAACACCAAGATTAGTCAGGTTATCCAACACCTGATCCTTCCAACGAAGATGTGGGCGTCCTCTTCTGCGTTGACCACCACCGAATCGAATATTTTTTCAATGGAGCGTCGTTTTCCATTCGCTCAACATGACCTAGCCAGCGGAGCCGCTCGATTTTAATACGCTAAACTATGTCGATGTCAGTAGCGAACTCTTGACATCGCTGACAAGAGTGGACTACTATGCGTTATAATAAAAATAAATTTAACGATATAACTAATAATATGGATATTGGAATTGTAGGCAACAATGCAAATAACGAGCTCGATGTGGCAGCGCCTATGAAGCTTTTGCATCTCTCTTCATTTAAGCCATTTGTCACTGCTGACAGCGTGATTGACTTTATTACATCGCATACTGACATAAATAAGAGTAACATTAAATGTTTCCGCCTCGTGAAGAGAGGTATGGATGAAACCACATTAAAAAGAGTCAACTTTAAACTAGCTATAGCAAGTAATGACTATGAGAAAGTATTTAATTCTGCGCTATGGCCTGCAAATGTACGTGTTCGGTAGTTCTCTTCTTTTTTCCCGAAAGAGGGAGTGAATGTCATGACTCGCTAGCACACAACGAAGTCACCTTACATAAGAGCAGCATCGCGTCAACAATTTCGACTGCAATAACAACACCAATTACAACACCTGATACATGCCTTGACTATTCTGGCACTGTCTCTACTTCTGCCGATCATCATGATTATGTTTTCCTAAATACGCACACATTTCTTGTGAGTACCATAGCTTCAACCATATCAATGGTTCCAACCATGGTATAATAATACAAGGTAGCATTGCCAGTTGCTAGGCAAAACATCTCCTGTCAAAAAATATACTCAAAAAGAGAGCGCTCAGAATCCGCCATTGAAAACACAAACAATGTTGAAAACGTTGAAGTGAAAAAAGCAACAACCTCAGTAGCTGCAGATGTATTTTCACAAACAACAGGTTTTGACAGGAGATGTTTTCTTGCAGAAGAGAAAATAAGCAGTTGTCAATGCTACCTTGTATTATTATACCATGGTTCCAACAACCACAACAACTACAACAGCCGATGCAAGCATAGTCTCTTCTGGCTCTTCGGCATAGTCTTTTCATACTGCCGTTCATGCTATCAATTTCTCCAGCACTCTACATTTTCAATGCTTAACGCCGCAGCTCCTCTCAATATATCTACTGCGCCCTGTGACTACACCGCACGACAAAATTCTTCTACAGCTACTGGATAGTCAGTTTATTATGAAAATATGAGTGGAATACGCACGAAAACATCACAGCTTCTACTTGCTATGGCTCTTCATGAGTATGATATTGTGTCCATTACCAAAACTTGGCTTCATGCTGAAATCTTATCTTGTGAAATGATCGATAATTATTATAGCGTATACCGATTGGATCGCTGCACTTTATCAACTATATTATCTACTATTGGCAGTGTGCAATAAGCTTCATAGTAAATTAGTAAAACTTCATAATAATGACAGTCCTATTGAACAGATTTGTGTTGAAAAAAGCTTTTCAAATCGACATTTTATTTATTTTTTCGTATCGTATTTCACTATACAGCATAAAAGGGCTTACACATCGGCGAATCTGTTCGTCACACGGCGGCCATGTTCACACAAGTTCGCTAGTTAAGAAGCGATGTTGAACAGTTTGTCACACGGTTGGCCGTGTTTACAAAAATTTTTGATTTTCTCTGTCGAACAAGGGATGTGTTGCATGACCCTGGGTATCGTACCAGATGTGGCGCCCAGCTCCACTAGCTCATTGGTGTCAGGGAGGGTAATAAATTCGACCCAGCCACATCTGGTCGAGGGCGCACAATAACCGAAAAATCTAAATAAGATAAAATTGAAAACAATTGATGAGGAACAAGACGGATGTTATGTCTCGTAGCGCACCCGCCCTACCATGCGACCGACCACCATTTCCAGTCACCCAACGAAATTTCACAATGGCTTCGCTCACGACATTTTCAAGTACTTACCCTATATCAACCCTTCAGATACCCCCCTGAACTTCTATTTAGCACGCCATTATTTTTTTTTTTATATCTTCATTATTTTATAAACATATTTCTGAACATATTCCATCTAATAAATAATAAATACTCGCGGTAATGCATGCGCTTCAATAAAAATAAATAAAATAATTTAAGTAAAATTGCTTCAACTATAACAAAACTTTAAGGCCTATCAACCCGTTTCACCACAGAACAATTTCAAATAATTAGTTTAATGCAACGAAATAAAACTTTAGTTGGTCCTAACTCGAGAGAGCTCTCTAAAGTGGGCGTACTAAAACCATTTCAAAACCCTTTTATTATTCGCGCCCCTGTAGTGAATCAAGTTTAACAAGTTTATCCTAAAATTTTATCTTAAGACTACTCTTAAATACTGATGAAATTATTTTTTTACATTTATAATTATTTTCTTTTGAAATCAATTTATTAATTTTTACATATTTTAATTTCATTTATTATTTTATTTTTTATATCGTTCCAGGTTTTGTTCTTATTCTCTTTTCAGGTTTTTCTGTATTTCTAATTTTCTTTATTCAGGTTTTCTGTATTTCTAATTTTTTTTTTCAGGACTTTGTTTCTTTCACAATTTTCTTCTAATTTTCTTTGCAGGTTTAGTTTCACTTAGGGTTTTCTTTCATTTTCTTTACAGGATTTTGTTTCTTTTACAATTTTCTTCTAATTTTCTTTGTATGTTTAGTCTCCCTTATGATTTTCTTTTGGAGTAATTTTTACACAAATATATACACAAAAAAAATTATAAGTATTAATACCGCAAGGAAACTGAGCCTTTAAGGTACTTCTAACCTATTTATCTTATTTTATATGGCTCTATAATGAAATTTTTCTTTATATTTTATGGAACTTATCTGTTTCCGGTTCCGAAAGGTTGTCCAGTCGGCTACAATTTTAGCAGTGACGCGCTGTACTCGCTTCTGGGCCGCGTATCTTTTTGTTCCTGGTTTTAATTCATGTTCCCTTGAGTGTTTAAATATGTGTTTTGGTATTCCTACTTCCTTTCTCTCAGATTTTAAATCTATTTTACAAGGTTTTCCTCCGCGATGTAAAAATTCTTTTGTTATTAAAAAAAAAACAAACACTTAGAATAAACACTGGAATGCCGCTTCTATTTTAACTCAACTTTAATCACTGCCTCTAATTTATACTATTAATATTCATACCGCACTTAACTTCAACGACTGGACAACTGAAAGCCTAGTTTCAGTCCGTGCTTTCGTGTGGTCAAGAAACTGTTTAATTTTTTTGTATCCTAAAATGACAAACCATACACATGTATATTGGGATCATATTGGGGTCATTGCCTATATTAGATAGTGCAGGTCGCTCCCACCTACGCCATTTTCTTGGTATCCTATATTGACACTTATGTTATCTATATTGGGGTCATTGCCTATCTAAGCCAGTGCATGTCGCTCCCACCTACGCAATTTTCTTGGCTCCGATCTGTCTAACTTCATTATGTCTCTCTCTTACCCTGGAGAATTGGAGCATTACTTTGGTGTACTGGCCAAACTTTCGTTTTACCCAATGTAATGTCCTAACTTGGACGATTTTCATCCATTGACTTGGCTTGAATACCAGGCACACAGAAAACATAGTTCTTATGTTATCCAGTTCATATACTCTCAACATAAACATATGCGTCAATCCTAGCCAGGACAAAAACCCTTTTAAAGAAAGACAAACTTAAAAGTTTAGTCGATCGTGCAGTGATGCACTTTTAAGTTCCTGCCTCTCAAACTGTTCTTATAAATATCTTATCCAGGGTTGCCGACTACTGAAACCAGGTTTTTATTATATATAAAGGTATTGTGAGCACGCACGCAACAAAACTTTCGATTTGTTAGGCCTGCCGACGCAAAGCTAAAGGCTGGGTGCTCTGTTTACTGTTATGTGTGCCCTACGTAGGCTAACGCCCACGCCCTGAGAAACTGTCACCCATGCTCTACCGACTGAGCTAGCCGGGCTTTATAACTGTGGTGTGTTCTGACCCTTAGTTAATTTTAACAGTTTTGTCTGGCAGCACCGAAATTACGACTATTGCAATTTACTCATCTCTAACCGGAAGATAAGGTATCTCATCTCTAGCTGTCAGTGTATTTATTGTTTTTATTCACGTGGTCAGGAATGCTGCTATTTAGTGTAAGTATTTCGGCATAGGTTTTATCATTGTTATATATGATTTTATTTGATTTTACAGGGTTTTCGTGGTTTGAATGGTGTTGTACAATTAGGAAAGTGCTTTTTTCCGATAAACAACTTGGAGATAACGATGACGGGAAGTAATTTGTATATGATGTAAAAAAAAAAAAGGACAGGGTACTTTGTTTCAATTTCTTTCAGGTAACTTTGGACATTCTCTCAGGACATCTTGGGTGAACTTGCGTATAACGGACGTCTAAGGTATGTATTACACCTTAAGTACCCTGGGTTGGTAACACGCAGCTGAGGTGCAGTGCTTGTGCGTTCTACGCTGATGCTGCTGCGGCACCTGATACAGTGAGACCACGAATTATGTTAATTAAATATTTTGTGTGGTTGCTTTGCCTAACCAATAGTCGTTAGTCTGACGAAAAAAAAAACTTCTCCCTCCGTGTACCATCCATCTTTCAGAACTAGAGGCACGTTTAGTATTTTGCAGTATTTTAACTACAATACTATTTCGGACTAGTGCATACAGTTACACCGTTATGTGAGATAATTATTACAGTTTTAAAATTTTTCTTAATAGGGATTGTAAAAATATTGTTCGTTCCTTTGAGATAACTTAATGTTATCAATGTTATATATATATCTTCAGTGTTGAATATTGTTTTGGAAATAAAAGTTTAAAGTTTAAAGTTAAGTTTAAAGATATGATAATTCATACATGTTCTTTCCAATATGTTGAACCACTCTACACTTGACAAATTTGGGACAAAATTTCGCATTTATATTTTTCTTAAAGTCGCTTTGGACAAAATTGCGTTTAAACACTTCCTGACCTGGCTTGAATTGGATCTCTCTGGCTCTTTTATTATATGATTGTGCTCCTTTATCGAATGCTTTATGTAAATTGTTTTTTATGGAATCTCTGATTAATTCAAATTTTTCTTTTCTTTCATAGGTTTCAATTTTAGTGTCTTCTAGAGCCCCAAGTTTTTTTGCCAACTTGTACTCAGTACCATGAGAAAACTTATTTTGTCCAAAGACCGCAATATAGGGATTGACGCCAATGGCCGCATGAAAAGATGTTCTTAAAGCACCTTCGATTTCTGTCAGGTGAAGATCCCAATCTCGATGGTCATCTTTAAGATACGCTCGGATCGCAGCAAGAACAGATTGGTTCACGCGTTCCGAGGCGTTGGATTGTGGCGAATAATAGGCGGTTTTAAGATGTTTTATCCCATCATTTTCGATTAAACGCTGAAATTCATTGCAGGTGAACTGCTGCCCATTATCAGAGTGGATTATTTCTGGTGTGCCAAATGTATGAAAGACTTTTCGAACCAAGAAATTTACAACATTGCTGGCAGTTGCTGCTTTCATCGCTTTCAGGAAAACAAACTTCGTAAAGTGGTCAACCACTACGAACACATAAGCATTGCCTGTTTTTGACCTGGGATATTTTCCTAAGAAGTCAATATAGAGCTTCTGAAACGGTCTTAATGTAACTACTTCCGAATTCATATTTGGACGCATAACAAAATTAACGGATTTGGTTTCTTTGCAGGTTTTACAATCGCGGACATAATTCCTAACTTCTATCGTCATTCGTGGCCAATAGTACGACTTTTTAAGCCTATGGAGCGTCTTGGCTATGCCTCCATGCGAAGCATCAAGCGGTTCATGAGCTTTTACAATGAGTGTCTATGTAAGCGCTTCTGGAATCCACATCCTCCAACAATTTTCGTTCAAATCATCGCATGTACCTTCGATTCGTTTAAAAACAACTCCATCAACAATTTTCAAATCAGGCAGTTTTTCATTATTCTTTTCAACCGTTTCAATGAGAGCTAGATATTCAGGTGAGTTGAATTCTGTTGTTTCAAAGTCAAAAAAGTCGAACTCTTCCACTGGAATAGCTTCAAATGCACGTGATAATGCATCCGCAACGACATTCTCAGATCCCTTGCGATATTCAATTTCAAAATTATATGCTTGTAACTGAAGAGACCATCGCGCGAGACGTCCGCTAAGATCTCTAAGTCCCATGAGCCACTTCAAGCTTGCGTGGTCGGTAATGATGGTGAAGGGCATTAGTTCAATATAAGGCCTGAAACGTTTTACTGCAAGCACGGCTGCTAAACACTCCTTTTCAGTTGTGCTGTAATTTTGCTGGGCACCGTTCAATTTTTGCGAGTAGAACGCTATAGGCCTATCGCCTTCTTCTTGACTTTGGAATAGTACCGCACCTACGCCAAACTGAGAAGCGTCACATTGGACATAAAATCTTTTTCCGAAATCTGGATGCGCAAGAACCGGAGCTGTCGTGAGCGCTTGCTTCAGCGCGTCGAATGCTTCTATCGCTTCCGACGTCATTTTAAACTTGTCGCCTTTTTTCAAAGTGTCGCTCAACGGAGCAGCAGTTGAAGCGAAGTCTTTAATAAAACGTCGGTACCACCCGGCAGTTCCTAAAAATTTGCGTACATCCCTAGGAGTTCGAGGCAACGGAATTTTCGCAATCGCAACTACCTTATCTGGGTCTGTTTTTAAAACTCCTCCGCCTATCACAAACCCTAAGTAACGCAATTCTTTAAAACAGAATTTTGATTTTTTTAGACCTATGGTCAAATTAGCTTGTTTTAAACAATCAGCAACATCTGTTAAAAGTTTTATGTGAGTTTCAAAGTCGCGTGTAATTATCAATAGGTCATCGAGATAAGTGAACACATTGTCTTTGAGCCTTTGAGGAATTATTTTATCCATCAGTCTACAGAGTCGTTGTGCCGCGTTGCACAAACCAAACGGCATCACCACAAACTGATATAGGGGCCTACCTGGTATAGTAAACGCAGTATACTCTTTGCTTTTCTCATCCAGCGGTATTTGCCAGAAAGCGAATTTCAAATCGACGCTGCTTATGTATACTGTTTCGTCTATCCTACTAAGTATGCCCTCTATATTTTGGATGGGGTATGCATCCTTTATTGTGCGCTCGTTCAGTTTGCGTGCATCGAGGCACAAACGATTCTTTCCTGGTTTCCTGACTAAGGTTGTTCTGTGGCTCCAAGGACTTTCACTTGTCTCGATAACTCCTAGCTCTAACATATTATCCACTTCAGCGTATAATAGTTCTTGTACTGCCGGAGAAACTGGGTAATATCTATCCTTAACCGGCTCAGCGCCTTCAATGAGCTGGATGTTATGTTTTTCGATACTAGTGCGTCCTAAACCGTGTTCTTCGTATGTTTTGAATCTTTTCACTGTATTTTCAAGTATATGCTTTTGATCGTCTGATAGCTCATGTTGTACCGTTTTAATGGAATCCTCACCGATTTCATAATTTTTATCCTCTTGTATTACTTCTTCGATTTCTGCCACACCAAATATTTCTGGTGCGAGTTCAAACTTCCGCCAGAAATCTACTCCAAGATACATGGGCTGATCGAGGTTTGGACACAAATAAAACAGTATTTCAAATTCTTTTCCTTTATAAAATACTAACAGAAAAACTTTTCCCCGAACCCAATAGGTTCAACCACCTGCCGTTTTCACCTGCGATTGATACCTAGATGGTTCAATGCCTATTTTACCTAGAAATTCATGACAACCTCGTCCAAGCAAACTTACCGAAGCTCCCGTGTCCAATAGACCTTTAAGTTTTATGCCAGAAATCTCTATTTCGGCGTAAACTCGAGGATCTGTTGTCCAGGCGCTTTTGACAGATGCTGTGACTAAGTTGCGTGTTGATTTGCGTATCTTAAATTGTTCTCGTACCTTTTGGATTCGACGAGAAATTTTTTTAGTGCCTCCTAACTGGTTTGAGTCGAAAATACGGTTTCGAACTTCATTATAATATCGCATTCTATCCTCAAAACTCATTTTGGTATCTTTAAATGGATTCCTATAACTATTATTTATTTTATTTTTATTTACTTCTAAATTATTTTTTAAAATTCTAATTTTTGTTACATTTTCAGATACTTCGTTTGAGAGACTCAAGTCCAGCGTCTCTGGTGCTACGGGTGTCTGGGTTGCTCGTGACTCGCCCGGATTGATCACGCCCTGCTTGGCATTTCCCGGATTGCAATTTGGGCAGTTGGGGGTTATTACACGCGGAAGACCACATTTGAAGCAGAATATAGAGCGCGGAGCTGCGCACTCCATATAGGTGTGGCCTGGTTTATGGCAGTTCCAACATTCCAGTGCACGTGCTGGATAATGGTTGGGTCTTGGGTGCCCCAATTGCACCGCTTCTACGTTTACCGCTTTATATTCCTCACCGTCCGTCTCATCGTACTGTTCCGAATTTTCTTGATAAGTGAGCTCGCTCACTTGGTGATTTCTTTGCTGGTATCTGGGCTGTGCTGGAACTTGTTGTTGTTGGTACACGCGCGCATCTCGACGTGGAAAACTTGATTCCGCCTCATGACACTCGGCTCGCAATTGCTCTACATGATACACGCTCATAGGATAGACGATCCTGGCTAAACTATCACTCAGCTATGTTTATTTTCAGGCGTGAACGAATCTTCTGCATCGCGTGGAAATACGCGTCTATGGGCTCTCCCGACAGTTGCTTGCGTTCAACAAGTTCTCTCATGATTTCAAAGTCGCTACTGGTTGACTGGTACTGCCTTAGCAGCGCGAACTTAAGCGCCTTCCAGTTTTGTACTTCATTTGTTTTTATGAACAGCCAAAACCACTCTCTGGCTTGACCGCTCACTAGCCGATGAAAATCTCGCATAATCTCTGGCCATGGTACTTCGTATCGCGATTGGAGGTATTCAATTCTAAAAATGAAATCCTCAATGGACAAAGAACCTCGGTTGCCATCGAAAACAATGTCCCACTTGTCAACACGTACCGTGTTCGCCATGTTAAAAGAATGGTTACCTACTTGATCTCGGTGTGATTGCTCACCTAGATTGCCTACTGGCTGTGGTGCCTGGGAAAAGAATGGTTCAGTTGACTCAGCCCGATATGGCTGCCTCTGATTATAACCGGAAGTTGTTTGTTCGCCGTAAACCTGTTTGGCCGATAAGTCCGCAAAACCATAACTTTGTCTAAGTATATCACGTCTTTCAAAATTTTGATTCTGCTGAAATTGTTGTTGGACTTGCTGTGCATCTTGAACACTAGTATTGACCTGCCGTTGTGATGGATGGAGCTTAGAATGTGTCGTGTTGTGGTTTTTATAATGATAGTTACTTCCTGTTTTTCTAAATTCATTTTCTAACTTTTTTTCTCTTTCAGATAGACCTAATAGAGCCATGGACTTAACTCCGCCCATCTGATCATCGGTTTGAGCATGATCTGAGTTATTTACACTAGCGCCCGATGAACCTGGTGTTATCCTTGCAGCTTTTAATGGTTCTATAATATTGTTGATTTCCTGCATTACCTCAACAAATCCTATCTTCAGGAGATCGCGCATCTGACTACATACCTCTTCTTTCAACGATGAGCGATGACTCTCGTGAGCTTGTGCGACCGCCAGGTTTATGGCTGCCTTCATCTCATTCGGTAAGCCACCCGACACGTCTGTAGTATTTTTGTAAGAGATACACGCCTCTCTCAGATGCAACAAGTTATCGTCTGCCCTAGGTGGGGGTACAGTCGTATCAGGAGGAAACCCTGATTTCTGTCTGGTTTGGTTACATTCTTTTGCCTTTGGAAGGGCACATGTCGCACCTACATTTTGTTCATTATTTGTTTCCTTATCTGTGTCTTTTCTAAGCGAACCTAATAAACTTTCCCTAAAGGAGTCGGTGCTACTACGTCCTTGATTCGGCGAATGTTGTACAGCCATTTTCTGATACGTTTCAGAATTAAGACTTCTATTCAAGTCAAAATTTATGCCACGTTTCGCTGCTTGATTAAGTTTTGTCTTATCAGCGCTATCCATCAGAGATTTTACTTGGTTTTAAATAGAACCTACTTCTGTAACTTGTTTTTGGTTTAATTATTTACAAAATACTCAAAAATATGGGGGGGTCCTGAAATTGGGTTTCGATTTTGGTGATGTACGTTTTTTTTTTTTTTTTTTTTTTTTTTTTTATGTATACTTGTAATGTGATACGAAGCCATATTTTTTTTTTATTTTTTTTTTTTTTTTTTTTTTCGCGCCTCTCAAATATTGCGAAATGTTTTCAATACTTTCTTCAAATTTGTCGGGATAATCCAATTAGTGGATCGATTATCATTTTCCATTATTTAAAAATTATTACAGTGCTTCGTGATCTACTGAATGCACACTGATCCGGACACTGCTTTGGATTAGCAATAAGTACCATTTAGAATAAAGAATAAAATAAAGCATAAAAAGATGGATGTATCTTTCTATGGGAATCACGAATGTGTATCTAGAGATTATTCTTTAATGTGCACTTCCAGCTATGATCGATACAATTGATGTGTTAACTTTTGTCAACCATCAAGCTATCGTCTACTATGACCGATACAATTGATGTGTTAACTTTTGTCAACCATCAAGCTATCGTCTATTTTAACGTCTGGATATAAATATTTGAGTTTTATTTTACCGAGAAACTGTTGACTTTAGAGATTCTATAAATTAACAAAATTTATGCTTACAAGTGGATGTCGTTATCTCAACACCTCGTAACTGATTCTAAATTCAACTTGCTACATTTCTGCTTCAACTACTAAAACGTAAATGATGTTTTGTTAATTTATTCTTTTGGGCGCCATTATTGTTGCATGACCCTGGGTATCGTACCAGATGTGGCGCCCAGCTCCACTAGCTCATTGGTGTCAGGGAGGGTAATAAATTCGACCCAGCCACATCTGGTCGAGGGCGCACAATAACCGAAAAATCTAAATAAGATAAAATTGAAAACAATTGATGAGGAACAAGACGGATGTTATGTCTCGTAGCGCACCCGCCCTACCATGTGACCGACCACCATTTCCAGTCATCCAACGAAATTTCACAATGGCTTCGCTCACGACATTTTCAAGTACTTACCCTATATCAACCCTTCAGATACCCCCCTGAACTTCTATTTAGCACGCCATTATTTTTTTTTTTTATATCTTCATTATTTTATAAACATATTTCTGAACATATTCCATCTAATAAATAATAAATACTCGCGGTAATGCATGCGCTTCAAAAAAATAAATAAAATAATTTAAGTAAAATTGCTTCAACTATAACAAAACTTTAAGGCCTATCAACCCGTTTCACCACAGAACAATTTCAAATAATTAGTTTAATGCAACGAAATAAAACTTTAGTTGGTCCTAACTCGAGAGAGCTCTCTAAAGTGGGCGTACTAAAACCATTTCAAAACCCTTTTATTATTCGCGCCCCTGTAGTGAATCAAGTTTAACAAGTTTATCCTAAAATTTTATCTTAAGACTACTCTTAAATACTGATGAAATTATTTTCTTACATTTATAATTATTTTCTTTTGAAATCAATTTATTAATTTTTACATATTTTAATTTCATTTATTATTTTATTTTTTATATCTTTCCAGGTTTTGTTCTTATTCTCTTTTCAGGTTTTTCTGTATTTCTAATTTTCTTTATTCAGGTTTTCTGTATTTCTAATTTTTTTTTTCAGGACTTTGTTTCTTTCACAATTTTCTTCTAATTTTCTTTGCAGGTTTAGTTTCACTTAGGGTTTTCTTTCATTTTCTTTACAGGATTTTGTTTCTTTTACAATTTTCTTCTAATTTTCTTTGTATGTTTAGTCTCCCTTATGATTTTCTTTTGGAGTAATTTTTACACAAATATATACACAAAAAAAATTATAAGTATTAATACCGCAAGGAAACTGAGCCTTTAAGGTACTTCTAACCTATTTATCTTATTTTATATGGCTCTATAATGAAATTTTTCTTTATATTTTATGGAACTTATCTGTTTCCGGTTCCGAAAGGTTGTCCAGTCGGCTACAATTTTAGCAGTGACGCGCTGTACTCGCTTCTGGGCCGCGTATCTTTTTGTTCCTGGTTTTAATTCATGTTCCCTTGAGTGTTTAAATATGTGTTTTGGTATTCCTACTTCCCTTCTCTCAGATTTTAAATCTATTTTACAAGGTTTTCCTCCGCGATGTAAAAATTCTTTTGTTATTAAAAAAAAAAACAAACACTTAGAATAAACACTGGAATGCCTCTTCTATTTTAACTCAACTTTAATCACTGCCTCTAATTTATACTATTAATATTCATACCGCACTTAACTTCAACGACTGGACAACTGAAAGCCTAGTTTCAGTCCGTGCTTTCGTGTGGTCAAGAAACTGTTTAATTTTTTTGTATCCTAAAATGACAAACCATACACATGTATATTGGGATCATATACATTGGGGTCATTGCCTATATTAGATAGTGCAGGTCGCTCCCACCTACGCCATTTTCTTGGTATCCTATATTGACACTTATGTTATCTATATTGGGGTCATTGCCTATCTAAGCCAGTGCATGTCGCTCCCACCTACGCAATTTTCTTGGCTCCGATCTGTCTAACTTCATTATGTCTCTCTCTTACCCTGGAGAATTGGAGCATTACTTTGGTGTACTGGCCAAACTTTCGTTTTACCCAATGTAATGTCCTAACTTGGACGATTTTCATCCATTGACTTGGCTTGAATACCAGGCACACAGAAAACATAGTTCTTATGTTATCCAGTTCATATACTCTCAACATAAACATATGCGTCAATCCTAGCCAGGACAAAAACCCTTTTAAAGAAAGACAAACTTAAAAGTTTAGTCGATCGTGCAGTGATGCACTTTTAAGTTCCTGCCTCTCAAACTGTTCTTATAAATATCTTATCCAGGGTTGCCGACTACTGAAACCAGGTTTTTATTATATATAAAGGTATTGTGAGCACGCACGCAACAGATGCTGCAAAGGTCTATAGCAAAATGATGACAAAAACCAACAACAATCAACGGCTTGTGTGACCAACAGGTTCGTTCAATTTGAACGCTAGCTATATCCCACACGTTCACGCCGCCATATTGTTCGACGAACAGATTCGCCGATGTGTAAGCCCTTTAAATTAATTTTATCAAAAGCATATTGATAACATAAACTTTCTAGGTGATAACCTTTGCACAAATCACAATATCGTAGTTATGGGTGATTTTAATTTAGGTAAGATATCTTGGTTTTTGTGGATAACAATGTTTTACCATTTAATATACAGTCCGATAGTGAGAATTTAGTTATGAGTTATTTTAAGTCAAATAATTTTCAAAAAATAAAATCGGTTAAAAATGGCTTAAATAGAATTTTGGATTTAGTTTTTGCAAATAATGATCTTAAATTAGCCTGTAAAGAAAGCCGGTCATCCATAGTTAATAATTTATCCAACTTGATTTTTATAAATTTGATACAACAAATATAGACTCATTAATCCAATTAAATTTTGCAAAAGGTAACTTTACAGCTATTAATGATTCCTTAACCTCAGTTGATTGGTCATTATTATATAATATGGAGTGTCTGTCTCTAGCAAATCTAATGTTTTGATCGAAACTTTTGAGTTCAGCTGGTCTATTTGTTCCTAAAAAAAGGTATTCACTTAAGAAATAAACCACCTTGGTTTAACTCTAGATTATCAAAGTTAAAAAACGCAAATTTTGTAGCTGATCAATCAAATTTTATTCGATTCAGGAACGAATTTGATTGCCTTCATAAGTTCCTGCTCCAAACTTGTTTTAAATGTAGAAAGTTATGTAAAATCAAACCCGAAGTATTTTTGGGAGTTTTTAAATTCCAAGAAAAAGAACCACAAGGTATCCAACCAGTGTGAAATTCTGTGGTTTAAAGTCTAATAATGCTTCAGAATCTACTCTCCTTTCCTCTAAATATTTCCAAAATGTGTATGAAAATCATAGATCTCTAACAAATCTAAATTATCTCAACTTTGATGACCTAAATATGGGTTCTTTGGATGTCTTTAACATTTCAGTTGACGACGTAACTTTAGCAATTACTCATCTTAAACCTAACTTTAAATTTGAACATGGGGATTTTCCGCCAATGTTTTTCAAACTATGTAGAAAATGTTGCTGTTCCTTTAGCTTTTATTTTTAATCTATGCATTAAAAAAGGCATTTTTTTAGATATATGGAAAATTTGCTTGATAGTTCCAATTGTGCTTGATAGTTCCAATCACAAACATGGCAATTGTGAAACAATGCACAATAGCTAAATTGTTTGATCATATACTGAAAATCAAATTATTTGAGCATGTGAAGTGTGTTATCTCTGAATTTCAACATGGGTTTTTTCCTGGTAGATCAACATGTTCAAATTTACTGGTTATTTCGAAAAACATTATTAATGCAATGGAAGATGGTAGTCAGCTAGATATCGTCTACACTGACTTTTCTAAAGCAATTGATAAAGTTGATCACGTTATTTTTTAAACAAATTAAAAAAGTTCGGTTTCTCGGATACTTTAATAGCTTTTTTTAAAAGTTATCTACACGCTAGAAAACTTTATGTCAAAAGTGGGTCAACTATTTCCGATGTTGCTATTGATGCTTCGTCAGGAGTTCCACAAGGTAGCCATTGCGGTTTTCTTCTATTTTTAATTTTCATTAATGACTTACCAAAACACTTGAAGTCTGCCAGATGTCTTTTCTATGCTGATGATGTCAAATTATTTCGTAATATCTCGAATGATTCTGACTACATGAGTCTCTAAAGTGACCTCTCAGTTTTACATAGCTGGTGTCTCTGAAATAAACTGTCCTTGAACATTAATAAATGTTGCATAGTTTCTTATATTAAATGTACAAATATCGTTTTATTCAATTATACATTGAATAATTTTGTATTAGAAAGATTTGGGGGTTATTTTGGATACACAACTTAATTTTAAATGTCATTATGATTATATTATTTCTAAGTCATATCCCATGCTGGGGTTTATCAAAAGGCATACTCAAATTTATAAAGATCCTTTAACTATAAAGTCTTTATATGTTTCTTTGGTACGAAGTATAATCGAATATTGCTCTATCGTTTGGAATCCGTTCTATATTGTTGAATCAAATCGAATCGAGAGAGTTCAAAAAGTAATGAGCAAATACGCGGTTAAATAGCTTTACTGGCCTGATGGTCTCCCAACATATGAGGGTCGTCGTAAATTACTTGGCTTGCAATCATTAAAAGATAGAAGATCGGTTTTTTGTCTTCTATTAGTCTATAACATATTTTCCGGGAAAATTAATTGCACTGAACCGTCAAATTTCTTTCAAACTTATGATGCACCAAGGGATTTGAGACGCACTCGCATGTTTGAAGAAAATTTCCACAGGGCAAATTATGCTAATAATGAACCAATAGCTAGGTGTGTGCATTTATGTAACATAACAGTCTTTCCAATATTTTAAAATTTAATGCATCTGGACACCAATTTCAGCTCTTGCAACATGCTTTGCATTGAAGTCATGAATTGAGTCATGCAACATGCTAAATTAGATATCATCGATTCTAAGTTTTGGAGAGTTCAAAACTGGAGAGCCTACCAACACCAATACACTAGCGGCAACCCCACATGTTCCATGTGCCATCTCTTCCTGCTAAGGCGCCTTGTCAAGAAATCATAATTTTCACTAGACTGCGACTGGGGGACACTCAAATCACACACGAACATCTTTTACTTGGTCAGATTGTTGCAAATTGTACTCTCTGCGGCTATAGCACAGTTTCCGTATCACACATCTTAAATGATTGCCCAAAAATTAACAACATTAGAAGTAACATACTTGAACACCAAAAACCCACAGATCTATTAAAAATTTGTTCAACCAAAAATATCACTTCTATATATAAATTTATCTATCAATGTAAACTTTTAAATAAAATTAAATCTCTCTTTATATTAAGCAAACTTTTAAAACTATATTAAACTTCACATATTCTAAGACACTTTATATCTTTATTATAAACTTTATTATAAACTCTGTTTGAAATTTGACTGACCGATAGCCTGCGTTGCTCGTGTCATGAATTTAAAGTAATGTAATTATTTATAATTATATTTCTTAGAAATAAATAAATAAAAAAAAAAAAAAATGTTGTATATTAAACCCTCTTGCCATACCCTATCAAATGCCTGAGCAACATCTAAAAAAATTGCAGAACAGTATTTTTTTCTTCATACGCTTAGTGCCGGGAGCAAACACTGTATCAGCAAAACAATTCTACCTCTTGTATTATCTAAATCATTCTTAAGCAAGTAGCTTTTATCCTTTTATTCCATTAGAGTAGGGGTGGGCACAATTCTTGCCCGTGCTGCGACTGCGGGCAAGCAGCGGGCAAGCAGCGTGCGAAATCAATTGCAAGATGAATTTGGAGGTGAATCGGATTGCGGAACGGAAAATCCTCTCTGTAATCCTCTCAGAATATGCAATCACAAGAGCGCACTTGAGATTGCGTTAGTGCAGAAAAATGTGTATTAATCTCACGTACAGAACGATCAAAGCTTCAGTGTTCAAGCGAACGTCAAGCAGGCAACATCTGCGCTGGTCTGTTCTTTGAATACATGACGAAAAATTGTACACTGTACAAAATTTCATGCATGGAAAATTTTTTATGATTCTGCATCAAACTGTATAATTTTTTCATTGCAGTAGTTTTTTGTTTATAAATTTTTTTTTTAAATACGACTAATTATAAATAATCGACCATGAAGTCAGATTTAATTTTTTTATTTTTTGTTAAAATCATCCAAGATCTATAACAATTTCTTTGTTTCAAAAAATCAAATATCACATTCTATGACATTTTTTGTTCTTTTTTTTTATTTTCATTTATCATTTTTCCATGAACCCATCGCCGTCTCATAATAAAAATTTGTGCACTTTAAGCCGAGATATACAAACCAAAAAAATTTAGAATGGATTGTTTTTAGCTTTTTACATGTCCGTTTGCTTATCTGTATTTCACTTTATCCATCTGTCAGTGTGTTTAATTTTTATAAACCGTCCACTACACATTTATTTCATTTCGCAGTATAAATAAAAGCAAAGAAAAAAATCACAAATATCTATAAGATTTCTGCAGAAACCACTTTAGCACTACTTTGTTTTCAGTGTGCTTTATAGAAACCGTAAGAGCGAGAGCATGATGATGTGAAAAGTAAGTGTTGCATATCTTACATATTAAGAGGATTGCTTATTAAAAGGGAGTTTTTTTTTTAAATTACTACCAGCAGCTATAAAATCGCTTTGCAAAAACAATTTCTTGGCATATTTATAATTGTATAAGAGCATGCAACCATTATAATTCTACATCTGCCTCCTAACATATTTTTAACTAATATTTTGTTAGAACTGAATCGCATAATAAATTTATACTTTTATTTAGCGCGTAACTACTTAAAAGCAAGTGTAGGACACAAGACGTTATCGAGATATGATTGAATTCAACATGATTGAATTCAATTAAATTCAAAATATTAAATAGTAAAATTATAAAACGGCCTTTTTTTTATATAAATTTTTTATAAATTTGTTTTATATACAAATCATGCAACATTGATTATGAACTGCTCTGAACGCAATGAGCACAATTATGATTTTTGCAAAGCGTACTCAAATACTAGGGTTGCCAAGTCACTGTTTTTTGTTTCTTAAAACAAATTCTATAATTTTTAATTAAAGATTTTTATTTGTAACGAATAATGTAAATAGCACAATTTTATTCTATTATTCATTAAATTAATATTATATATGAAATGTATGAAACATTTACCTATAGACTGTTACTATTAAGAAAAAATTTAAATTAATATTTGATATTTTTTATCACCTTTTTCTGTGGATGTTTTCAATGCTCCAATAGACCTTCAGTTGGAACTGATTGATCTTCAGTCCTCGTCTCGTTTAATCCTCGAATTTAAAAATACCTTAAATAAATAGTGCTTAATTTTAAAAAAAAGTATGAAATTATTTTTACAATTTAACGATCTTATTCGGGGAAATGACAGTTGTACATTGTTGACAGTTAAAAATTTGTATATTTATTACTTTTACCTCGAAAAAAATGACTCTAAAACATATTTTGAAAGATATCTTTATTTATAAGATGTACCTTACTATCCAGGTCAATTTCCAAAATTTGGACCAATTTTTCTTTCGCAAACATATTGATTGTGGAAACATCAATTCTATACAATTTTGCTAAATATTTATTAAATTTATATAAAAGTATTTAAGATATGGCAACCCTGTAGATATCACTATCTATATAACGCTCTTCTTACGCTCTATCTCATTATATTTTCGCATGTCCCTCGTTTCCTTTACCAACGAATTTTTGAAGCAATGCTGTCGCCCGTGCAGCAAGCAGCGGGCAACCAAAATGCCCGTACGGGCAAAATGCCCATACGGGCAACTTTGCCCACCCCTACATTAGAGCAACACAACAATAGCTTTAAGTTTTGCCATGTAATTGAACTTTTCATTGTATGTATGAAATGTACATAAGTTTATTGTAAAAGAAACGAAAGAAAGTCTCAATAAATTGACTTGACTTGACTTCTTCATACGCTTTTCTTATTTCGTTTGTTATACGATGCACTTGCTCTATAGTACCATGTTTTTTTCGAGAGCCAAATTGGTGGTTTAGGATAATTCCTGTTTGTTTCATATGTGGCTCTAAGTGAGCAGTAATTTTTCAAAAAGTTTTGAAAATATAGGTAGTAAACTTATTGGTCTGTAAGAAGATGTTTGTCTTGGGTCTTTTCCAGGTTTGGGAATCATGGTTATCTGTGAAATTTTCCAAGACATTGGGAAATAACAAATTCTCAATATTGCGTTAAATATATGTGATAATATTTTAATAACAATACTTGAAGACTCTTTTATCATTTTTGGAGTAATAAGGTCGTACTCTGGTGCTTTCTTAGTATTAAGTTTTGTTTTAATAATTTTGTCTTTATATTTTTATTTGCCTTCCATAGGGTTGCTTCTGTTGGACTTAACTTTCGCGTATATACCATTAAATTTTGTTCTAATTCAGTATTTAGTAATTCTTTTAACCTTTTGACAGCTGAAAGGAACTTTTGTTTAGATTGTGGCGATCTTCTTTGCTGCCACTCTCTTCTCAAAGCTCGTTTTTCTCTAAGAAGCAATTCAATTTATTTTGCGGCCCTTTTTAGAGTTGATGCTTGTGTGGTTTGAGTTACAGGAGTTGCATATTTAGCCGTTGAGATTTGAATATTTCTGAAGCTCTCAATAATTGAGTCAATTTCATTTTCGCTTTTTAGTGAGGGTTTCAGCTCTAAATGACTACTAATGTACTGTCGGATTTCAGCCAATTTGTTTGCTTTGAAGTTAGTCTACATGATTTTTCCATTGGTTGAACTTGACTGTGTAGGTGTAATATTCTTTTCGATTACACGTCAGCTCATTTGAATGGTGACGTTTCACATGCCGAAAACAACATCAATATGCCAACAACAACAGCTGCCTTGCTCGATGAACATTTGATTAATTAACAGCAGTCTTCGGATACAGCTGTACCAATGGATATATCTCTCAATCAGTAACAACAACAAGCACAGTGTCATATTCAACAGATTCAGCAGCGGCAGATATCGAAATGTGATTATGATGATTAATTGAATATTAATCTGCAATCAGTGCTTAAGGAGCTCATTAGCTTAAAATCTTCAAGTGAGTGTGCGCTCGTATTAATAAAATCTTTACAAGAGGACAAAGTTCTCCTAATGCAAAAGGTTGACAACCTGCAGTCGGAGTTGAATTTTATAAAGCTACATGATGCTTTAAATGGCAATACTAATAAATTTCAGCTCGATCAAACTAAGCTGTCACTTGATTGCGGCAGCCAAGTATCAACTGCTAAGCCGAAAAACTTAATTTCTAATTTATGCTCTCTAGTGTCCTACCGAATATTCGGCTTATTCGGCCGATTTTTTAACTTTCGGCTACGGCTTTTTGCTTTGTAATAACTAAAAATATTTTTATAATTGTTTAGCAAAATTATAGTATAATTCGATGAATTCCGTTCGAAATTCCATACTTGAAACACTTGTTGGTTTTGTTTTTCTCTTTCTTCTGTTCTACCATAAGTTGGTTTTCGTTCGTTGAAAACTTTATTCAAATGATAAATGCAGTGAGTCCGATCCATGATACAATTACAAGGTAAGCTCATTTTAAGATGGCTGCTCAAATGAGCAATTTTGCAACAACAAAGCTGTAGAAGCTACAAACATCAAACGAAAAAAGCAACAACAACAATTACAAAAACTAAAAATTAACAGCTGATTTTGACAACTAGCTCACCCTGCTCTCCAATATGACCCTACCTTGTAATCATGTATCATGGTCTGACAGACGTGGGTTGATAAGATCGTACATGTTGAACGAACTGGCAGAAAACTCAAAAATTTTTTATTTTTACCCAATGCGGTCGGACACTAATGCTCTCTAAATAAAGACATTGGCCCTTAATAATAAAGAAATTCTAAGTCGAATTTATCTTAAACTCGACTTTAACGTTCAATCGGTAGTAATAATAAAAAGTCACTTTTAATTTAGAAAACATCTAGTTGTGGCTCGCCGGCTTCTAAGTCAATTCCAAAGTGACATTTGAAATAATTGCAGTGAATATGGACGATTAAAGAATATTTATGGATCTAGAAATAATAAATGATTCAGAGCTTAAGGAAACAAAAGAAGCAACTTACTTTTATAGCGGCATCCATTTGTTTTGCTTGATGAATGCAAATTTATTAATAAATAAAATCAGCTGACAAAAGCAAACAGAACAAAGGGTACGTTCAGAGATGAAATTTAAGATCAGTTCACAGTAGAAGAACTGAAGTCGACTTTTGTTAGATTTGTTTTATTACTATGAAACCTAAAAAGTAGCTTAGAACCACCTAACTAAATTTGAGTTAAGAAGCGAGTTTTTACGTTTCTATTACTAAGGGCCAATGCAAATAAGACAAACAACAACATTTCTAAAAATAACAAACTCCCTGTTATGCACAACGTAGCTAATGCAGTTCCAGAATCCTCTTCGAAAACCGGTTTTGAGACATCAAATGTATAAGATTCTCCTACTGTTGATGCTGATTTTCAATCTCTGCCTCTCTCGACTACTGCCGCGCTCGATTCCTGTTCATCAGATTCTTCTCGCATTGCGCTGTCATATGCTTCCGCCGCTGCTGCTGCTGCTGATGATGCTTTGTCTTCTGCTTCTACACTAAGGCCTCCTACTAAAGAGTGGACTTACTTACTTACTTATCTGGCGCTTACAACCGAACGTCGGTTTTGGCCTCGTATAAGAAATTGCGCCATTTCTGTTTTGAGCTTGCTGGCGCCAGTTGGAAACACCAAGATTAGTCAGGTTATCCAACACCTGATCCTTCCAACGAAGATGTGGGCGTCCTCTTCTGCGTTGACCACCACCGAATCGAATATTTTTTCAATGGAGCGTCGTTTTCCATTCGCTCAACATGACCTAGCCAGCGGAGCCGCTCGATGTTAATACGCTTAACTATGTCGATGTCAGTAGCGAACTCTTGACATCGCTGACAAGAGTGGACTACTATGCGTTATAATAAAAATAAATTTAACGATATAACTAATAATATGGATATTGGAATTGTAGGCAACAATGCAAATAACGAGCTCGATGTGGCAGCGCCTATGAAGCTTTTGCATCTCTCTTCATTTAAGCCATTTGTCACTGCTGACAGCGTGATTGACTTTATTACATCGCATACTGACATAAATAAGAGTAACATTAAATGATTCCGCCTCGTGAAGAGAGGTATGGATGAAACCACATTAAAAAGAGTCAACTTTAAACTAGCTATAGCAAGTAATGACTATGAGAAAGTATTTAATTCTGCGCTATGGCCTGCAAATGTACGTGTTCGGTAGTTCTCTTCTTTTTTCCCGAAAGAGGGAGTGAATGTCATGACTCGCTAGCACACAACGAAGTCACCTTACATAAGAGCAGCATCGCGTCAACAATTTCGACTGCAATAACAACACCAATTACAACACCTGATACATGCCTTGACTATTCTGGCACTGTCTCTACTTCTGCCGATCATCATGATTATGTTTTCCTAAATTCGCACACATTTCTTGTGAGTACCATAGCTTCAACCATATCAATGGTTCCAACCATGGTATAATAATACAAGGTAGCATTGCCAGTTGCTAAACATCTCCTGTCAAAAAATATACTCAAAAAGAGAGCGCTCAGAATCCGCCATTGAAAACACAAACAATGTTGAAAACGTTGAAGTGAAAAAAGCAACAACCTCAGTAGCTGCAGATGTATTTTCACAAACAACAGGTTTTGACAGGAGATGTTTTCTTGCAGAAGAGAAAATAAGCAGTTGTCAATGCTACCTTGTATTATTATACCATGGTTCCAACAACCACAACAACTACAACAGCCGATGCAAGCATAGTCTCTTCTGGCTCTTCGGCATAGTCTTTTCATACTGCCGTTCATGCTATCAATTTCTCCAGCACTCTACATTTTCAATGCTTAACGCTGCAGCTCCTCTCAATATATCTACTGCGCCCTGTGACTACACCGCACGACAAAATTCTTCTACAGCTACTGGATAGTCAGTTTATTATGAAAATATGAGTGGAATACGCACGAAAACATCACAGCTTCTACTTGCTATGGCTCTTCATGAGTATGATATTGTGGCCATTACCGAAACTTGGCTTCATGCTGAAATCTTATCTTCTGAAATGTTCGATAATTATTATAGCGTATACCGATTGGATCGCTGCACTTTATCAACTATATTAGGTTTGTTCACGTACTTTACTTGTAAAAACTTGCAGGGAGAGAGTAAAAGAAGAATTGAGATAAAAATATTTAAAAAGAGAAAAATAGCAGAAAAAGTACGTGAACAGAAAACTAGTAGAAACTTGCAAGTTAACAGCTGATCAAACGAATTGACATCATATGCTGTTTTTTCTGCTATAATAAATGGTTATAAATTATTGAAATCATTTTTTGGGTCTCACCAACATTAATATTATAATTACATTTTCCTCAGCATTACAAATGTTTCTTTTTCCATCCATTTTAATACGAAATCAACAAGAAATAACTTTTGACAGCTTGTTTTTTTTTTTTTGACAAACAGTTTTTTTCGGTAGTTGCAAGTTCTTGCAAGTAGAAATTTTGCTAGCAGAAACTTGTAGCTACTTTTTTCTCTCTCACTAATTTACGCTCTCGTTGTCCTCTCTCCTTGCAAGTTTTTCGAGTACGTGAACGCTTTACTGGTAAAAACTTTTAACAATTTGTACAAATTTTTTGTTAGTGAACAAACCTATTATCTACTATTGGCAGTGTGCAATAAGCTTCATAGTAAATTAGTAAAACTTCATAATAATGACAGTGCTATTGAACAGATTTGTGTTGAAAAAAGCTTTTCAAATCGACATTTTATTTATTTTTTCGTATCGTATTTCACTATACAGCATAAAAGGGCTTACACATCGGTGAATCTGTTCGTCACACGGCGGCCATGTTCACACAAGTTCGCTAGTTAAGAAGCGATGTTGGACAGTTTGTCTCACGGTTGGCCGTGTTTACAAAAATTTTTGATTTTCTCTGTCGAACAAGGGAAAACCAACAACAATCAACGGCTTGTGTGACCAACAGGTTCGTTCAATTTGAACGCTAGCTATATCCCACACGTTCACGCCGCCATATTGTTCGACGAACAGATTCGCCGATGTGTAAGCCCTTTAAATTAATTTTATCAAAAGCATATTGATAACATAAACTTTCTAGGTGATAACCTTTGCACAAATCACAATATCGTAGTTATGGGTGATTTTAATTTAGGTAAGATATCTTGGTTTTTGTGGATAACAATGTTTTACCATTTAATATACAGTCCGATAGTGAGAATTTAGTTATGAGTTATTTTAAGTCAAATAATTTTCAAAAAATAAAATCGGTTAAAAATGGCTTAAATAGAATTTTGGATTTAGTTTTTGCAAATAATGATCTTAAATTAGCCTGTAAAGAAAGCCGGTCATCCATAGTTAATAATTTATCCAACTTGATTTTTATAAATTTGATACAACAAATATAGACTCATTAATCCAATTAAATTTTGCAAAAGGTAACTTTACAGCTATTAATGATTCCTTAACCTCAGTTGATTGGTCATTATTATATAATATGGAGTGTCTGTCTCTAGCAAATCTAATGTTTTGATCGAAACTTTTGAGTTCAGCTGGTCTATTTGTTCCTAAAAAAAGGTATTCACTTAAGAAATAAACCACCTTGGTTTAACTCTAGATTATCAAAGTTAAAAAACGCAAATTTTGTAGCTGATCAATCAAATTTTATTCGATTCAGGAACGAATTTGATTGCCTTCATAAGTTCCTGTTCCAAACTTGTTTTAAATGTAGAAAGTTATGTAAAATCAAACCCGAAGTATTTTTGGGAGTTTTTAAATTCCAAGAAAAAGAACCACTAGGTATCCAACCATTGTGAAATTCTATGGTTTAAGCCGCGTTTCTATGCTATCACTTACGATCTCCCACAATCACATTTTTTGTTAGAAAGAAAAAGCATGTGACCCTCACCATATGGGATTGACGAATGTGAGTGTGAAACAGGCATTAATTTTTTGATTTTATAGCAAGTGATATCCCCTGTGGTTTCATGTGATACTAGAAGATAGAAAAAGTTCAACTTTTTGAACTTTTGCTATAAAAGGTTATCACTTGCCATAAAAATAACAAATATTTTATAGGTAGTATTTTTGTTTTTTTGTCAACATTCAAAAACGAAAATTATTTGTCAAATTGAAATAAAAAAAACTGTGGCCGGCCGTGAATTAAAAATAATTTTAAAAATAAATTTTAAACATCAGTTCAGAGGGTAAGCATTTCAAAATTATATTATATTTCAAATATATATATATAACATTTAGCAAAAATTTCCGAAGCCACAATATTGCCATCAACAACATACTGCCAGCAGCCACAACAATATTAAGACTTCGAGTACTTAAAGAGTAAGCTTTTCAAACTTATATCATGTATCAAATATATATATGCTATTTATCTACAGGTTCATCTAGCCAAAAAAAATTCCGAAGCCACAATATTGCGCGCAGTACCATATTGCCAGCAGCACCATATTGCCAGCAGCAACAACATTACTACGACTTCGATTACTTGAAGGGTAAGCTTTTCAAACCCCTTTCTTATATGTATATACTTAACATATTATATATGATTTAATGAAAATTACCAATAGTTGCATGTGTTAGCAAAAACCTCCACAGCCACTGCCAGCAGTCACAATATTGCCAGCACCCACAACATTCCCAAATATCGCAACCAGAAGCTACAAATTTTCCACTAGCTAGCAGCAGCCAATCAACTCGAATTGAGTATTTCTACCATGGACTGCAGTCATTTTACTGTTGAAAAAGGTATACTTGATTTATTTTACTTTTGAAAAGAATACCATTAAAATGATGAATGTGTTTTTTTTTATAAATTTAGAACAACTTATCGAAGCAGTGCGGTCAAGGTCTGAGCTGTGGGACATGTCGACCGCCAACTACAAAAATGTACACATGCGCCGACGCCTCTGGATGGAAGTATTGACTGAGTTGGGTAAGATAATATTTAAGACCAATTCAGGCGTTATAATATAGTATATCTTATAAAAAATATATTCTAGGATTGGAACACTCAAAAGAAAACATAAAGAGTTTGGCGAAAAAATTTACAAGCCTAAAGTATAGGTACCAGCAGTGGCTCCAAGGAACTTCGGCATCAGGATCAGGAAGAGCTGCAAAGGAATTCCCCTGTGCCCGGTTACTGTCATTTCTAAATGACTCGCTAAGGCCTAGAAAGAAAGTGGATATACCTTCTTTAAAATCGTGTCAATAGACAAGATAGATAGATTATTTATTTATTTAGATCGCGTATACTACCGCAACGATTTTTAATAGAGCTCTTCGCTATGTATTGTGTTATTGTTTCTGATTGCGTATTAATAATTAAATATATATTCGTAAATAGTTCAGTGCACTTGCTTGGTTATTGTATATGCTTTTTTAGATTTATGATAGTGATGCCCAACTCATCAGCTCGCTCTGTTGGCGTAAAGCTGGAAAACAAAAACAAAGTAACTCGTGTAAGTATTTGGATTCAACAACATAGTACGGTGGGCAAAAGCACTCATATGCGGCCTTATAATTTCACATCCAGAAAACAAGTGCAAAAATAATAAAATACAAGACAAAGTATTGTGCATGTTGTTTGTTGTAGTGTCTCGCCTTTCTACGAGTGACAACCTGTGTAGCATAAATACAGAAAAATATCATAAATTCACTTCAAACTCCTTTTACTTATAAATAAAATTATATTATATTAAAGTGATTTCAATGACATCCATTGCACAGCTGGATAGTATGAACTTGGAAACATTCATAGTAAAGAGTGATTTTTTAAGTGCCTGATAACTTTTTTTTAAAAAAAAACGCATAAAATTTGCAAAATCTCATCGGTTCTTTATTTGAAACGTTAGATTGGTCCATGACATTTACTTTTTGAAGATAATTTCATTTAAATGTTGACCGCGGCTGCGTCTTAGGTGGTCCATTCGGAAAGTCCAATTTTGGGCAACTTTTTCGAGCATTTCGGCCGGAATAGCCCGAATTTCTTCGGAAATGTTGTCTTCCAAAGCTGGAATAGTTGCTGGCTTATTTCTGTAGACTTTAGACTTGACGTAGCCCCACAAAAAATAGTCTAAAGGCGTCAAATCGCATGATCTTGGTGGCCAACTTACCGGTCCATTTCTTGAGATTAATTGTTCTCCGAAGTTTTCCCTCAAAATGGCCATAGAATCGCGAGATGTGTGGCATGTAGCGCCATCTTGTTGAAACCACATGTCAACCAAGTTCAGTTCTTCCATTTTTGGCAACAAAAAGTTTGTTAGCATCGAACGATAGCGATCACCATTCACCGTAACGTTGCGTCCAACAGCATCTTTGAAAAAATACGGTCCAATGATTCCACCAGCGTACAAACCACACCAAACAGTGCATTTTTCGGGATGCATGGCCAGTTCTTGAACGGCTTCTGGTTGCTCTTCACTCCAAATGCGGCAATTTTGCTTATTTACGTAGCCATTCAACCAGAAATGAGCCTCATCGCTGAACAAAATTTGTCGATAAAACACATTTCGAACCGAACACTGATTTTGGTAATAAAATTCAATGATTTGCAAGCGTTGCTCGTTAGTAAGTCTATTCATGATGAAATGTCAAAGCATACTGAGCATCTTTCTCTTTGACACCATGTCTGAAATCCCACGTGATCTGTCAAATACTAATGCATGAAAATCATAACCTCAAAAAAATCACCCTTTACTTGAAAACATTCACACAACAACGGTGTGTTTGCACAAAATCGCAGAAATAAAACAAGAACAATGAAAACAATGTAAAAAGCGAGATAGAAGAAAAAGTAACGAAATTCATCTAAAAAATCTAGCACGACAAAACATAAATAGTTATTTTTTTCATTAACATGTTTGGCCTTAAGCTCAAAAATTAATTTTCAATGTGATTGAATAAAAAGGTCGCATTATCATAAGAAGCTTGATAAAGTACCATCATTGCAGTGCCATTATTGAAGTCCACTGCGTATGAGTGACATTATTTCTTTACTTATCTGCATATTAGAGAGCTACACAAAAAACATTAATTTCATACGACTTTACTATTATACCGTATATAGTTAAATGACAAGTAGGTGGCTTGCGTAGCTCATTACACCATATTTTGTGACTTGTGCAAGTAAACATATGTAGATTTGGGCTTCTTATGTGAGTTGTTTCATTTTGAAAATTGAATTATCTATATTAATCCTCACTAATGTAATAATCATGTTATTTAAAAATTTGTAGATCAACATCATTATGGAATTCGGTGGAAATTAATATAGAAGATGAAAGTAATATTTACATCACAAATTAAACTCGAACACATTTATTTTAACAATTCATTTACAGCAACAACAAATACATGTGCAATAATATATGAAGATGTCGAACACCTGGACGATTTTATGGAAGATTTTTGTACATTTGAAGTCACTAGCGAAGAAACTGACCAATTTTTGCAAGGTAAATATGAAAAACCTGTATTTTCGCAAAACCTGTAAAATTGTTCTGGCCCAATGTGTTTGTAGTTAATAATACAATCCTTGTATTTCTATAACTTTAATAATTAAATAAAGTATTTATAATCGCAATTAATTAATTTGGATTTAGAATAGATTTATTTTTGACACGTCTGATAAAATTGAATTATGTAAAATATTATATATTTTTAGGAGACAATTTTATCACTGAAGAAGAAATATTAAATGAACAAAACCGAAGTAAATCGTGCACTCAAAATTCAAGTAAAAAAAAAATATCACCTCCAAAAACAAAAGATTTAAAAAGAAAGCAAGAAGAAGATCATTCTCTCGGTATATAAAAAATATATAAATCTAACACTGCAGAATTAATTAGTCTAAATTAATCTTAATTTAGTCTTATTTATTAAATATATATACTAGAGCAGTCCCCGTCGAAACTTTTCTTTTTGTTTTTAATTAGAAAATGAAAAGGTATTTTAGTAAAAGTTCTTAAACAGAGAAATTTAGAGATATTCTTTTGCATCTTCTTTAGAGATATACTACAGTTTTGCCTGGTCTATTTTCTACAGCTTTTTATATGTCATTTTATTTGTTGTACAATACTATAAAAGTAGGGTTCGTTGATTCTTCTAGCATGATGTAGCTATAGATGTCTGTATCATCTCAAAAGTATATATTGGAGTTGTGTAAATGTTAGTCATTTTTTTGCATAATGAAATGAATTCGAAATTTCAACACTCTACTAAACCTACTGAAGAAGTAAAAAATGAGTTTTCTCATTACAATCATTCCACCTATAGCAACCTTGTAAATAACGTTTAGTTTTAGGATTTTACTGTTAAAAGAATTGTGCATGCAATAGCCTTCAAAGGCTTATTAAACAATAGTCTTCGGAAAGTGTGTCTTAAACTTCCCATGTAAAATAGATTATACAGGAATATCTCTTGAGCTGAAAGCTTCTGCTGAGATATGTGAACAACTTTTGTAGGTGTTTTTCTCAGCCTCAAAGAAAATCCTTTGAACAGTTATTCAAACACAAACTGGATAGTTTCAAAATCCATAAACTATGCAGGACCAAGTCTAAGTGCAGACCAAGATGTTTGGAATTTTCCTTATTTTTACCGGGCCTTTTTTAATCACTTAAAGCAATAAATTTAAACGTGATATTGTTTGGTTTAACCCTAATTCGAAAATTTGTCTTGGGCTTTCTCTTGATTCAAAAATTGGATGAAATTTTCTAACTACATCCTTGTTTAAAATCAAAAAATAAACGTATCTTTAAGACTTCATATATACCAAATTGTCGCCCATAGGTAGCGGCAGTCATGAGCACATGCTCCCCGCATACTTCAGCGAAACAAAAATGATTGTAAAAAAAAAATAGTGAACAGTTTTAAGACTTTTGGACCCATCTATAAAAAATCTTGCGAACGCGCATGATATTCCAAATCCACTTTGCTATAGTTCCGCAGTGTTATATTAAAATATTTTTAGGTTATAAGATATATATGAAATGGACTTCTGCACAGTTGCACTCGTTTTCTGTCACAAAGTGTTGGAATTTTTTTTAAAATATTGGCTAACTCGCGTTGTCCCACTCCTCCCACTTTTTTTTAAGTTATTTGGAATTGCTCAAAAAAAAAAAAATATAGATTCGTCATTTTGTTGTACTGCTTTATTCTGTTTTAAATGCTTACACAACGCAATCTTTCTCATGTAGAAGTCTAGTACAAAGTAAAAAAGAGATATATTTGTTATTTTTATTTAATATACTTCCGTATATGCTATAAGGCATTTATAACTATATTTATATTCTTTTATTAATTATTATAGAAAAACTCAAAATTAAAAGAGAAGGTCTGGAGTTAAAGAAGCAATTTATGAACTCGAGGAAACAAATTGATCCAACAGACACCAAACGCATGTTCTGCGATATGCTTTATGGTGACTTAAAAGACATGGATATGGCAAAGTTTCGTATTTTGAGAAGTAAAATTTTACATTTAGTTGATGAAGCAAAAGCTGACAAGTTTTGATGTAATATTGTTTAATTTTCTTTATTGTTATTTCTTAATCCTTTTTTACATTTAACCTTGTTTTTAATTTTAAATATAATTTGTTCAATTCTCATTAATTAAAATAATTTTTAATAATACTAATAAATTTAATTCATTTGAAAAAATGTCACAGTATTTCATATCTATAAAATGCAAAAATTAAAGTAAGAGACAAATGAAGCGATGATTTTACTACAGGGGCAATATTTACGGTAGTTCTCAGTAAACTTATTAGCCGCGTTATTGATTTACTAAAGCAAGGTAATTGAACTGTTGTCAGACTTGATGAGCAACATGGAATATAACATTTTTTACCTTTTTTTGCAATACATAGAAATCAAGCACGCGTTTGATAAGTTAATTGCTTTTTGTCCTTTTTTTCGGCTTGGAAGACCTTGGCAGGAACTCCAATCGATATAATTGGACAAGTCCTTGCAACTTAAGCCCTTACACCACGTCAAGGTGACTACCAAGTAAGGGATTGTGAGCCGCTTGATCCAAGAACAGACACTCACTACAGCCGCACCTAACCTGGTGAACAGACGCTGCATTTCTAATGTTTCTGCAATCTCTTCGCTCCAGTTCTTAGCTCTGTCTAGCTGTGTTATTTATGATGTCCCATTGCCAGGGAACACTGCCATGTCCAGAAAAGTAATGCATAAACTTTTTTCTTGTTTCCTTAGCAGCAGAATAAGTGTTATGCCTTCCACTGGCTGAGAGCTTCATCATATTGGAAGAATAGGACCTCCATTCTCCTTTTTTTAAAGTCCCATTCACTTCCTTATCAATAAGATCTGGAGTTAGGTATTGCGGGCATTTTTGTAAACGAAGCCAATTGTGCAAGCAGACGCTAGCTGCAACAATTTTCTCAACAGTTTCGACCCTTGCTATTATTGGCTGTCGGAAAATACGCCACTTCGAAACCAAAATACCAAATTCATTTTCTACTACACGGCGCGCACGACTTAGTCTAAAAATTAATTTGAATTTTTCCATTTAATATGCAAGTAAATAAAACAAGACATATATACCTATAGTTAAAAATGCGTTCATTTTCATCCATTGTAGTATGAGAAAATGGCTTCATTAGTGTTGTTTCTAATGGAAATCCATCATCGCCAGCGAAAACAAAAGGAACTTTGAGGAACTCTGCACTTACATCGGATGGTTGTGGAATTCTGTAAGGATAAGCATATGAATAGATACATTTACATGTTTCATTATATTTATGTACGGTAGTTTTCTTGAGTAATAAAGCTTTCCAAAATTACAACGTTGGAAAACTCCATTGTCGCTTTCTTTGCCTGCTGCTCCAAGCTCGCACATTATGAAGCAGTAGTTTGCATCACTAATGGCCATTAAAACAATTGAAAACGTTTTTTTATAATTGAAATACTCGCTCCCCGAGCATGGTGGTGCCTGTAAATATTTGATGTATGGAAGGTACAACAACTTTTCCGCATTTTACCTGTATTTGAATATGTTTCCCATCTATAGCACCAATGCAGTGGGGAAATTGCCACTTATGTATTCTGGAACTCCTCAGCGATTTTTAAAAATGATGCCTTGGATATCTTCTTAAAAACTTTCTTTTTTAATGAAGCTTCAATTGCTGAGCAGGTTTCCGGAATAATTCGGTGAGCCACAGTTGGTGAGCACTTGAAGTTTAGCGCTATACTGCGCTGAGACTCGCCATTTGCCAAGTATCTTAGTAATAAGATTGTTCTTATTTCGACATGCTATCTAACTAAAAAAAATTACGTCAGGGTCATAGCAAGCCGACAACTTTCACTGATTGGCTCCCTTGTCAACCACATTTTTTGGATAAGAGGTGCTACAAGGCGTAATAGCTCTTCGAATTGAATAGCACTCATCCTTATATACTGGTGAAGCAGCTGTGGATCCGACATTTTTAGGCGAATGAAGTGGGTTACGAAGGCACCATCTATGTTGCGTTCTTGATAAAACGGCCTTTCCCAAGAACGACGATGACGTTTTGGAGGCAATGGTTCTTCGTCTTCCGATGAAGATGAGGAGCTTGAAAAAATAATTTCCAAAGCAGCAGCGGCTTCTTCGTCTTCCAAAGAGTTCATATTTATACTGTTTGTTTTGAAATTTTTTATTTATTATTGAATTGATTAAAATTCTAAAACAAATAGGTTTTGATAAGCAAATTTATTTATTTACTGTGAAATGTCAAACTTTTATAGCTAGAATGCCATACATACATCTCGCTCTTTATAGCAAGTGTTTTGTGATATGGGATAGGAGAAGATCATAGAAGATAGCATGGAAACGCGACTTTAAGGTCTAATAATGCTTCAGAATCTACTCTCCTTTCCTCTAAATATTTCCAAAATGTGTATGAAAATCATAGATCTCTAACAAATCTAAAATATCTCAACTTTGATGACCTAAATATGGGTTCTTTGGATGTCTTTAACATTTCAGTTGACGACGTAACTTTAGCAATTACTCATCTTAAACCTAACTTTAAATTTGAACATGGGGATTTTCCGCCAATGTTTTTCAAATTATGTAGAAAATGTTGCTGTTCCTTTAGCTTTTATTTTTAATCTATGCATTAAAAAAGGCATTTTTTTAGATATATGGAAAATTTGCTTGATAGTTCCAATTGTGCTTGATAGTTCCAATCACAAACATGGCAATTGTGAAACAATGCACAATAGCTAAATTGTTTGATCATATACTGAAAATCAAATTATTTGAGCATGTGAAGTGTGTTATCTCTGAATTTCAACATGGGCTTTTTCCTGGTAGATCAACATGTTCAAATTTACTGGTTATTTCGAAAAACATTATTAATGCAATGGAAAATGGTAGTCATCTAGATATCGTCTACACTGACTTTTCTAAAGCAATTGATAAAGTTGATCACGTTATTCTTCTAAACAAATTAAAAAAGTTCGGTTTCTCGTATACTTAAATAGCTTTTTTTAAAAGTTATCTACACGCTAGAAAGCTTTATGTCAAAAGTGGGTCAACTATTTCGGATGTTGCTATTGATGCTTCGTCAGGAGTTCCACAAGGTAGCCATTGCGGTTCTCTTCTATTTTTAATTTTCATTAATGACTTACCAAAACACTTGAAGTCTGCCAGATGTCTTTTCTATGCTGATGATGTCAAATTATTTCGTAATATCTCGAATGATTCTGACTACATGAGTCTCTAAAGTGACCTCTCAGTTTTACATAGCTGGTGTCTCTCAAATAAACTGTCCTTGAACATCAATAAATGTTGCATAGTTTCTTATATTAAATGTACAAATAGCGTTTTATTCAATTATTTTTTTTTTTTTTTTTTTTGGATTCGCCCGGAAGTAGGAAATCTTCATAGATACGTATGACCCGTGCCATACGCATGCACGATTTACATTCTAAGAAGTTCCCGGATCAGCCGGACTGAATAGAATGCACCTACGTGCTAAAACCTACCACCTGTTGGCAAATAAAAGCCTCCACTAAGCACAATTGCTTGGCCTTTCAGCGGAAATTAAAATTAAATAAAGATATTTGAAATTTGAAATTTGAGAAATTTTTGTGCTTATGTAAACATAATAAGCATCATCGAATAAAAGCACATTCTTCATAACACACGGGAATACAAGACAACATCCAAAGTAGTTTATTAGACTATATATAACCGCATTTATAATTGTTGTCATTCGGCTTGGGGCCACTGTCCAACCCAAGATCCTACGTGGAAAAGAGATGCAACTCTCAAACACCAAACCAATACCAAACATAGCACAGATATACAAGTATATATTATGCAGGCACAATATATTTATATATTCGGGTCACTGAAATAGGGGAACACCGAGCTAAAGTTATTATTTGGATATGCATTTGGGCCAACGCAGGTAAAAACTTGTATGGAAAAGAGATACACTCTGACACACCAAGCCGAGGGATACGGTATACATGGTCCCATTTTAAACGAGCTATAGAACTAAAGATGTAAGATAATTTCATGAAAAAAATTAAGCAACGAAACTAAATAAAACGAAAGCTGAAAGTATTTATCAAATTCGATAATGCTTATATGTTAAATCGTAAAATCTACACAATTATCGCGAGCTATTTTTGTTATCGCAATGAATGCGTTAAGTATTCAAATGTAATATAATTTTACGTTTTAAGACATCCACCGAGTCAGAAAAATTTATCAAGTTCAAGTTGCCATTGAAATCACTACACATACATCGCAAAGGGTCGTGAAGGGCATAATTAGAAGTGCACTGACTCAACTTAAAAAGCTGGAAATGTCTGGCTCCGCTCCTAGGGATGTTGAAGTTTAATGAAGAAAGGAGGTAATGTGAGTCTATATCACCACTGAGTAATTTGTATAAAAAGGAGACATTTAGCATAATTCTTCTGCTTCTTAAGGAAGGCAGGGAAATAATTTTAAGGCGGGTTTCGTAAGGGGGTAGAATAAAGTTGGGGTTCCAACGATAATGTAAAGCAAAAAGTAAGAATTGTTTTTGGACCGATTCTAATGCATCGATGTGGACATTGTATTGAGGGTTCCATATTACAGATGCATATTCAAGAATTGGTCTAACAAGAGAGGTATAAAGTATCTTAGTAGTGAAAGGATCGTTGAATTCTTTAGCCCATCTTTTAATGAAACCAAGGACACCTCTAGCCTTATTTACCACCAAATTAACTTGAAGATTGAAACGAAGTTTAGGATCCATAATTACACCTAAGTCAAGAAAACTGTGTACAATTTCTAAGTTGGTATTATTTATAGTGTAATTTATACTATTAACAATTCGACGTGAGAATGTCATTTGCTTACATTTTTTTAAGTTTAATTTTAAAAGGTTTAAATTACACCACTCCACTAGACTATTTAAATCGGATTGTAAGAGTTGTTGTTCTTCAGGCGATTTGTAAGTTAGAAAAAGTTTTACGTCATCGGCGTACATTAAGACGTTACAGTGTTTTATTACAGCAGGAAGGTCATTTATAAACAGTAAAAATAAAACCGGACCAAGATGACTTCCCTGAGGAACACCTGATGTGACCAAAATATTTTTTGACATAGAATTCTTATATAAAACTTTTTGAGAACGATTCGACAAGTACGAGTTAATCCAGTGTAATAGTTTGACGGGAAACCCAATTAGATGAAGCTTTTTCAGAAGAAGATAATGATTGACACAATCGAAAGCTTTGCTAAAGTCTGTATAAATAACGTCAGTCTGTCGTCCTAAAGTAAAACCTTTAATGACACGCGTAGTAAACTCCAAGAGGTTAGTTATCGTAGATTTTCCCTTTAAGAAACCATGTTGAGAGGTGGAAATGGAGGAAGATACGACGTGGGTTATTTGATCAGTTATAATTTTCTCAAATAACTTAGGGATTGCGCTTAGTTTTGCGATACCTCGGTAATTGGAAACATCAATTTTTGAACCGGATTTATGAATAGGTATTATATAAGATTTTCTCCATATATTGGGAAAATGACCGATGTGCAAGGATGAGTTAAAAATTTTTGATAGGGGAGAACACAAACTATTAGAACAATGCTTTAAAATGCAGCTCGGGATTTCGTCAGGACCAGTAGTAAAAGAAGATTTAACTTGTTGAAGGTAATGCATAACTATATTAGAATCTATTATGGGGGTTTCAAAAGAGTTAACTGGTGGTAGGTAAGTATATTCAAGACTCATGCTCAATGGTATATCGGAGTAGGTTGTTTTAAAGAAGTTTGCAAACATGTTGGAAACATCGATGTCGCAAGATGCTTCATCATGATTAAATTTCATAAGAGGTGGGAAACTGGAAGTTTTTCGTTTTGAATTGACAAACGTGTAGAAAAGTTTCGGATTATCTTTGAATTGAATTTTTATATTGGCTATATATGCAGAGTAGCATTGTTTATTTAATAGTTGATATCTGTAACGACAAGAGGAATAGGAAGCGAAGTCTAAATTAGAGCCTGACTTTTTATATTTCTTAAATAAGCGATTTTTTGAATTTTTTAAAGACTTAAGCTCATTAGTTAACCAAGGAGGGCATAAAGGCTTGAAATTAATATTTTTTTTTGGCACAGATAATGAGAAGCATTTTTGCAAGGTATCATTGAGAAACTGCACTGAAGATTCGACATCATAAAAAGAGTACGAAGACCTATTATTTAAAATTGGGGACCAGTCAATCCGCGCGAGAAGAGCATTCAGTTTAACATAGTCTGTTTTTTTAAAGTTAAAAATTTTATTATTTCGCGTATCTGGAGCTAATTTATTTTCATTTCCGTTGGCAAGTAATATTGTTATTTCAAGAGTTGGATGATAATCGTCTTCCGGAAAAGAAACTGGGTTCGAACGACGGAGATTTACGGAAGTGCATCTGTCTACAAATACAAGGTCAAGAGATCTATTACTTTTATTAAGAATATTATTAACCTGCTGAAGACACAGCTCAGACAACTTATCTAAGAAGTCATTTATCCAATCAGAGGCAGAGAGAGATAGGAGTAAGAAATGCGGAATCATCGGAAAAACGCCAAGACACGGAAGGTAAGTTGAAATCACCTAATACAATGATAGTGTCCATATTTTTAAGCATATTATGGACAGTTTCGATGGCATTAATATGGTTTAAGTAAATTGTTAAATCACTTTTAGGTGGAATGTAAGAGCAAATAAGATAAATAGAATAATTATTTAGTTTAACTGTAACACAAATAAACTCCAGGTCGTTGGTGCCAGGAATTGTTAATTCCTCAGAAGCAAGCGAGTTATGGACAGCTATCAGAACGCCACTACCGATTTTATCATAGCGATCTTTACGAAAAATTTGGAATTTATTGCACATTATTTCAGAATTTAAAACGTTGGAGCGAAGCCAAGTTTCAGTAAAAATTATAAAGTTATATTCAAAATCAAAACTATTAATGAAAATATCGGAAAGTTTAGAATTGAGACCTCTAACGTTTTGATACACAAGCTCTAACTTAGACTTGTGATTTTTTAATCGTTTTTTGTATGGTACTGAGGACTGTTCGAAGGACGAGGTAAGTGAACAACATTTGCAATACGCGGTTTGTTTTTGAATTCAAATTCATGAACAATTGTATTACGGGGCCAAAAGTTATACATTGAATAATTTTGTATAAGAAAGATGTGGGGGTTATTTTGGATACACAACTTAATTTTAAATGTCATTATGATTATATTATTTCTAAGTCATATCCCATGCTGGGGTTTATCAAAAGGCATACTCAAATTTATAAAGATCCTTTAACTATAAAGTCTTTATATGTTTCTTTGGTACGAAGTATAATCGAATATTGCTCTATCGTTTGGAATCCGTTCTATATTGTTGAATCAAAACGAATCGAGAGAGTTCAAAAAGTAATGAGCAAATACGCGGTTAAATAGCTTTACTGGCCTGATGGTCTCCCAACATATGAGGGTCGTCGTAAATTACTTGGCTTGCAATCATTAAAAGATAGAAGATCGGTTTTTTGTCTTCTATTAGTCTATAACATATTTTCCGGGAAAATTAATTGCACTGAACCGTCAAATTTCTTTCAAACTTATGATGCACCAAGGGATTTAAGACGCACTCGCATGTTTGAAGAAAATTTCCACAGGGCCAATTATGCTAATAATGAACCAATAGCTAGGTGTGTGCATTTATGTAACATAACAGTCTTTCCAATATTTTAAAATTGAATGTATCTGAACACCAATTTCAGCTCTTGCAACATGCTTTGCATTGAAGTCATGAATTGAGTCATGCAACATGCTAAATTAGATATAATCGATTCTAAGTTTTGTGATGGCGATGCATTGTTTGAGCCATAGCTACTACCTGATTTCACAGCATCGGCGTACGTTACTGAAGTTGGTAAGTAATTATTTTTCACAGCATTTGCATATGTTAAATTTGAAGAGGCTGTGGTGGTAGTGGGTGCTGTGTGAAGCACATTTGAATCAGGAGGAACTGATCGTCCTTGAACTAGTGTTTGCCGTTGGGTAAGTTTTGATTTAATATTGGCATAAATAGGACAGCCCCTATAGTTAGCGGTTTGATTTCCACCGCAGTTACTACATTTTTTGTTCTGGCTGTTTGTTTTCAAAAGAGTACAATCTGTTGACGAGTGTAAGTTGCCACATATGACGCATACTGTACGTAAAGTACAATAAGATCGAGTGTGGCCATACCCTTGGCAATTTGAGCATTGCGTGATATTTTTCTTTTTATGGGGCTCTTCTTCCATTATTTTTAGATGCAAAAGGATGAACTTAATTTTTCTTGAGTTTTGCGGTATCTGGTTCGAGCTCAATTAGAAAGATTGGCTGAGGAAGCTTATCTCTATTTCTGATATTAAAAATACTTTTTTCCTTAAATTCAACATCAGTAAGCGCTTCTTTTATTTCAGTTAAGTCTACGCTGGACTCAATGCCTTTTATAACTACTAGCAAGCCTTTGCTACTCTTTAGCTGGTATGTTAATTATGAGGAGTAAATATAATTGTAGGATATATTTGAATACTAATATATTTAATTGTGATCAGTTCTCTAATATTTTTATTAATGATAGTCTTTCATCTATGACGAGGTCTCTTTTTAATGAAGCTCAAAAGCTTAAAAAGGACCTTAACTTTAAGTATTTATGGTTTAGTAATGGAACATTTTATTGCGCAAAGCAGAGGGTGATAACGTTGTGGTTGTAAATTCAGTTGATGATCTTAATAAATTAAAACAGTTTTAAAAATTTCAAATTAAATATGGAAAATGATATAAGTACAGCAAATTTATTTAATATCCCTCTTGTGCTTTGCAAAAAACTAAATTTTGAAGTTATTGCATCTAACTCAGTTTTAACATGATACATCAAAATATTAGAAGTTAAAAAAAAATGTTGATTACTTTGTTTTACATTTGGAATCATTTGAAAATAAGCCGGATTTCATCTTTTTCACAGAAATATGGATTTGCGATTTTGAATTATCTTTATTTAATATTCCTGGGTACAATTGCTATGCAAATTGTAATAACAATTATGCTGCTGGCGGAGGAAAATATGATTTTAACTGTGATTTCAGTTGTTTTAAATTAAATAGTGCTGATGTGGCAACAATTTCTTGTATAATAGATAACCTATCATATTCCTTCTTTTGTATAAATAGGTTGCATAATAATTTGAGTATTAATATATTTTTAAGTGACCTGGGCGCTCTTCTTTCAAATGATAAGTCGGATAATGTTATATTACTGTTCGATATAAACTTGGATATTTTACAAAATTTATCGATAGTCGATAGTTATTTATTTTTGCTTTCTGCGTTTGATTTCGAATCCTGCATAAATAAACCGACTCGCTTAACTGTCAATTTTTCTACATGTATAGATCATATTTTTGTAAAGTTGGGACGTTCTAGTAATATTTCCATCTACAGCTCAGTGTAGAACCAAAATTTTTCAGACCATTGTTTGATTATCTCTTGAAAATGGGCAAAGAAATACCAGTTGAAAAAAAAAACTAACAGATGCAGAATTTAGAAAAAGAGAAAATGAAAGGGAAAAGGAGTTCAGAAGAAGAATAAGGGAAGGCATGTCCCAAATAGACGCAGAAGAATTAAGAAAGCGAAAAAGGGATCAATAACATTTGGAGAGAGAAAAGAAAAAGTTACAAAATGCAGGTACATTGATGTCAACGTCACAAAATGTCTCAGTCACCGGTGTTTCAAAAATTTACCCGTACAAGTATAATCAAACTTATAGTAAGGCTGTGCTAAAATGCCTAAGAAGTCTTCCAGCTTGCCCGGAAAAGAAAAAATGTGTTATCGTTGGTGTGGCTGAACGCATAGGACTAAAACTAGCTACAGTCATGGAAACAAGCTAGCAATTGAATAGAGGTCTTTCCGAAGAAGTGCAATTGGTAACCGAATTTTATTATAGATCTGATATTGTTTACACTTGTCCGGGTTTAAAGGACAGTACGGCAATCTGGGAAAATGGCCAAAAGAAAACTTTGCAAAAACATTATATGACGATGTTTCTGAAAGAAGCCTTTTTTATTTTCAAAGAAGAATTCAGACATATAAATATAGGTTTCTTGAAATTTTGTAGCTTGCGTCCCAAAAATGTTTTGTTACTTAAAGATACACCCACCGAGCAATGCAAATGTCTAATTCATGAAAATTTTGTAATGAAACTGAAAGCACTGAATTTATTGTATTCACAAAGAGTGTATGAAATAAAAAAAGATGAAGGAACCAACTGACTTATCTAAATATGTGATCTGGAAAGAGTGGTGTAAGTCAGATAACAAAAATCTGAGACTTATTTTGAGATAAACAGCTACTGGAGAGTTACAAGAGCAAACTAAGGAAGACTTTCATAATTTCTCAAAGCCAACATCAAAAGAATACAAAGCAATGCTTTCTTAAATGATAAAAAATGCTCATCTATTCAAATACTACAGATAGATTTCGCTATGTCTTTTAGCTGCGAGTATCAAAATGAAGTGCAGATGCACTCTGGTCAAGATCGAGTGTTATCTTATTCACAGCTGCAGTGTTTTTCAAAATCAATTACAGTCTTATGTCATATGCTCTGATACACAACACAAAAACAAAGATGCAATATTTGTCTTTGTTAACCATATACTGGACTTGATCATGTCCGAAAGAGAAGGCGAAAAAATAACTACCGTTATTTGGAGTGATGGCCATTTGGAGTGATGGTAACTATACGCCGATTTCGGCGTTTAAGTTACGCAGCTCTTAAACAACTACGAAAAATGTTTATGAATAACGTTTTCTTGTTTAAAGCCCGTTTAAAGTTACGCTGCCTCTAAAATGTGTTTATGAATAAGGCTGTAAGACATTGAGGATGTCTTAAAGACGTGGCCAACTGGGTAAGCACAATTTTGTTTCTCTGCTTCGCTTATCAATGTTGTGTATGTACACATCGTTCGCTACTTGGTCATTATACTTCTTCTCTTTCTCACACTGGTTCTGTGATGAACACACAGATAATCGTACTGCTCTTACACATGATGTTATAATACATAAAATACAAAGCGTATGAAAATTAATACAAAATTTGAAGGAGTTAAATTTTGATTTACATTGGGAAATAACCAATCCTCAATATTGCGTTAAATATATGTGATAATATTTTAATAGCAACACTTGAAGACTCTTTTATCATTTTTGGAGTAATAAGGTCGTACTCTGGTGCTTTCTTAGTATTAAGTTTTGTTTTAATAATTTTGTCTTTATATTTTTATTTGCCTTCCATAGGGTTGCTTCTGTTGGACTTAACTTTCGCGTATATACCATTAAATTTTGTTCTAATTCAGTATTTAGTAATTCTTTTAACCTTTTGACAGCTGAAAGGAACTTTTGTTTAGATTGTGGCGATCTTCTTTGCTGCCACTCTCGTTTTTCTCTAAGAAGCAATTCAATTTATTTTGCGGCCCTTTTTAGAGTTGATGCTTGTGTGGTTTGAGTTACAGGAGTTGCATTTTTAGCCGTTGAGATTTGAATATTTCTGAAGCTCTCAATAGTTGAGTCAATTTCATTCTCGCTTTTTAGTGAGGGTTTCAGCTCTAAATGACTACTAATGTACTGTCGGTATTTCAGCCAATTTGTTTGCTTTGAAGTTAGTCTACATGATTTTTCCATTGGTTGAACTTGACTGTGTAGGTGTAATATTCTTTTCGATTACACGTCAGCTCATTTGAATGGTGACGTTTCACATGCCGAAAACAACATCAATATGCCAACAACAACAGCTGCCTTGCTCGATGAACATTTGATTAATTAACAGCAGTCTTCGGATACAGCAGTACCAATGGATATATCTCTCAATCAGTAACAACAACAAGCACAGTGTCATATTCAACAGATTCAGCAGCGGCAGATATCGAAATGTGATTATGATGATTAATTGAATATTAATCTGCAATCAGTGCTTAAGGAGCTCATTAGCTTAAAATCTTCAAGTGAGTGTGCGCTCGTATTAATAAAATCTTTACAAGAGGACAAAGTTCTCCTAATGCAAAAGGTTGACAACCTGCAGTCGGAGTTGAATTTTATAAAGCTACATGATGCTTTAAATGGCAATACTAATAAATTTCAGCTCGATCAAACTAAGCTGTCACTTGATTGCGGCAGCCAAGTATCAACTGCTAAGCCGAAAAACTTAATTTCTAATTTATGCTCTCTAGTGTCCTACCGAATATTCGGCTTATTCGGCCGATTTTTAAACTTTCGGCTACGGCTTTTTGCTTTGTAATAACTAAAAATATTTTTATAATTGTTTAGCAAAATTATAGTATAATTCGATGAATTCCGTTCGAAATTCCATACTTGAAACACTTGTTGGTTTTGTTTTTCTCTTTCTTCTGTTCTACCATAAGTTGGTTTTCGTTCGTTGAAAACTTTATTCAAATGATAAATGCAGTGAGTCCGATCCATGATACAATTACAAGGTAAGCTCATTTTAAGATGGCTGCTCAAATGAGCAATTTTGCAACAACAAAGCTGTAGAAGCTACAAACATCAAACGAAAAAAGCAACAACAACAATTACAAAAACTAAAAATTAACAGCTGATTTTGACAACTAGCTCACCCTGCTCTCCAATATGACCCTACCTTGTAATCATGTATCATGGTCTGACAGACATGGGTTGATAAGATCGTACATGTTGAACGAACTGGCAGAAAACTCAAAAATTTTTTATTTTTACCCAATGCGGTCGGACACTAATGCTCTCTAAATAAAAACATTGGCCCTTAATAATAAAGAAATTCTAGTCACTTTTAATTTAGAAAACATCTAGTTGTGGCTCGCCGGCTTCTAAGTCAATTTCAAAGTGACATTTGAAATTATTGCAGTGAATATGGACGATTAAAGAATATTTATGGATCTAGAAATAATAAATGATTCAGAGCTTAAGGAAACAAAAGAAGCAACTTACTTTTATAGCGGCATCCATTTGTTTTGCTTGATGTATGCAAATTTATTAATAAATAAAATCAGCTGACAAAAGCAAACAGAACAAAGGGTACGTTCAGAGATGAAATTTAAGATCAGTTCACAGTAGAAGAACTGAAGTCGACTTTTGTTAGATTTTTTTTATTACTATGAAACCTAAGAAGTAGCTTGGAGTCACCTAATTAAATTTGAGTTAAGAAGCGAGTTTTTACGTTTCTATTACTAAGGGCCAATGCAAATAAGACAAACAACAACATTTCTAAAAATAACAAACTCCCTGTTATGCACAACGTAGCTAATGTAGTTCCAGAATCCTCTTCGAAAACCGGTTTTGAGATATCAAATGTATAAGATTCTCCTACTGTTGATGCTGATTCTCAATCTCTGCCTCTCTCGACTACTGCTGCGCTCGATTCCTGTTCATCAGATTCTTCTCGCATTGCGCTGTCATATGCTTCCGCCGCTGCTGCTGATGATGCTTTGTCTTCTGCTTCTACACTAAGGCCTCCTACTAAAGAGTGGACTTACTTACTTACTTATCTGGCGCTTACAACCGAAGGTCGGTTTTGACCTCGTATAAGAAATTGCGCCAGCCATTTCTGTTTTGAGCTTGCTGGCGCCAGTTGGAAACACCAAGATTAGTCAGGTTATCCAACACCTGATCCTTCCAACGAAGATGTGGGCGTCCTCTTCTGCGTTGACCACCACCGAATCGAATATTTTTTCAATGGAGCGTCGTTTTCCATTCGCTCAACATGACCTAGCCAGCGGAGCCGCTCGATTTTAATACGCTTAACTATGTCGATGTCAGTAGCGAACTCTTGACATCGCTGACAAGAGTGGACTACTATGCGTTATAATAAAAATAAATTTAACGATATAACTAATAATATGGATATTGGAATTGTAGGCAACAATGCAAATAACGAGCTCGATGTGGCAGCGCCTATGAAGCTTTTGCATCTCTCTTCATTTAAGCCATTTGTCACTGCTGACAGCGTGATTGACTTTATTACATCGCATACTGACATAAATAAGAGTAACATTAAATGTTTCCGCCTCGTGAAGAGAGGTATGGATGAAACCACATTAAAAAGAGTCAACTTTAAACTAACTATAGCAAGTAATGACTATAAGAAAGTATTTAATTCTGCGCTATGGCCTGCAAATGTACGTGTTCGGTAGTTCTCTTCTTTTTTCCCGAAAGAGGGAGTGAATGTCATGACTCGCTAGCACACAACGAAGTCACCTTACATAAGAGCAGCATCGCGTCAACAATTTCGACTGCAATAACAACACCAATTACAACACCTGATACATGCCTTGACTATTCTGGCACTGTCTCTACTTCTGCCGATCATCATGATTATGTTTTCCTAAATTCGCACACATTTCTTGTGAGTACCATAGCTTCAACCATATCAATGGTTCCAACCATGGTATAACAATAAAAGGTAGCATTGCCAGTTGCTAAACATCTCCTGTCAAAAAATATACTCAAAAAGAGAGCGCTCAGAATCCGCCATTGAAAACACAAACAATGTTGAAAACGTTGAAGTGAAAAAAGCAACAACCTCAGTAGCTGCAGATGTATTTTCACAAACAACAGGTTTTGACAGGAGATGTTTTCTTGCAGAAGAGAAAATAAGCAGTTGTCAATGCTACCTTGTATTATTATACCATGGTTCCAACAACCACAACAACTACAACAGCCGATGCAAGCATAGTCGCTTCTGGCTCTTCGGCATAGTCTTTTCATACTGCCGTTCATGCTATCAATTTCTCCAGCACTCTAAATTTTCAATGCTTAACGCCGCAGCTCCTCTCAATATATCTACTGCGCCCTGTGACTACACCGCACGACAAAATTCTTCTACAGCTACTGGATAGTCAGTTTATTATGAAAATATGAGTGGAATACGCACGAAAACATCACAGCTTCTACTTGCTATGGCTCTTCATGAGTATGATATTGTGGCCATTACCGAAACTTGGCTTCATGCTGAAATCTTATCTTCTGAAATGATCGATAATTATTATAGCGTATACCGATTGGATCGCTGCACTTTATCAACTATATTATCTACTATTGGCAGTGTGCAATAAGCTTCATAGTAAATTAGTAAAACTTCATAATAATGACAGTGCTATTGAACAGATTTGTGTTGAAAAAAGCTTTTCAAATCGACATTTTATTTATTTTTTCGTATCGTATTTCACTATACAGCATAAAAGGGCTTACACATCGGCGAATCTGTTCGTCACACGGCGGCCATGTTCACACAAGTTCGCTAGTTAAGAAGCGATGTTGAACAGTTTGTCACACGGTTGGCCGTGTTTACAAAAATTTTTGATTTTCTCTGTCGAACAAGGGATGCTGCAAAGGTCTATAGCAAAATGATGACAAAAACCAACAACAATCAACGGCTTGTGTGACCAACAGGTTCGTTCAATTTGAACGCTAGCTATATCCCACACGTTCACGCCGCCATATTGTTCGACGAACAGATTCGCCGATGTGTAAGCCCTTTAAATTAATTTTATCAAAAGCATATTGATAACATAAAGTTTCTAGGTGATAACCTTTGCACAAATCACAATATCGTAGTTATGGGTGATTTTAATTTAGTTAAGATATCTTGGTTTTTGTGGATAACAATGTTTTACCATTTAATATACAGTCCGATAGTGAGAATTTAGTTATGAGTTATTTTAAGTCAAATAATTTTCAAAAAATAAAATCGGTTAAAAATGGCTTAAATAGAATTTTGGATTTAGTTTTTGCAAATAATGATCTTAAATTAGCCTGTAAAGAAAGCCGGTCATCCATAGTTAATAATTTATCCAACTTGATTTTTATAAATTTGATACAACAAATATAGACTCATTAATCCAATTAAATTTTGCAAAAGGTAACTTTACAGCTATTAATGATTCCTTAACCTCAGTTGATTGGTCATTATTATATAATATGGAGTGTCTGTCTCTAGCTCGAAACTTTGATCGAAACTTTTGAGTTCAGCTGGTCTATTTGTTCCTAAAAAAAGGTATTCACTTAAGAAATAAACCACCTTGGTTTAACTCTAGATTATCAAAGTTAAAAAACGAAAATTTTGTAGCTGATCAATCAAATTTTATTCGATTCAGGAACGAATTTGATTGCCTTCATAAGTTCCTGTTCCAAACTTGTTTTAAATGCAGAAAGTTATGTAAAATCAAACCCGAAGTATTTTTGGGAGTTTTTAAATTCCAAGAAAAAGAACCACTAGGTATCCAACCAGTGTGAAATTCTATGGTTTAAAGTCTAATAATGCTTCAGAATCTACTCTCCTTTCCTCTAAATATTTCCAAAATGTGTATGAAAATCATAGATCTCTAACAAATCTAAATTATCTCAACTTTGATGACCTAAATATGGGTTCTTTGGATGTCTTTAACATTTCAGTTGACGACGTAACTTTAGCAATTACTCATCTTAAACCTAACTTTAAATTTGAACATGGGGATTTTCCGCCAATGTTTTTCAAACTATTGCTGTTCCTTTAGCTTTTATTTTTAATCCATGCATTAAAAAAGGCATTTTTTTAGATATATGGAAAATTTGCTTGATAGTTCCAATTGTGCTTGATAGTTCCAATCACAAACATGGCAATTGTGAAACAATGCACAATAGCTAAATTGTTTGATCATATACTGTAAATCAAATTATTTGAGCATGTGAAGTGTGTTATCTCTGAATTTCAACATGGGCTTTTTCCTGGTAGATCAACATGTTCAAATTTACTGGTTATTTCGAAAAACATTATTAATGCAATGGAAAATGGTAGTCATCTAGATATCGTCTACACTGACTTTTCTAAAGCAATTGATAAAGTTGATCACGTTATTTTTTAAACAAATTAAAAAAGTTCGGTTTCTCGGATACTTTAATAGCTTTTTTTAAAAGTTATCTACACGCTAGAAAACTTTATGTCAAAAGTGGGTCAACTATTTCCGATGTTGCTATTGATGCTTCGTCAGGAGTTCCACAAGGTAGCCATTGCGGTTTTCTTCTATTTTTAATTTTCATTAATGACTTACCAAAACACTTGAAGTCTGCCAGATGTCTTTTCTATGCTGATGATGTCAAATTATTTCGTAATATCTCGAATGATTCTGACTACATGAGTCTCTAAAGTGACCTCTCAGTTTTACATAGCTGGTGTCTCTGAAATAAACTGTCCTTGAACATTAATAAATGTTGCATAGTTTCTTATATTAAATGTACAAATAGCGTTTTATTCAATTATACATTGAATAATTTTGTATTAGAAAGATTTGGGGGTTATTTTGGATACACAACTTAATTTTAAATGTCATTATGATTATATTATTTCTAAGTCATATCCCATGCTGGGGTTTATCAAAAGGCATACTCAAATTTATAAAGATCCTTTAACTATAAAGTCTTTATATGTTTCTTTGGTACGAATTATAATCGAATATTGCTCTATCGTTTGGAATCCGTTCTATATTGTTGAATCAAATCGAATCGAGAGAGTTCAAAAAGTAATGAGCAAATACGCGGTTAAATAGCTTTACTGGACTGATGGTCTCCCAACATATGAGGGTCGTCGTAAATTACTTGGCTTGCAATCATTAAAAGATAGAAGATCGGTTTTTTGTCTTCTATTAGTCTATAACATATTTTCCGGGAAAATTAATTGCACTGAACTGTCAAATTTCTTTCAAACTTATGATGCACCAAGGGATTTGAGACGTACTCGCATGTTTGAAGAAAATTTCCACAGGGCCAATTATGCTAATAATGAACCAATAGCTAGGTGTGTGCATTTATGTAACATAACAGTCTTTCCAATATTTTAAAATTGAATGTATCTGAACACCAATTTCAGCTCTTGCAACATGCTTTGCATTGAAGTCATGAATTGAGTCATGCAACATGCTAAATTATATATCATCGATTCTAAGTTTTGGAGAGTTCACAAAACTGGAGAGCCTACCAACACCAATACACTAGCGGCAACCCCACATGTTCTAAGCCATCTCTTCCTGCTAAGGCGCCTTGTCAAGAAATCAAAATTTTCACTAGACTGCGACTGGGGCACACTCAAATCACACACGAACATCTTTTACTTGGTCAGATTGTTGCAAATTGTACTCTCTGCGGTTATAGCACAGTTTCCGTATCACACATCTTAAATGATTGCCCGAAACTTAACAACATTAGAAGTAACATACTTGAACACCAAAAACCCACAGATCTATTAAAAATTTGTTCAACCAAAAATATCACTTCTATATATAAATTTATCTATCAATGTAAACTTTTAAATAAAATTTAATCTCTCTTTATATTAAGCAAACTTTTAAAACTATATTAAACTTCACATATTCTAAGACACTTTATATCTTTATTATAAACTTTATTATAAACTCTGTTTGAAATTTGACTGACCGATAGCCTGCGTTGCTCGTGTCATGAATTTAAAGTAATGTAATTATTTATAATTATATTTCTTAGAAATAAATAAATAAAAAAAAAAAAAATGTTGTATATTAAACCCTCTTGCCATACTCTATCAAATGCCTGAGCAACATCTAAAAAAATTGCAGAACAGTATTTTTTTCTTCATACGCTTAGTGCCGGGAGCAAACACTGTATCAGCAAAACAATTCTACCTCTTGTATTATCTAAATCATTCTTAAGCAAGTAGCTTTTATCCTTTTATTCCATTAGAGCAACACAACAATAGCTTTAAGTTTTGCCATGTAATTGAACTTTTCATTGTATGTATGAAATGTACATAAGTTTATTGTAAAAGAAACGAAAGAAAGTCTCAATAAATTGACTTGACTTGACTTCTTCATACGCTTTTCTTATTTCGTTTGTTATACGATGCACTTGCTCTATAGTGCCATGTTTTTTTCGAGAGCCAAATTGGTGGTTTAGGATAATTCCTGTTTGTTTCATATGTGGCTCTAAGTGAGCAGTAATTTTTCAAAAAGTTTTGAAAATATAGGTAGTAAACTTATTTCCAGGGTCTTTTCCAGGTTTGGGAATCATGATTATCTGTGAAATTTTCCAAGACATTGGGAAATAACAAATTTTCAATATTGCGTTAAATATATGTGATAATATTTTAATAGCAATACTTGAAGACTCTTTTATCATTTTTGGAGTAATAAGGTCGTACTCTGGTGCTTTCTTAGTATTAAGTTTTGTTTTAATAATTTTGTCTTTATATTTTTATTTGCCTTCCATAGGGTTGCTTCTGTTGGACTTAACTTTCGCGTATATACCATTAAATTTTGTTCTAATTCAGTATTTAGTAATTCTTTTAACCTTTTGACAGCTGAAAGGAACTTTTGTTTAGATTGTGGCGATCTTCTTTGCTGCCACTCTCTTCTCAAAGCTCGTTTTTCTCTAAGAAGCAATTCAATTTATTTTGCGGCCCTTTTTAGAGTTGATGCTTGTGTGGTTTGAGTTACAGGAGTTGCATATTTAGCCGTTGAGATTTGAATATTTCTGAAGCTCTCAATAGTTGAGTCAATTTCATTCTCGCTTTTTAGTGAGGGTTTCAGCTCTAAATGACTACTAATGTACTGTCGGTATTTCAGCCAATTTGTTTGCTTTGAAGTTAGTCTACATGATTTTTCCATTGGTTGAACTTGACTGTGTAGGTGTAATATTCTTTTCGATTACACGTCAGCTCATTTGAATGGTGACGTTTCACATGCCAAAAACAACATCAATATGCCAACAACAACAGCTGCCTTGCTCGATGAACATTTGATTAATTAACAGCAGTCTTCGGATACAGCAGTACCAATGGATATATCTCTCAATCAGTAACAACAACAAGCACAGTGTCATATTCAACAGATTCAGCAGCGGCAGATATCGAAATGTGATTATGATGATTAATTGAATGTTAATCTGCAATCAGTGCTTAAGGAGCTCATTAGCTTCAAATCTTCAAGTGAGTGTGCGCTCGTATTAATAAAATCTTTACAAGAGGACAAAGTTCTCCTAATACAAAAGGTTGACAACCTGCAGTCGGAGTTGAATTTTATAAAGCTACATGATGCTTTAAATGGCAATACTAATAAATTTCAGCTCGATCAAACTAAGCTGTCACTTGATTGCGGCAGCCAAGTATCAACTGCTAAGCCGAAAAACTTAATTTCTAATTTATGCTCTCTAGTGTCCGACCGAATATTCGGCTTATTTGGCCGAGTTTTTAACTTTCGGCTACGGTTTTTTGCTTTGTAATAACTAAAAATATTTTTATAACTGTTTAGCAAAATTATAGTATAATTCGATGAATTTCGTTCGAAATTCCATACTTGAAACACTTGTTGGTTTTGTTTTTCTCTTTCTTCTGTTCTACCATAAGTTGGTTTTCGTTCGTTGAAAACTTTATTCAAATGATAAATGCAGTGAGTCCGATCCATGATACAATTACAAGGTAAGCTCATTTTAAGATGGCTGCTCAAATGAGCAATTTTGCAACAACAAAGCTGTAGAAGCTACAAACATCAAACGAAAAAAGCAACAACAACAATTACAAAAACTAAAAATTAACAGCTGATTTTGACAACTAGCTCACCCTGCTCTCCAATATGACCCTACCTTGTAATCATGTATCATGGTCTGACAGACGTGGGTTGATAAGATCGTACATGTTGAACGAACTGGCAGAAAACTCAAAAATTTTTTATTTTTACCCAATGCGGTCGGACACTAATGCTCTCTAAATAAAGACATTGGCCCTTAATAATAAAGAAATTCTAAGTCGAATTTATCTTAAACTCGACTTTAACGTTCAATCGGTAGTAATAATAAAAAGTCACTTTTAATTTAGAAAACATCTAGTTGTGGCTCGCCGGCTTCTAAGTCAATTTCAAAGTGACATTTGAAATTATTGCAGTGAATATGGACGATTAAAGAATATTTGTGGATCTAGAAATAATAAATGATTCAGAGCTTAAGGAAACAAAAAAAGCAACTTACTTTTATAGCGGCATCCATTTGTTTTGCTTGATGAATGCAAATTTATTAATAAATAAAATCAGCTGACAAAAGCAAACAGAACAAAGGGTACGTTCAGAGATGAAATTTAAGATCAGTTCACAGTAGAAGAACTGAAGTCGACTTTTGTTAGATTTGTTTTATTACTATGAAACCTAAAAAGTAGCTTAGAATCACCTAACTAAATTTGAGTTAAGAAGCGAGTTTTTACGTTTCTATTACTAAGGGCCAATGCAAATAAGACAAACAACAACATTTCTAAAAATAACAAACTCCCTGTTATGCACAACGTAGCTAATGCAGTTCCAGAATCCTCTTCGAAAACCGGTTTTAAGACATCAAATGTATTAGATTCTCCTACTGTTGATGCTGATTCTCAATCTGTGCATCTCTCGATTACTGCCGCGCTCGATTCCTGTTCATCAGATTCTTCTCGCATTGCGCTGTCATATGCTTCCGCCGCTGCTGCTGATGATGCTTTGTCTTCTGCTTCTACACTAAGGCCTCCTACTAAAGAGTGGACTTACTTACTTACTTATCTGGCGCTTACAACCGAACGTCGGTTTGGCCTCGTATAAGAATTGGCGCCAGTTGGAAACACCAAGATAAGTCAGGTTATCCAACACCTGATCCTTCCAACGAAGATGTGGGCGTCCTCTTCTGCGTTGACCACCACCGAATCGAATATTTTTTCAATGGAGCGTCGTTTTCCATTCGCTCAACATGACCTAGCCAGCGGAGCCGCTCGATGTTAATACGCTTAACTATGTCGATGTCAGTAGCGAACTCTTGACATCGCTGACAAGAGTGGACTACTATGCGTTATAATAAAAATAAATTTAACGATATAACTAATAATATGGATATTGGAATTGTAGGCAACAATGCAAATAACGAGCTCGATGTGGCAGCGCCTATGAAGCTTTTGCATCTCTCTTCATTTAAGCCATTTGTCACTGCTGACAGCGTGATTGACTTTATTACATCGCATACTGACATAAATAAGAGTAACATTAAATGATTCCGCCTCGTGAAGAGAGGTATGGATGAAACCACATTAAAAAGAGTCAACTTTAAACTAGCTATAGCAAGTAATGACTATGAGAAAGTATTTAATTCTGCGCTATGGCCTGCAAATGTACGTGTTCGGTAGTTCTCTTCTTTTTTCCCGAAAGAGGGAGTGAATGTCATGACTCGCTAGCACACAACGAAGTCACCTTACATAAGAGCAGCATCGCGTCAACAATTTCGACTGCAATAACAACACCAATTACAACACCTGATACATGCCTTGACTATTCTGGCACTGTCTCTACTTCTGCCGATCATCATGATTATGTTTTCCTAAATTCGCACACATTTCTTGTGAGTACCATAGCTTCAACCATATCAATGGTTCCAACCATGGTATAATAATACAAGGTAGCATTGCCAGTTGCTAGGCAAAACATCTCCTGTCAAAAAATATACTCAAAAAGAGAGCGCTCAGAATCCGCCATTGAAAACACAAACAATGCTGAAAACGTTGAAGTGAAAAAAGCAACAACATCAGTAGCTGCAGATGTATTTTCACAAACAACAGGTTTTGACAGGAGATGTTTTCTTGCAGAAGAGAAAATAAGCAGTTATCAATGCTACCTTGTATTATTATACCATGGTTCCAACAACCACAACAACTACAACAGCCGATGCAAGCATAGTCTCTTCTGGCTCTTCGGCATAGTCTTTTCATACTGCCGTTCATGCTATCAATTTCTCCAGCACTCTACATTTTCAATGCTTAACGCCGCAGCTCCTCTCAATATATCTACTGCGCCCTGTGACTACACCGCACGACAAAATTCTTCTACAGCTACTGGATAGTCAGTTTATTATGAAAATATGAGTGGAATACGCACGAAAACATCACAGCTTCTACTTGCTATGGCTCTTCATGAGTATCATATTGTGGCCATTACCGAAACTTGGCTTCATACTGAAATCTTATCTTCTGAAATGTTCGATAATTATTATAGCGTATACCGATTGGATCGCTGTACTTTATCAACTATATTAGGTTTGTTCACGTACTTTACTTGTAAAAACTTGCAGGGAGAGAGTAAAAGAAGAATTGAGATAAAAATATTTACAAATAGAAAAATAGCAGAAAAAGTACGTGAACAGAAAACTAGTAGAAACTTGCAAGTTAACAGCTGATCAAACGAATTGACATCATATGCTGTTTTTTCTGCTATAATAAATGGTTATAAATTATTGAAATCATTTTTTGGGTCTCACCAACATTAACATTATAATTACATTTTCCTCAGCATTACAAATGTTTCTTTTTCCATCCATTTTAATACGAAATCAACAAGAAATAACTTTTGACAGCTTGTTTTTTTTTTTGACAAACAGTTTTTTTCGGTAGTTGCAAGTTCTTGCAAGTAGAAATTTTGCTAGCAGAAACTTGTAGCTACTTTTTTCTCTCTCACTAATTTACGCTCTCGTTGTCCTCTCTCCTTGCAAGTTTTTCGAGTACGTGAACGCTTTACTGGTAAAAACTTTTAACAATTTGTACAAATTTTTTGTTAGTGAACAAACCTATTATCTACTATTGGCAGTGTGCAATAAGCTTCATAGTAAATTAGTAAAACTTCATAATAATGACAGTGCTATTGAACAGATTTGTGTTGAAAAAAGCTTTTCAAATCGACATTTTATTTATTTTTTCGTATCGTATTTCACTATACAGCATAAAAGGGCTTACACATCGGCGAATCTGTTCGTCACACGGCGGCCATGTTCACACAAGTTCGCTAGTTAAGAAGCGATGTTGGACAGTTTGTCTCACGGTTGGCCGTGTTTACAAAAATTTTTGATTTTCTCTGTCGAACAAGGGAAAACCAACAACAATCAACGGCTTGTGTGACCAACAGGTTCGTTCAATTTGAACGCTAGCTATATCCCACACGTTCACGCCGCCATATTGTTCGACGAACAGATTCGCCGATGTGTAAGCCCTTTAAATTAATTTTATCAAAAGCATATTGATAACATAAACTTTCTAGGTGATAACCTTTGCACAAATCACAATATCGTAGTTATGGGTGATTTTAATTTATGTAAGATATCTTGGTTTTTGGGGATAACAATGTTTTACCATTTAATATACAGTCCGATAGTGAGAATTTAGTTATGAGTTATTTTAAGTCAAATAATTTTCAAAAAATAAAATCGGTTAAAAATGGCTTAAATAGAATTTTGGATTTAGTTTTTGCAAATAATGATCTTAAATTAGCCTGTAAAGAAAGCCGGTCATCCATAGTTAATAATTTATCCAACTTGATTTTTATAAATTTGATACAACAAATATAGACTCATTCATCCAATTAAATTTTGCAAAAGGTAACTTTACAGCTATTAATGATTCCTTAACCTCAGTTGATTGGTCATTATTATATAATATGGAGTGTCTGTCTCTAGCTCGAAACTTTGATTGAAACTTTTGAGTTCAGCTGTAGCGGAATTCCCAAACGTGTTAACGACGTTTATAGTTATCGTTAACTGGCCTTTGCTACAATCATCGTTAACTGGTATTCCCAACATCTATGTTAGCTATATTTGTCTTTAATTTTGACAGTTCTTGAATGTTACTTGTAGCAAGCTTAACCACGAATATTTTGGCGTCGCAAATTGATATAACAATGTTAAGAAATTGGTTTTTTTGTGATTGTGATTTTATAAAATAAATATAATATGCAAAAATGGCTTTTGAATATCTGGGAATGGATGCAGCTTTGTTAAATGATGAAATTTCAATGCGAGACAGTGCTTTCGAGTGGGCTGCTCTGCGAAGGGTTGATAACGCATTTGATTTGGAAGAATCAAAATTTATAAGCCTATACCGCTTAACACCCGATGTAGCTTCTCAAGTAATTGAGTCAATTTGCAGCGATTTGGAAAAAAAAACCATAACAGCTTTATCCGCTGAAAGCCAAGTGAGTATTTAAGTAAATCCATTATAAATAGCTATCTCCTTAACTTATCTACTCTACATTAATAGGTGCTGGCTGCTTTAAGATTCTATGCGACTGGGTGCTACCAGCTCCCGGTTGGCCAGCAGAAAAAAATTACAATGACCCAGTCATCTGTGAGCCGTTCCATCCATCGGGTGACGGATGCAATAAATAGCAGGATTTTTCGTCCTAACGTGCGTTATCCTGTTACGCACATTGAGCGGCAAGCAGCGCTTACCATGTTTCGGATGTCGCGTCAGCCTTTTGAGGGTGCTATTGGTGCAATTGATTGTTCCCACGTCTCCGTCGTTGGACCACCACAACACGAAGAGGCATATGTTAACCATCATGGTTATCATTCAATTAATGTTCAAATGGTAAGTTCAAACTTATTCCTAAAACTTGTATTTGTACATAAAGTTGTTTAACATATTTTTAGATATGCGACCCTAATCTACGGATTTTGCATGTTAATGCGAGGTATCCTGGGGCTCGCCATGATGCCTTTATATGGAGTGCATGTGCTGTTCGTAGTGTCATGCAAAGAGCATTCGAACGTGGTGACAGACAAACTTTTTTAATTGGTACACTTCCAAGAAAATTAGTACATTCAGCATATTTTACTAATTATCAATTCTTTATTTACAGGTGATTCTGGCTATCCACTAGAACCTTGGCTAATGACTCCCCTGACGAATCAGCCTGAAGGTACTCCAAAGTTTCGGTACAATGAGGCATTGTGCAAAGCCCGAAATTGTGTGGAGAGGCTTTTCGGTGTACTCAAGAGTAGGTGGCGCTGTCTTTCAAAGCAGAGAGTATTAATGTACGAACCAGGCTTTGCAGGCAAAATTGTGAACGCATGTGCGGTTCTCCATAACATGAGCCTTAATACATCTAGCACGAGTGAAATTGCGGATGATTTGTTACCAAATGAAGAACCGGAAGCTGCAGCAGCGGAAATTGAAATTGAGTTTCGTTCATCAGTTGCAAAACGCATACAAGATCGCTTAATTGCGCAAAAATTTTCATAAAAAACCACAAATTTATATCAATTTCATTAATTTTTTATTTCATTTAATTTTTTTTTTCCATTCAAAAATAAATAACTTAAACCAAATACTAAAAAAAGACTTATTACTAAAAAATTCACTTAATACTAAAAAATTCAATATTAAAATAGGAACACCAAATACTAAAAAAAGACTTATTACTAAAAAATGCACTTAAAACTAAAAAAATTCAATATTAAAAAGGCAAAATATAAATAACTATAAATAAATAAAAAAAAACATAAATTTCATCACATAGGTGGGAAGTAAGTTGTAAGTTCAGTCACATATTTTCATAAATTTTTGGGTTGTATGTTATTGTTATTATTATTTGTTTTTATTATTATATTATTATTTTGTTCATTTCAGCTTTTTTTTTATTAATTTCTTCGCTCTAAAGAGCTCGCCAATCTTTCCAAAGCAGACGCAATTCTATCGCAAGCATTTGCTTGCAATAGCGCAGCTTCAGCCAGTTGCATTGATGCCATTGCTTGCTGTTTGGCTGATTCAGCTTGTATCTGTAAGAGATCCGAACGTATAGAAACACACCTTGCTTTGATTTATGACAATGTACTTAATATACATAATTGCGTCTGCCTGTTTTTTTGCTATTATAGCAAACTGCTCCCGTGCCGAATCCATTTGTGTTCTTTTTGGAACTCTTATCTTGCAATCTGCTTTAGCCTTTTTTCGTTGTGGTGGCTCATCTGTTGTCACGTCGAGCTCTTCCACAGGCCAATTTTCTTGATTTTCGATTTCGCCATCAGCTCCAGTCGCTCCGTCTCCAATCATGCAAGCCACTTTAGGGATCTCATACAGAGCATCTGTATTTCCAATTTCCAAGAGGATTTGCAAATTCTATATTAAAAAATATTAATAAATATACATATACGCTTATAACAATGAAGTTACCTCCTCCTCTGGAAAGCTTTCCGGACAAATGCTGCTACCTTCAGCGTAGTTGTGGCCTAAAATGCCTAGCACGCGCAAATCAAGTTCGGTGAGCGCAGGAAGCGTGTGCGGGTTTCCACCAGTCTTTGTCATTTCCTTCCTGCGCTCCCTTGCTTTTATGGATGTTCGGCTTTTTAGGTCGCGCCAACTCTAAAATAAGGAATGTTAATCTAAGCATAACAATTGAACTATTACCATTGTTTACTTACCGCTTGCCATTGCGACGCCGACTTTTCAGCTCCTCTTGCTTGGTTTAGGAGTGAAGCTAACTCCTCCCACTTTCTACAAGCTTCTTGCCGGCCATGCAATGAAGCAAACTTGCCTTCGGCCAATCCCTTGTTGGAGTAAAAAAAATCCATCATTATTTTGTGCTGCTCCAATGTAGTGCGGCTTGATCTTTTTCTTGTTTGCTCCATTTTTCTTATATAAATTTTTTGTTTTTCACTTGTCAAAAATTAAGTGCTGCCATATTTTCGATTTGTGTTAACGACGTTTATAGATTGTATTATTAACTACACTTTTAATAATTTTGTCGCTAAGTACGATTTTGGGAATACAACAATCATTATTGCAAGCCACAATCGTCGTTAGTTTGCGATAGCGATTTTTTAGCGATAATTTTTTGGGAATTCCGCTACTGGTCTATTTGTTCCTAAAAAAAGGTATTCACTTAAGAAATAAACCACCTTGGTTTAACTCTAGATTATCAAAGTTAAAAAACGCAAATTTTGTAGCTGATCAATCAAATTTTATTCGATTCAGGAACGAATTTGATTGCCTTCATAAGTTCCTGTTCCAAACTTGTTTTAAATGTAGAAAGTTATGTAAAATCAAACCCGAAGTATTTTTGGGAGTTTTTAAATTCCAAGAAAAAGAACCACTAGGTATCCAACCAGTGTGAAATTCTATGGTTTAAGCCGCGTTTCCATGCTATCACTTACGATCTCCCACAATCACATTTTTTGTTAGAAAGAAAAAGCATGTGACCCTCACCATATGGGATTGACGAATGTGAGTGTGAAACAGGCATTAATTTTTTGATTTTATAGCAAGTGATATCCCCTGTGGTTTCATGTGATACTAGAAGATAGAAAAAGTTCAACTTTTTGAACTTTTGCTATAAAAGGTTATCACTTGCCATAAAAATAACAAATATTTTATAGGTAGTATTTTTGTTTTTTTGTCAACATTCAAAAACGAAAATTATTTGTCAAATTGAAATAAAAAAAACTGTGGCCGGCCGTGAATTGAAAATAATTTTAAAAATAAATTTTGAACATCAGTTCAGAGGGTAAGCATTTCAAAATTATATTATATTTCAAATATATATACATATATAACATTTAGCAAAAATTTCCGAAGCCACAATATTGCCATCAACAACATACTGCCAGCAGCCACAACAATATTAAGACTTCGAGTACTTAAAGAGTAAGCTTTTCAAACTTATATCATGTATCAAATATATATATATGCCATTTATCTACAAGTTCATCTAGCAAAAAAAAATTCCGAAGCCACAATATTGCGCGCAGTACCATATTGCCAGCAGCACCATATTGCCAGCAGCAACAACATTACTACGACTTCGATTACTTGAAGGGTAAGCTTTTCAAACCCCTTTCTTATATGTATATACTTATTATACACTGAGGCACATTCGTTTAGACGCAATATACCTTTTTTTAAAAACTTATCGTAAAGTACACACAAAATATATTTAAAATAAATTTTTTTATTTATGTTAAAGAACAATATTTCTTTTGCAAAATACTGATAAAAAATTTAATGTTAACATAAAGTAATATTTTATATTAATTAACTTAAAATATAACTCCCGAAGCAATTGGCATATTCGTTTAGACGCACTTAAATTAGAGCTTGAATAATAACAATTTAGTAATGAGTATGCCCACCATTTTTTTGGATAACCTCAAATATCCTATTAGGCATTGAATAAATAAGTTTTTGAAGAATTTTCCCTTGAATTGAAGTCCAAACTTCCTTAATCTTAAACTTCAACTCTGTAACAGTAGAAAATGGAGTTCCTTTCGCTTTTTCGGCGTAAACTTCCCGTGCCATAATACCCCATAGATTTTCTATGGGGTTTAGATCGGGGCTACATGCAGGCCATTCCATAATGTTGATTTCTCGCTGCTCAAACCAAGCCATGGATGTCTTAGAGACATGAATGGACGCATTGTCCTGTTGGAAAATGACACTGTCGTCCATTTTATCTTCGATAAATTGAATAAGAACATCGTCTAACATCTCAATGTACACTTCCGAATTCATTCGGGCAGGAATGAAACACAGAGTTGACTTTCCTTCAATGGAAAAGGCAGCCCAGACCACCAGACTTCCGCCTCCAAAGTTTCTTTTTGATTTGGGGATACTTGCATTGCGGATATCGAGCCAATAGCAGCTATAACAGTCTGGGCCATCCAAATTAAATTTTTTTTTCGTCGGAAAAAATAACTTTTTCCCATTCGGAAGTCCAGTGCATATGCTTTTTAGCAAAATTTAAGCGTGCCTTTTTATGGTGTTCTTTGAGCATTGGTTTGCGCGCTGGTTTCTTCCAAACAACATTGGGTGTTGTACGTAGAACATGGGCAACATGTTTTTTCGTTACTGGTAAACATAACTCAGATTGTATTTGTGTTGAATTTAATTTATTTTTAGTAGCCTCCTCTCGAATCAAATTTTTTTGACGATTTGTCAGCTTTTGGTTACCTTTTGTTGGTTTCTTAATTCCATAACAAGCTCCTTTTTTTAAGAAATTTCTTACAACTTTATCAGAACGCGAAATTCTTCGGCTAATTTCACGAATGGAACACCCCTGATCTTTCAAAAAATGTATTTGAATTTTTTCTTGATCGGTCAAGTAAACTCCACGTGGCATTTTTTTAATGTTCACCTAAAATAACGAATATTAATTATTTTTCAAAATTTTTTTGAAAAAAACAGAAGCAATCTTACTTATTTAATGTTTATAAAAAAAAATCTTTTATTTTGTTATTTACTTCCTCTCAAAAATTAAATATTTTCCACTGCGGCTATACGAATATGCTCCTCCCATGAAGCGCGTTTACAGTCGTACTAAATTTTTACAAAAACAAAACAAAAACGGTAAACAACCGTTACTTATTTTAAAAACAGACATGCTGCTTGTTACTTTAGTACCACGGTTGCACAGAGCCATGCCTTTTATTTACACATATTGAATAATTAGTGGAATAAAAGTAGTGCGGCTAAACGAATATGCCTGAGTGTATATGATTTTATGAAAATTACCAATAGTTGCATGTGTTAGCAAAAACCTCCACAGCCACTGCTAGCAGTCACAATATTGCCAGCACCCACAACATTCCCAAATATCGCAACCAGAAGCTACAAATTTTCCACTAGCTAGCAGCAGCCAATCAACTCGAATTGAGTATTTCTACCATGGACTGCAGTCATTTAACTGTTGAAAAAGGTATATTTGATTTATTTTACTTTTGAAAAGAATACCATTAAAATGATGAATGTGTTTTTTTTATAAATTTAGAACAACTTATCGAAGCAGTGCGGTCAAGGTCTGAGCTGTGGGACATGTCGACCGCCAACTACAAAAATGTACACATGCGCCGACGCCTCTGGATGGAAGTATTGACTGAGTTGGGTAAGATAATATTTAAGACCAATTCAGGCGTTATAATATAGTATATCTTATAAAAAATATATTCTAGGATTGGAACACTCAAAAGAAAACATAAAGAGTTTGGCGAAAAAATTTACAAGCCTAAAGTATAGGTACCAGCAGTGGCTCCAAGGAACTTCGGCATCAGGATCAGGAGGAGCTGCAAAGGAATTCCCCTGTGCCCGGTTACTGTCATTTCTAAATGACTCGCTAAGGCCTAGAAAGTAAGTGGATATACCTTCTTTAAAATCGTGTCAATAGACAAGATAGATAGATTATTTATTTATTTAGATCGCGTATACTACCGCAACGATTTTTAATAGAGCTCTTCGCTATGTATTGTGTTATTGTTTCTGATTGCGTATTAATAATTAAATATATATTCGTAAATAGTTCAGTGCACTTGCTTGGTTATTGTATATGCTTTTTTAGATTTATGATAGTGATGCCCAACTCATCAGCTCGCTCTGTTGGCGTAAAGCTGGAAAACAAAAACAAAGTAACTCGTGTAAGTATTTGGATTCAACAACATAGTACGGTGGGCAAAAGCACTCATATGCGGCCTTATAATTTCACATCCAGAAAACAAGTGCAAAAATAATAAAATACAAGACAAAGTATTGTGCATGTTGTTTGTTGTAGTGTCTCGCCTTTCTAAGAGTGACAACCTGTGTAGCATAAATACAGAAAAATATCATAAATTCACTTCAAACTCCTTTTACTTATAAATAAAATTATATTATATTAAAGTGATTTCAATGACATCCATTGCACAGCTGGATAGTATGAACTTGGAAACATTCATAGTACTTGGAAACATTCACACAACAACGGTGTGTTTGCACAAAATCGCAGAAATAAAACAAGAACAATGAAAACAATGCAAAAAGCGAGATAGAAGAAAAAGTAACGAAATTCATCTAAAAAATCTAGCACGACAAAACATAAATAGTTATTTTTTTCATTAACATGTTTGGCCTTAAGCTCAAAAATTAATTTTCAATGTGATTGAATAAAAAGGTCGCATTATCATAAGAAGCTTGATAAAGTACCATCATTGCAGTGCCATTATTGAAGTCCACTGCGTATGAGTGACATTATTTCTTTACTTATCTGCATATTAGAGAGCTACACAAAAAACATTAAGTTCATACGACTTTACTATTATACCGTATATAGTTAAATGACAAGTAGGTGGCTTGCGTAGCTCATTATACCATATTTTGTGACTTGTGCAAGTAAACATATGTAGATTTGGGCTTCTTATGTGAGTTGTTTCATTTTGAAAATTGAATTATCTATATTAATCCTCACTAATGTAATAATCATGTTATTTAAAAATTTGTAGATCAACATCATTATGGAATTCGGTGGAAATTAATATAGAAGATGAAAGTAATATTTACATCACAAATTAAACTCGAACACATTTATTTTAACAATTCATTTACAGCAACAACAAATACATCTGCAATAATATATGAAGATGTCGAACACCTGGACGATTTAATGGAAGATTTTTGTACATTTGAAGTCACTAGCGAAGAAACTGACCAATTTTTGCAAGGTAAATATGAAAAACCTGTATTTTCGCAAAACCTGTAAAATTGTTCTGGCCCAATGTGTTTGTAGTTAATAATACAATCCTTGTATTTCTATAACTTTAATAATTAAATAAAGTATTTATAATCGCAATTAATTAATTTGGATTTAGAATAGATTTATTTTTGACACGTCTGATAAAATTGAAATATGTAAAATATTATATATTTTTAGGAGACAATTTTATCACTGAAGAAGAAATATTAAATGAACAAAACCGAAGTAAATCGTGCACTCAAAATTCAAGTAAAAAAAAAATATCACTTCCAAAAACGAAAGATTTAAAAAGAAAGCAAGAAGAAGATCATTCTCTCGGTATATAAAAAATATATAAATCTAACACTGCAGAATTAATTAGTCTAAATTAATCTTAATTTAGTCTTATTTATTAAATATATATACTAGAGCAGTCCCCGTCGAAACTTTTCTTTTTGTTTTTAATTAGAAAATGAAAAGGTATTTTAGTAAAAGTTCTTAAACAGAGAAATTTAGAGATATTCTTTTGCATCTTCTTTAGAGATATACTACAGTTTTGCCTGGTCTATTTTCTACAGCTTTTTATATGTCATTTTATTTGTTGTACAATACTATAAAAGTAGGGTTCGTTGATTCTTCTAGCATGATGTAGCTATAGATGTCTGTATCATCTCAAAAGTATATATTGGAGTTGTGTAAATGTTAGTAATTTTTTTGCATAATGAAATGAATTTGAAATTTCAACACTCTACTAAACCTACTGAAGAAGTAAAAAATGAGTTTTCTCATTACAATCATTCCACCTATAGCAACCTTGTAAATAACGTTTAGTTTTAGGATTTTACTGTTAAAAGAATTGTGCATGCAATAGCCTTCAAAGGCTTATTAAACAATAGTCTTCGGATAGTGTGTCTTAAACTTCCCATGTAAAATAGATTATACAGGAATATCTCTTCAGCTGAAAGCTTCTGCTGAGATATGTGAACAACTTTTGTAGGTATTTTTCTCAGCCTCAAAGAAAATCCTTTGAACAGTTATTCAAACACAAACTGGATAGTTTCAAAATCCATAAACTATGCAGGACCAAGTCTAAGAGAGATGTTTGGAATTTTCCTTATTTTTACCGGGCCTTTTTTAATCACTTAAAGCAATAAATTTAAACGTGATATTGTTTGGTTTAACCCTAGTTCGAAAATTTGTCTTGGGCTTTCTCTTGATTCAAAAATTGGATGAAATTTTCTAACTACATCCTTGTTTAAAATAAAAAAATAAACGTATCTTTAAGACTTCATATATACCAAATTGTCGCCCATAGGTAGCGGCAGTCATGAGCACATGCTCCCCGCATACTTCAGCGAAACAAAAATGATTGTAAAAAAAAAATAGTGAACAGTTTTAAGACTTTTGAACCCATCTATAAAAAATCTTGCGAACGCGCATGATATTCCAAATCTACTTTGCTATAGTTCCGCAGTGTTATATCAAAATATTTTTAGGTTATAAGATATATATGAAATGGACTTCTGCACAGTTGCACTCGTTTTCTGTCACAAAGTGTTGGAATTTTTTTTTAAATATTGGCTAACTCGCGTTGTCCCACTCCTCCCACTTTTTTTTAAGTTATTTGGAATTGCTCAAAAAAAAAAAATATAGATTCGTCATTTTGTTGTACTGCTTTATTCTGTTTTAAATGCTTACACAGCGCAATCTTTCTCATGTAGAAGTCTAGTACAAAGTAAAAAAGAGATATATTTGTTATTTTTATTTAATATACTTCCGTATATGCTATAAGGCATTTATAACTATATTTATATTCTTTTATTAATTATTATAGAAAAACTCAAAATTAAAAGAGAAGGTCTGGAGTTAAAGAAGCAATTTATGAACTCGAGGAAACAAATTGATCCAACAGACACCAAACGCATGTTCTGCGATATGCTTTATGGTGACTTAAAAGACATGGATATGGCAAAGTTTCGTATTTTGAGAAGTAAAATTTTACATTTAGTTGATGAAGCAAATGCTGACAAGTTTTGATGTAATATTGTTTAATTTTCTTTATTGTTATTTCTTAATCCTTTTTTACATTTAACCTTGTTTTTAATTTTAAATATAATTTGTTCAATTTTCATTAATTAAAATAATTTTTAATAATACTAATAAATTTAATTCATTTGAAAAAATGTCACAGTATTTCATATCTATAAAATGCAAAAATTAAAGTAAGAGACAAATGAAGCGATGATTTTACTACAGGGGCAATATTTACGGTAGTTCTCAGTAAACTTATTAGCCGCGTTATTGATTTACTAAAGCAAGGTAATTGAACTGTTGTCAGACTTGATGAGCAACATGGAATATAACATTTTTTACCTTTTTTTGCAATACATAGAAATCAAGCACGCGTTTGATAAGTTAATTGCTTTTTGTCCTTTTTTTCGGCTTGGAAGACCTTGGCAGGAACTCCAATCGATATAATTGGACAAGTCCTTGCAACTTAAGCCCTTACACCACGTCAAGGTGACTACCAAGTAAGGGATTGTGAGCCGCTTGATCCAAGAACAGACACTCACTACAGCCGCACCTAACCTGGTGAACAGACGCTGCATTTCTAATGTTTCTGCAATCTCTTCGCTCCAGTTCTTAGCTCTGTCTAGCTGTGTTATTTATGATGTCCCATTGCCAGGGAACACTGCCATGTCCAGAAAAGTAATGCATAAACTTTTTTCTTGTTTCCTTAGCAGCAGAATAAGTGTTATGCCTTCCACTGGCTGAGAGCTTCATCATATTGGAAGAATAGGACCTCCATTCTCCTTTTTTTAAAGTCCCATTCACTTCCTTATCAATAAGATCTGGAGTTAGGTATTGCGGGCATTTTTGTAAACGAAGCCAATTGTGCAAGCAGACGCTAGCTGCAACAATTTTCTCAACAGTTTCGACCCTTGCTATTATTGGCTGTCGGAAAATACGCCACTTCGAAACCAAAATACCAAATGCATTTTCTACTACACGGCGCGCACGACTTAGTTTAAAAATTAATTTGAATTTTTCCATTTAATATGCAAGTAAATAAAACAAGACATATATACCTATAGTTAAAAATGCGTTCATTTTCATCCATTGTAGTATGAGAAAATGGCTTCATTAGTGTTGTTTCTAATGGAAATCCATCATCGCCAGCGAAAACAAAAGGAACTTTGAGGAACTCTGCACTTACATCGGATGGTTGTGGAATTCTGTAAGGATAAGCATATGAATAGATACATTTACATGTTTCATTATATTTATGTACGGTAGTTTTCTTGAGTAATAAAGCTTTCCAAAATTACAACGTTGGAAAACTCCATTGTCGCTTTCTTTGCCTGCTGCTCCAAGCTCGCACATTATGAAGCAGTAGTTTGCATCACTAATGGCCATTAAAACAATTGAAAACGTTTTTTTATAATTGAAATACTCGCTCCCCGAGCATGGTGGTGCCTGTAAATAGTTGATGTATGGAAGGTACAAAAACTTTTCCGCATTTTACCTGTATTTGAATATGTTTCCCATCTATAGCACCAATGCAGTGGGGAAATTGCCACTTATTCTGGAACTCCTCAGCGATTTTTAAAAATGATGCCTTGGATATCTTCTTAAAAACTTTCTTTTTTAATGAAGCTTCAATTGCTGAATAGCAAAAGGTTTCCGGAATAATTCGGTGAGCCACAGTTGGTGAGCACTTGAAGTTTAGCGCTATACTGCGCTGAGACTCGCCATTTGCCAAGTATCTTAGTAATAAGATTGTTCTTATTTCGACATGCTATCTAACTAAAAAAAATTACCTCAGGGTCATAGCAAGCCGACAACTTTCACTGATTGGCTCCCTTGTCAACCACATTTTTTGGATAAGAGGTGCTACAAGGCGTAATAGCTCTTCGAATTGAATAGCACTCATCCTTATATACTGGTGAAGCAGCTGTGGATCCGACATTTTTAGGCGAATGAAGTGGGTTACGAAGGCACCATCTATGTTGCGTTCTTGATAAAACGGCCTTTCCCAAGAACGACGATGACGTTTTGGAGGCAATGGTTCTTCGTCTTCCGATGAAGATGAGGAGCTTGAAAAAATAATTTCCAAAGCAGCAGCGGCTTCTTCGTCTTCCAAAGAGTTCATATTTATACTGTTTGTTTTGAAATTTTTTATTTATTATTGAATTGATTAAAATTCTAAAACAAATAGGTTTTGATAAGCAAATTTATTTATTTACTGTGAAATGTCAAACTTTTATAGCTAGAATGCCATACATACATCTCGCTCTTTATAGCAAGTGTTTTGTGATATGGGATAGGAGAAGATCATAGAAGATAGCATGGAAACGCGGCTTTAAAGTCTAATAATGCTTCAGAATCTACTCTCCTTTCCTCTAAATATTTCCAAAATGTGTATGAAAATCATAGATCTCTAACAAATCTAAATTATCTCAACTTTGATGACCTAAATATGGGTTCTTTGGATGTCTTTAACATTTCAGTTGACGACGTAACTTTAGCAATTACTCATCTAAAACCTAACTTTAAATTTGAACATGGGGATTTCCGCCAATGTTTTTCAAACTATGTAGAAAATGTTGCTGTTCCTTTAGCTTTTATTTTTAATCTATGCATTAAAAAAGGCATTTTTTTTGATATATGGAAAATTTGCTTGATAGTTCCAATTGTGCTTGATAGTTCCAATCACAAACATGGCAATTGTGAAACAATGCACAATAGCTAAATTGTTTGATCATATACTGAAAATCAAATTATTTGATTGGCTTTTTCCTGGTAGATCAACATGTTCAAATTTACTGGTTATTTCGAAAAACATTATTAATGCAATGGAAAATGGTAGTCAGCTAGATATCGTCTACACTGACTTTTCTAAAGCAATTGATAAAGTTGATCACGTTATTCTTCTAAACAAATTAAAAAAGTTCGGTTTCTCCTATACTTAAATAGCTTTTTTTAAAAGTTATCTACACGCTAGAAAGCTTTATGTCAAAAGTGGGTCAACTATTTCGGATGTTGCTATTGATGCTTCGTCAGGAGTTCCACAAGGTAGCCATTGCGGTTCTCTTCTATTTTTAATTTTCATTAATGACTTACCAAAACACTTGAAGTCTGCCAGATGTCTTTTCTATGCTGATGATGTCAAATTATTTCGTAATATCTCGAATGATTCTGACTACATGAGTCTCTAAAGTGACCTCTCAGTTTTACATAGCTGGTGTCTCTCAAATAAACTGTCCTTGAACATCAATAAATGTTGCATAGTTTCTTATATTAAATGTACAAATAGCGTTTTATTCAATTATACATTGAATAATTTTGTATAAGAAAGATGTGGGGGTTATTTTGGATACACAACTTAATTTTAAATGTCATTATGATTATATTATTTCTAAGTCATATCCCATGCTGGGGTTTATCAAAAGTCATACTCAAATTTATAAAGATCCTTTAACTATAAAGACTTTATATGTTTCTTTGGTACGAAGTATAATCGATTATTGCTCTATCGTTTGGAATCCGTTCTATATTGTTGAATCAAAACGAATCGAGAGAGTTCAAAAAGTAATGAGCAAATACGTGGTTAAATAGCTTTACTGGCCTGATGGTCTCCCAACATATGAGGGTCGTCGTAAATTACTTGGCTTGTAATCATTAAAAGATAGAAGATCGGTTTTTTGTCTTCTATTAGTCTATAACATATTTTCCGGGAAAATTAATTGCACTGAACCGTCAAATTTCTTTCAAACTTATGATGCACCAAGGGATTTGAGACGCACTCGCATGTTTGAAGAAAATTTTCACAGGGCCAATTATGCTAATAATGAACCAATAGCTAGGTGTGTGCATTTATGTAACATAACAGTCTTTCCAATATTTTAAAATTGAATGTATCTGAACACCAATTTCAGCTCTTGCAACATGCTTTGCATTGAAGTCATGAATTGAGTCATGCAACATGCTAAATTAGATATAATCGATTCTAAGTTTTGTGATGGCGATGCATTGTTTGAGCCATAGCTACTACCTGATTTCACAGCATCGGCGTACGTTACTGAAGTTGGTAAGTAATTATTTTTCACAGCATTTGCATATGTTAAATTTGAAGAGGCTGTGGTGGTAGTGGGTGCTGTGTGAAGCACATTTGAATCAGGAGGAACTGATCGTCCTTGAACTAGTGTTTGCCGTTGGGTAAGTTTTGATTTAATATTGGCATAAATAGGACAGCCCCTATAGTTAGCGGTTTGATTTCCACCGCAGTTACTACATTTTTTGTTCTGGCTGTTTGTTTTCAAAAGAGTACAATCTGTTGACGAGTGTAAGTTGCCACATATGACGCATACTGTACGTAAAGTATAATAAGATCGAGTGTGGCCATACCCTTGGCAATTTGAGCATTGCGTGATATTTTTCTTTTTATGGGGCTCTTCTTCCATTATTTTTAGATGCAAAAGGATGAACTTAATTTTTCTTGAGTTTTGCGGTATCTGGTTCGAGCTCAATTAGAAAGATTGGCTGAGGAAGCTTATCTCTATTTCTGATATTAAAAATACTTTTTTCCTTAAATTCAACATCAGTAAGCGCTTCTTTTATTTCAGTTAAGTCTACGCTGGACTCAATGCCTTTTATAACTACTAGCAAGCCTTTGCTACTCTTTAGCTGGTATGTTAATTATGAGGAGTGAATATAATTGTAGGATATATTTGAATACTAATATATTTAATTGTGATCAGTTCTCTAATATTTTTATTAATGATAGTCTTTCATCTATGACGAGGTCTCTTTTTAATGAAGCTCAAAAGCTTAAAAAGGACCTTAACTTTAAGTATTTATGGTTTAGTAATGGAAAATTTTATTGCGCAAAGCAGAGGGTGATAACGTTGTGGTTGTAAATTCAGTTGATGATCTTAATAAATTAAAACAGTTTTAAAAATTTCAAATTAAATATGGAAAATGATATAAGTACAGCAAATTTATTTAATATCCCTCTTGTGCTTTGCAAAAAACTAAATTTTGAAGTTATTGCATCTAACTCAGTTTTAACATGATACATCAAAATATTAGAAGTTAAAAAAAAAAATGTTGATTACTTTGTTTTACATTTGGAATCATTTGAAAATATTTGATAATTTTTTGAATTATCTTTATTTAATATTCCTGGGTACAATTGCTATGCAAATTGTAATAACAATTAGTTGTTTTAAATTAAATAGTGCTGATGTGGCAACAATTTCTTGTATAATAGATAGATAACCTATCATATTCCTTCTTTTGTATAAATAGGTTGCATAATAATTTGAGTATTAATATATTTTTAAGTGACCTGGGCGCTCTTCTTTCAAATGATAAGTCGGATAATGTTATATTACTGGGCGATATAAACTTGGATATTTCACAAAATTCATCGATAGTCGATAGTTATTTATTTTTGCTTTCTGCGTTTGATTTCGAATCCTGCATAAATAAACCGACTCGCTTAACTGTCAATTTTTCTACATGTATAGATCATATTTTTGTAAAGTTGGGACGTTCTAGTAATATTTCCATCTACAGCTCAGTGTAGAACCAAAATTTTTCAGACCATTGTTTGATTATCTCTTGAAAATGGGCAAAGAAATACCAGTTGAAAAAAAAAACAAACAGATGCAGAATTTAGAAAAAGAGAAAATGAAAGGGAAAAGGAGTTCAGAAGAAGAATAAGGGAAGGCATGTCCCAAATAGACGCAGAAGAATTAAGAAAGCGAAAAAGGGATCAATAACATTTGGAGAGAGAAAAGAAAAAGTTACAAAATTCAGGTACATTGATGTCAACGTCACAAAATGTCTCAGTCACCGGTGTTTCAAAAATTTACCCGTACAAGTGTAATCAAACTTATAGTAAGGCTGTGCTAAAATGCCTAAGAGGTCTTCCAGCTTGCCCGGAAAAGAAAAAAATGTGTTATCGTTGGTGTGGCTGAACGCATAGGACTAAAACTAGCTACAGTCATGGAAACAAGCTAGCAATTGAATAGAGGTCTTTCCGAAGAAGTGCAATTGGTAACCGAATTTTATTATAGATCTGATATTGTTTACACTTGTCCGGGTTTAAAGGACAGTACGGCAATCTGGGAAAATGGCCAAAAGAAAACTTTGCAAAAACATTATATGACGATGTTTCTGAAAGAAGCCTTTTTTATTTTCAAAGAAGAATTCAGACATATGAATATAGGTTTCTTGAAATTTTGTAGCTTGCGTCCCAAAAATGTTTTGTTACTTAAAGATACACCCACCGAGCAATGCAAATGTCTAATTCATGAAAATTTTGTAATGAAACTGAAAGCACTGAATTTATTGTATTCACAAAGAGTGTATGAAATAAAAAAAGATGAAGGAACCAACTGACTTATCTAAATATGTGATCTGGAAAGAGTGGTGTAAGTCAGATAACAAAAATCTGAGACTTATTTTGAGATAAACAGCTACTGGAGAGTTACAAGAGCAAACTAAGGAAGACTTTCATAATTTCTCAAAGCATGTCAACATCAAAAGAATACAAAGCAATGCTTTCTTAAATGATAAAAAATGCTCATCTATTCAAATACTACTACATCTATTCAAATACTACTAATTGTGGCGTCCGTGGTGTAGTTGGTTAAAGTGCGTGGCCGCTATGTCAAAGAACTTTGGAAACCCAGGTTCGAACCCCAGCAGCGACAGAAAATTATTTGAATTAAAATAATTTTTCTGTACGGCCGCCACCTCTCTGCAGACAATGGCAAACCTCAGAGAGTAATCAAATGCCATGTAAAGCTTCTTGAGAATAAGAACATTACGTTCATCGCCGTTCGGAGTCGGCGTTAAGCATGTAGGTCCGGTTCTCGGTCAATTGTGTACAAACTTAATAACACGCACAATACAATTGATCATAAGAAGCTAGGTCAAAGTCCTTTCAAGGGCTGAAATGGCCAGTTATTTATATGCTCTGATACACAACACAAAAACAAAGATGCAATATTTGTCTTTGTTAACCATATACTGGACTTGATCATGTCAGAAAGAGAAGGCGAAAAAATAACTACCGTTATTTGGAGTGATGGCCCATCTTTCGAATTTAAAAATAAGTTAATGGCTAGCTCTTGCATTATCTATGCAAAAAGTATTCATCTCCCTTTTCCTGGAAGTCCTTCGCAACATCGCATGGAAAAGGTGTTGTTGATGGCATAGGAGGTAATATTAAACGCCTGGTAAAACAAAAAGCTATGTCCCAAGGAATGGGTATTGTCGTACAGAATGCAAGGGATTTTGCTATTGCTGCTTCATCTTTAGTTCCAAACACAAAAGTTATTTTTATATCAGAAGATGAAATTAAATCTAAAAAAAGCCATCACGGGAATATCAAACTTTCACACTCTGCAGTGTGTTGCAGACGAAATTCACGCTCAAAGACACAACAAGGATGCAGAAACACAGATATTTAAAGCAAAAAACACAAGTTACGTATTTTAAATTCGTACGTGTCGCATGCGCCACACAGTATGTCGCATACGTCACGCTATCTTCTCAAATATTTTAACAATTTCTTTTATTCCAATTTCTGAAGTTAATTTTGTATAATTATCTCCACAAGCCAAGCTTTTATTATTATTTATTTTTTTTTTATAGCAACTATGGTCTAACTGAATTTTCATAATAAGTCGTTATAAAATCAAAACTGGTAGTTTCATTGTCGCATACGTCACACAACATTTCATTCATTGTATTTTTTTAGCCATCTAGAGAAATAAGCTAAACCTTGTTTCTAAAAGTTGTTGAAGTCTTTAATTAATAAAAGAATTGAAAAGAATAATTCATAATTACTCCAATTTTTTTCTAAGCTCTTTTAAACATTTCAAAATGCGTGCAAAAGTCGCGAGCGTCACGATGGAATCCCCCTATTCAAGAACCAAAATATCTTGCCCATTAAGCACTTGTATTATTTTAGAGTTTTAAAAGTTTTCTTTAACAGATCTGGTTATTTACGTAACAGATTCTATGCTAGCTATAATTTAAGATTGAATTAGCAATGTCTTGTCACTGTTCCTTCGCACTATCTTATTCGCTTTTTTAATTTTTACAATTGTGTTGCTCCCAGGCTGTTCAATATTTTACCGGTAGATATACGTTGTATGCGTAGCAAAATTGTGTTTCTGAATGAAGTGAAATCTTGGCTATTTCACTATAATTTCAATGTTATAAATTCCATTATCTCTGTTCTAGTAAGTTAACACGTAAAATATTCAAAATAAAATTAAATAAAGTAATTGGATCCCTGCAATATATTTCTCTGGAATACTGACAAAGTGTGCAATGCTGACGCAGCGTCTACTGCGCTTTCATGAGAACCAAGCAACAACAACAACAACATTAAAAGATCGCTGACTAAACATCCGCTGCAGTTTGAATTATTTAAGGTAGCATAAGTTATCAAACTTAGAAAATAATAAAATTGTATTCAGTTGATTTAAACTCATAATAAAGAACGGTCATAGACCGGAATAAAAAAACTTTTTTTTTAAATTAATTCGGCAAGTACGAATTTAACTGGCGCCCAACGTGTTATAAAGTGTTAAGTTTTGCTAAAAAATATAAACACTAAACCAACGTGTATTAAGTTTTGTTGAAAAAATATAAGCACTTAAACCAAGCTCGAACATATTATCGGGAAAAAACAAAGAAGCGTTAAGTTTTGGACTAAAACATAAACGCGGAAAATAGTGAAAAGTTTGCTTAAATGTGCTACACGAACTAGCGGCATTAAAAGAACAAAAAGCGTTAAGTTTTGATAAAAAACATAAACGTATAAAAAAAATAAAAGCTTAAACGTTAGTTTCAGCTAACTTCGCGAGTGTGTGCGACGTAGGATCCGAAGTAGCGAAGAGAGAGCAAAACGGACAAAATCCAGTCGACCAGCGAAGGATTTACCAACGTCAACTTAATATCAAGGATTTTCAACGAAATGATGACAATAATATATTTGTAAGAATATGATTTTTATATTGTAATGAAATAATAAGTTAAATTTAAGAGAAATTATAAATTTAAAACAGTTTAAAAAAAAAAAAAGAAAAAACAAATAGAAATATCTAAAAACCACTTTTAGCAATATAAGACAGTGAATTTCAGTAAAAATAAAAGGAAAATAAAAAGATTAAAAAGCATAGGTTAAATTAAATTAAACTGCACAAAGGACTTAAAGAATAATTCGTATAGAAAATAAAATGTGTTTACTAACATTTCATAAAAGTATCTAAAATAATTTATACAAAATAATAAAATTTAAAATTTAAAATAATAAAAAAAAAAATAATAATTTAGTAGTCTTTTACGTTCTTAAAGAAAAATAACCACAATGTCAAACCCAAATAACCTTATAAGACCATCGGTTCTAAATAGTCAAGGTGCTCAAATAACACCAGGCCAAATTACCCCAGAAATTCAAGCCTTAATCCGGCAAGCTGTCGAACAACAATGTGCAGCCTCAATTAATTCATTTATAAATCCCATTCCTACCCAGCTAACTGACGAAATAATCACAACTGGAAACATTGACGACTGTGACAAAATACCGGACATCGTACGTTGTTTGAGGGAATTTTCAGGAGATATTTCAGAATTTGCTTCATGGAGGAAATCTGTAGAAAGAATAATGTCCCTATACGAAAGTAAAAGAGGATCATCAAGATATTTTGGCATACTTAGTGTCATACGGAATAAAATAATTGGACAGGCTAACGTAGTGTTGGAATCCTATAATACGCCTTTAAATTGGGTAGCGATTAAAATATGCCTAACCACCCATTATGCAGACAAGAGAGACATTGGTACATTAGAGTACCAAATGGCGACTCTCGTGCAGGGCACTAGATCTTTGCAAGAAGTCTATCAATAAGTTTATGAACACTTCTCATTAATTTTAAATAAAATTTCTTGCATGAACATAAGCAAGGACGCTGAAAAAACTTTAACGGACTCCTATAGAAACAAAGCTCTAGACACGTTCATAAGAGGTTTGAACGGCGAACTCCCGAGACTATTAGCCATAAAAGAACCATCAGATCTACCACAAGCCCTCTATCTTTGCCAAAAGCTAGAAAATCAAAACTACAGAACCAATTATGCTTTAGGAAATAGGAAAACTACAATTCCACCACCTATACCTCAGAGAAAGCTAATTCCTCCTTTAACAAAAAATTTCTACCTACAACTGGCACATTTTCCAAGAAATGCAACCGTTCAGCATACTCCTCAACCCTACCAAAATAATATATGGCAACCACAGCGCCAACAATTCTATGCCCCTCTGGCACAACCTAATTTATTTAGACCAACAAACCCTCCACCGAGACCATTCGCTGCTAAACCACAGCCACGGCCAGAAGCCATGGAAGAAGATCAAAGTATCCAGAGTAGAGCACTAAATTATGTAAATCGTCCCAAGCCAAACGATTTCTATGGTAAACGACCAGGTGAGAATACGCCTCAAACAGGACCGAGAAAGCTTCAGAGAAATTTTAATATAGAACAAGCGTACCCTGATCAGTACCAATATACCAACTTATGTAACGAAATGAATAATTTCCGACTAGACGACGCAAGACGATACAATCCCATTGAACAAATAAATAATACAGAGACAATTCAAGAATACCAAGCTTCAGAAACTCGACAAGACATGGAACAAACATTTAATGAGTACATGCAATATTACGAGAATCAACAAGATCAATTCGGGACACAGGAAACCCAAACAGAAACCGCAGTTCCTTTTTCCGACCTAACAGATATACATTTTTTAGAATGAGTGACTCCTCACTGCCTTATATTCAAGTCAAGACAGTAGGAGGTAGAATACTTAAAATACTAATTGACACGGGTTCAAATAAGAACTATATCAAACCTTCCGTCGTACCTAAAGCGTTTGCCAATAAAGAACCTTTCTTTGCAACTTCCATAGCAGGTAACATTAAAATAACACACTTCACTCGTGTAAATCTTTTCAATATACCACAACTCGAAATTAAGTTCTATTTACTGCCCACCTTAAAATCATTTGATGCCATTTTGGGAAATGACAGCCTTAAGGAATTATCCGCTGTTATTCATACCAAACATAATTACATGCAAATATTCAATGGTAAAAAAATATTAATCAGACAATGTCAATCAAAAGCAGTCCATACAATAGACATTAAAAATGAACAAATGACAGATAAACAGAAAAAAGCATGCGAATTACTTGTTGAAAAATACAAAAACCTTTTTGCAGAACCCAATGAAAAATTAACCTACACAAGTAGAGTCAAAGGTGAAATCAGGACTACTTCAGATTCTCCTGTTTATACACGAAGCTATCCATATCCCGTTTCTCTAAGGGATGAAGTTCAAAAACAAATACAAATCCTTTTAAGAGATGGTATAATAAGACCATCCCGATCCCCGTACAATGCCCCTGTGTGGATTGTACCAAAAAAACCTGACTCAAATGGCAATAAGCAACATAGATTAGTAGTAGATTATCGTAAACTTAACCAAATCACCATTCCTGACCGTTACCCGATCCCCGAAATAAATGACGTCCTAGCGCAATTAGGGAAATGCAAATATTTTTCGGTACTTGACCTCAAAAGCGGTTTCCATCAGATACCACTAAAGGAAACAGACATAGAAAAAACTGCTTTTTCCATTAACAATGGAAAATTCGAGTTTACAAGGCTCCCCTTTGGTTTAAAGAATGCACCTGCAATCTTTCAAAGGACCCTTGATGATATTTTGCGCGAACACATAGGATTGTTCTGTTTCGTCTATATCGACGATATTATTATATTTAGTAAATCGGAAAATGATCACATAGAACATATTCAACACATTTTCAAAACCTTAAGTGAATCAAATATGAAAGTTCAATTAGACAAATGCAAGTTCTTCCAAAATGAAGTGGAATTCTTAGGATTCTTAGTTTCGTCAAATGGTATAAGAACAAATCCGAAAAAAATTGAAACTATTAAAACATTTCCTCTACCAAACACACTTAAAGACCTACGTTCATTCTTAGGCATGTCAGGACATTATCGACGTTTTATAAAAGATTATGCGAAAATTGATAAACCCCTGACATCCCTTTTAAGAGGGGAGGATGGACGAGTGTCCAAGAAAGACTAAAAAAAAACTTTAATTACGCTAAACGAAGACGCACTCGATGCAATAGAAAAAATTAAAAACATCCTCACTTCCAATGATTTGCTACTATCATATCCAGACTTTAAAAAGCCATTCCAACTTACTACCGACGCTTCAAATTTTGCGCTTGGAGCTGTCTTGTCCCAAGAAAACAGACCCATCACATTTATATCCCGCACACTGTCAAAAACCGAAGAGCACTACGCAGCTAATGAGAGAGAACTATTAGCCATAATTTGGTCACTAAATGCTTTAAGAAACTATCTGTATGGTGCGGCAAAAGTTGAAATCTATACGGACCATCAGCCGCTCACATATGCCTTGAGCAATAGAAATAATAACGGGAAAATGAAACGTTGGAAGTCTATTCTCGAAGAGTACAACTACGAAATAAGATACAAACCAGGAAAAGCGAACGTAGTTGCCGATGCCCTTTCTAGACCTCCTCAAAACGTCCCGATAAACTCTTTAACCGCCACTATTCATAGTCACGAAAGCTCAGCTGAAAACCTTATTCCATCAATAGAAGCCCCTATCAACGTATTCAAGAACCAACTTTTTATTCTAACCGGTGAAGCTGATAATTATAATTTCACTATACCTTTCCCAACATACCATAGACACGTTATAATAAAGCCTCAATATACACAAGAAGATTTGATAGAAACATTTAGAAGCTATTTGAATCCCAGCGTTATTAACGGACTGTTAACTAGCGAAGAAATAATGGGAAGAATACAAGCAATTTACCCTTTACATTTTAGTTCCTATAGAATTTGTTATACACAGAAGCAGGTTGATGATATTGTCAACGAATCAGAACAAGAAGAGAAGATATTACAAGAACATAGAAGAGCTCATAGAAGCTATAAGGAAAACAAAATTAAGCTACTTGACAAAAATTTACTTTCCTAAAATGACAGAGAAAATTAAGAAACTCTTAAAGGAGTGCACAATATGCAAAGAAAATAAGTATGAGCGACACCCCACAGTACAGAAAATACTAGCGACACCAATACCAGAACATCCAGGGCAGATATTACATATTGACTTATATAACACCGAAGGGAAAATAGTATTAACAGCATTAGACAAGTTCTCTAAATACGCCCAAGCACGACTAGTAAAATCCAAAGCAATAGAACATGTAAAGGAACCATTAAGAGAAATATTATTATCATTTGGAAAACCTAAAAACGTTGTAATTGACAACGAAAAATCGTTTAATTCTGCCACCATTACCCATATGTTGAACGAACAACTCGGAATCCAAATCTTCACAACACCACCTTATTCCAGTACTATTAATGGGCAAGTAGAACGTTTTCATAGTACTCTTACCGAAATTCTAAGATGCTTAAAAGCTGAAGATCGCTATTCTTCTTTCCCAGCACTACTTTTCTCAGCAGTATTTGAATATAACAATTCTATACACTCGACAACCAATAGAAAACCTATAGAACTTTTCATGGGTCGAACGCTAGGTGACACAGACGAAGAACAAGAAAGGAAAAGATTAGAAAATATCCAACGGTTGAAGGACAAACAAGATAAAGACATGCTAAATCATTATAAAAAAAGAAAAACACCAATAGATTTTTCAGAAGGCGATACCATATATGTAAAAATAAACTCAAGATTAGGATCCATACTGACTCCTAGATACAAAAAGGAAATTGTAGCTCAAAATAGACAAAAGACAGTAATAACGGTTACAGGACGAACGGTACACAAAGATCGAATTAAAAAATGAAAAATATTATTCTTTATAAATAGATTAACCATTGAAAATATAAATGAACTCAAAAATGTCACTAATTTGATTATGAAAACTATTAGATCTAAGGAAGACATAAAACAAGATTTAATTCTAAGTTACAAATTTAAGTTGGAAATGTTAAAAGAAGACTTAAGAAATATAGAATTCTCCATAAGTTGGGCAAAAGCCAATGTCATCAATATGTATATCCTAGCAAACGAAGAGATAAAAATGGTAGAAAGATTACTTGAAAGGAATGATATTCCCTATGTTAATTTAGATGAAGCTCTTGAATTCTCCGATATTAAAATAGCAACAAATAACGAAACAATCCTTTATATCGTAACTTTGCCAACAGTAAAAACAGACACATGTAAATCTCTTCTAATAAAAGCAGTTAAGAAACAAAATTTAATTAATGACATAAAATACGAAAACATTTTAAATTGTAATAGTAATATTTTTGGAGTCCATACAAATTGTAAAAAATATAATGAACTCACTATTTGTAATAGTAAGAATATTGTTAATCTGAATAATTCAACTTGTATTAGTAACTTATTAGAGAGTCGTAAACCCAATTGCACGGTGATCAACAACCAGCACGTCGCCTCTGTAGAAGAAATTATGCCTGGATTAATATTCCTAAACCAATTTAACGGAAAAGTCAATATTGATGGAGAAATTACGAATTTAAGCGGCACATTTATCATACGCCACCATAACAGCACAATTAATATTAACGGAAAAATTTATTTGCATCACGAAGTATCCTATGGAAAACCCTTACCAGCCATTCTTCAACTTCAAAACCAACAAAACGAAATAGAGGAAGTCCTTTCATTAAAATTTATCAACGAACTACAAATAAATAACACCCAACATATCAATCAACTCGAATTCAAAAATAGGCTTAATTACACAACTAATTTTAGCCTATTGGCAGTCATCATTGCAGCATTTCTGTTCTTAATAATAAAGAAATACCTAAAAAATAAAACAGTTAAAGTCCAAATAACAAATAACTTTAAGGACGATTCCATAGACACGACACCGAATGCAGTACCAGTTCAAACCAATCAGTTTGAGGTTAACTACGCATCATAGGTCAAACGAGGACGTTTGAACTTAACGACGGAGGAGTTAACACGTAAAATATTCAAAATAAAATTAAATAAAGTAATTGGATCCCTGCAATATATTTCTCTGGAATACTGACAAAGTGTGCAATGCTGACGCAGCGTCTACTGCGCTTTCATGAGAACCAAGCAACAACAACAACAACATTAAAAGATCGCTGACTAAACATCCGCTGCAATTTGAATTATTTAAGGTAGCATAAGTTATCAAACTTAGAAAATAATAAAATTGTATTCAGTTGATTTAAACTCATAATAAAGAACGGTCATAGACCGGAATAAAAAAACTTTTTTTTTTAATTAATTCGGCAAGTACGAATTTAACTAGTATAAATGTATATGGTCTGTACTTATAAGTCTTTATTATGTTATTTTCTACTCTTTCTTCATTCTCGCTGTATCATTAAATTTCTTATATAACGTGATAAACTGTTCCAGTCAAGGACCCCACTGAATTATGAATTGTAAATATTATGTGAATTATGCAACATTAAATTAAATTATACTTTACCAATTATATTGAAATGTTTAATTAGTGTATTATTAAGCTACTTATACTTAAGGGAGTAGTACTAATCTTTTGGTAGAAAAAAACATATATTTTTGAAGATAACAAAAAAAAATTTTTTTTTATTACTTCTTCAGCCGGTAGAGGGCGATGAAATCAAGCATTAAAAAAAAGATTGTCCCGCTGCTGCAATTTAATGTCAGGAACGGCTAATCTGAAACAAAAAAATCAAATTGGTTATTATTGGTGACAACCTCTTACGTGGAAATTAACCACATTTAGGGAAAAAAATCAAAAATAAAAAGCTCAAGCCTGTGTTAGATAACACGGGCGCATAGGTCAGACGTAGAATACGTTAGTCATTACCAGCCTTATTCAATAGATTTCCTTAAACAACCTTTAAACGCTTGTTTAGTTACGCACTGTTTAAGGCTTTACGCAGCTTCTATGCAACCTTGCTAACATTGTTATTCATAAACACTTTTTCATTTTCTGCTTATGATTGTAAGGTTTGTGTCTGAACTATAGAAAATCTCTACAAAAACTAAGAATTCCTATGGATTTTTAATGGCCGCCGCATAAAAAAATGCTGCAAAGGGCGCATGTGGAGCATGTCTTTGATATTAAAAGAAAAGACAAACAAAAATCATGGTTGTATTTACGTAACCTTTAAACGCCGATTTCGGCGTTTAAGTTACGCAGCTCTTAAACAACTACGAAAAATGTTTATGAATAACGTTTTCTTGTTTAAAGCCCGTTTAAAGTTACGCTGCCTCTAAAATGTGTTTATGAATAAGGCTGTAAGACATTGAGGATGTCTTAAAGACGTGGCCAACTGGGTAAGCACAATTTTGTTTCTCTGCTTCGCTTATCAATGTTGTGTATGTACACATCGTTCGCTACTTGGTCATTATACTTCTTCTCTTTCTCACACTGGTTCTGTGATGAACACACAGATAATCGTACTGCTCTTACACATTGTTTACAAATGTAAACGCATTCCTGGTCAACCCTGTACCTTCTGTACAGCGGCTGAGTTGCTTCATTTTCAGTTGTTCCTTATGTGGGAGTGCCTCTCACTCCCTCCTTTTAATGTAAACAAAATGAAAGAAAGTTCGGCCTCAGCCAAATAAAGTTATTAATTCGTTTTGATCCACCGAAAAAACAAGTCGTGTTTTTACTTTTGCGAAAAAGTTTAATTCTTTATATTTTTTTTGAAATCTTCCGTCGGGAAATTATACATGGTCCTTCGTCGAGCCGTTTTTTTACCAAGGCGTTTTTAAAAGTTTTAAAAAAGTTAAAAGCTCGGTCGCGAGTGAAAAATTGAAAAAAAAAAAACAAAAACATTAAAAAATCGCTCGGTCGCGAGTGCAAAAAAAAAATTTTTTAAAAAAAAAAAAACCAAAAAAAAGCAGCGAAGCCGCCATCAAGCCGCCAACACCAGCAACAGAAACTGCAGCAACAGCATCACCAACCACCAGCAACAACAACTGCAGCAAGAAAGGAAAATCAACCTAACTTTTTTTGGCCAGAAAATACAGGTAAGTTCTTTTATTTCACATAAATAGGTATCAGATTTATTGTTAAGAAACAAGATTGGTGCTACGTCGGTTCGGAAAATACGCGATTCGCTCATTTGTAATTCTTAGAGTGTTTTTTCATATTCCAGGGTCTAAGTTTTTAAAAAAAAAAAAAAAAAAAATTCTCGTCAGAATTTCGCGGTAAATTGCGAGTTAAAAAAAAAAAAAAAAAATAAAAAAGTTTCATAAAGTGTTTAAGTTTGCAGAGCGAATTATTGTGCGTTCAGTTATAAAATTGAAATACATAGTGGAACCGTTTTTGTTTTTTTTAACCAACAACAATTTTCCGCGAAGAATAATTTTTTTGTGTGTGTATGTGCATTTTAAGCGAACTGCAGAGAAATTTTTCATCTCCACTTTGTGTCGCATTCGTAGCGATCAAAGCTGAAACAGCAGCTCCTGCTTAAAATTCACCAACGTTGGACCAAGTGGGACTGTTCTTCCGAGTTTAACTCTCGCGCTCACGCAGCACTAAGAACATAAGGAAAGCAGCACAGTGGGACAACAGCTCTAAATCAAAAAAAAAAAAAAATTTATTTATTATTTACACTTTTTATTATAAATTTTATTATTTCAATTTTAATTGAATAAAATTATTGAAATTTATTCCAATTTTACTGTGTTGTGGAATTTTATTACTCAACAATAAAATAAGAAAAAAAAAGTGTGTTTTTATTTTTCAAAATAACATTTCAGTTGGTGTGCTTAACATTAAGTTGACGACAGTGATTTTTGCATTCCTCTGCGCCGCATACAGAGTGACCTTAGTCAACAGCAACAACGGCTTAAAAATCAACAACGCTAACAAGGCCTCTCAGCTTTACACTAGCACTAGCGCAGCACTGAGAGCGCAAGAATATTGCACAGTGGGTCAGCAACGCACAATTAGCAGTAACAAATAATTGTGCACAGTGGGACGGAGTAGTATAATTTTTAGTCATTTTTTTTTTCTCTTTCATATTCAAATTTAAATTAGTTTTATATTTCGCGATATATAGAGTTTTTGGGTTATCAAAAAAAAAAAAAAAAAAAAAAACAAATATATTAAATATATTGAATAATTCAAAAAGAATTTATTTATTTATTCAATATAATTAAATTAAGTATAATTCTTATACTAAATTCCTTACCATTAACATATTTGTTTTTGATATTGATTAAAGCTCAATTTTAATTATTTTATTTTTTTTTAATTCACAACAAAAAGCAAATATAAAACAATTTAAATTTTTTTTCTTTTCCAAACCGCAAACATTAATACAAGGATAAAATCAAAGCAAACAATGGCACATTTTAAAAAATTTATTCAGGCGTCGGACGCTATTCTTGAGTTTGAAGCAGACTTCAATGCTGTTCAATCTCATGATGTGTTTTCTTTAGGTTTTCAAAGCGAAGAGCTCAAAGCGCTATGGAAAAAGGTCAAAGCGCAGTACGAAGTGTGCTTGGATCAGTTCAATGATAAAACTGAGCTGGAGGAAATCGAGGCAATAAAGCAAAAGTACCGCAGCTGCTATCAAGCCTACCTAAGGGCGGCAGCAAAAATCTCTGAGCTTCGCCAAACAAAGCCATCTGAGCAAACCACTGCTTCAGATATCGGAATGGTGGTTGGTCACAGCATGCCTGTGCCGCCCTGCGATACAGAGGTTTTCAGTGGTGATTACCTCTCATGGCCGTCATTCAGAGACATGTTTACGGCCATTTACATCACAAACATGCGCCTCACAGCAGTGGAAAAACTTTTCCACCTCAATAAGAAAACTAGTGGCGAAGCAAAGGAGATTGTGAGAAAATCTCCACTGACAAACGAAGGCTTTGCTCAAGCCTGGCAAGATTTAAGTGACAGATACGAAAACAAACGTATTCTGGTTAATAGCCAGCTAAAAATTTTATTTAATCTGCCCAGTGTGCAAAAAGAATCAGGCACCGACCTTCAAAAGCTTCAACGGGACATAAATGGTTGCATTTATGCTCTACACTTGCACAAAATTGCAATTGATAATTGGGATGCTATTTTCGTGTATTTGTGTTCTACGCGATTGCCCGAGATCACGCTCTCATTATGGGAGCAGTCCATAACAGACAAAAACCAAGTTCCCAGGTGGGCAGATCTCGATTCCTTCCTCACTAACCGGTTTCGAACACTTGAAACCGTATCAGATATTCGCAGCGGTAGCGGTGCGATATCCCGGCAAATTTCTTTGCCCTCAACCTCTAATCACTCCACTTCAAGATCACACCAGAGCATATCATCTGGTAAAAGGGTAAACAATTACCAATTAAAAGTTTCCCAAGCAAACTGTAAGCTCTGTACCTCAGAACAGCATGGTCTACGTTCGTGCCCAACTTTTCTGAGGATGGATGCCAAGGAAAGACTAACAGTTGTCCGCAAACACAACTTTTGCATCAACTGCTTATCCAGTGCGCATCAGGTCAAAGAGTGCAAGAGTCAGTACACATGCGTGATGTGCAAACAACGTCACAATACTCTCTTGCATCGTGACTCGAATTTGACTTCAACTCCTGCTTCGAGTGCAGACTCAAGCAGGTCGAACGTGCATTCAAATTTTACGGGCTCAAACACCCAAGCACATTCAGCACAATTACAGTCCACTTCTAATGACATACAAACAGGCTTCTGTTCAAGTACAAAAAATGTTTTACTTGGAACTGCAATGGTGACGGTGTGTCACCTGGGCACAGCGTACACGACCAGAGCTCTAATTGACTCTGGCTCAGAAGGTACGTTTGTCTCAGAGAGATTGCAAAAACTTTTAAAGTTACCCACTAGAGCTGTGAATGCACAGGTTTCGGGCCTTAACAATACAGTCTCGGCGCAAGTCTCAAGGGCTTGCGACATTATTCTTAGCTCACCTAAGAATAGGCAATTCCAAATAGAAGCAACAGCCTTTGTACTGTCTCGCTTAACTGGGAATCTGCCCTCATGCGGCATCGATCCTTCTTTATGCAAAAATTTACCAGATTTGCAATTGGCTGATCCGCATTTCTTTAGAAGCGATCAAATAGATGTACTCATCGGTGGGGATGTGTACCCTGCCATTATTCTTGATGGAATTCAACGGAATGTTCTTGGGTCACTCTTAGCCCAAGAAACGGTATTTGGCTGGATATTTACAGGCCCTATTCCACATAGCGGCATATCCAGTTTTACGACATGCCTCTCGTTTTATAACGAAATTGCGATTGACAAACAAATCGCACGTTTTTGGGAGTTGGAGGAACTTCCAAAGAAGCAACTTATAACGGAGTCTGATCAGTTTTGTGAGGAAAATTACCAGAGAACTACCAAACGGGATGCTCAAGGAAGGTATATAGTTACTTTACCTTTCAAGAATACTTTCCCAGATACAACTAGAATAGGATTTTCTCGAAGCATCGCCTTTAAGCAATTCATTAGAGGTGAACTTCGATTGACAAAAAATCCTGAACTCAAGTCACAATATGATGAAGTGCTTCAAGAGTATTTAAAGCTGGATCATATGAAGAAAGTGTCGCCACCAAAGTTCGCGAGTTATCCATCTCACTACTATTTACCGCACCACGCGGTATTGAAACCAGAAAGTGCTACAACGAAGCTTCGCGTCGTATTTAATGCTTCAAGCGCATCCTCAAATGGTGCCAGTTTGAACGACGTCCTGCACGCAGGACCCGTTCTCCAAGCAGATTTAACTCTTTTGATCCTGAAATGGCGATTCTTTAAATATGTATTTAATGGTGACATTCAACAAATGTACCGCCAGATACTCGTTGACCCAAAGCACTCTTCTTACCAACGAATCCTGCATAGAAATTCTCCTGATGAGGAAATTCAGGATTTCGAGCTAAAAACTGTGACTTTTGGAGTAAATTGTGCACCATACTTAGCCATAAGAACCATGCTTCGACTGGCAGATGATGTGCAGAGCCAATTTCCTCGTGCTGCAGAAATCTTGCGAAATTTTCTATATGTCGATGATGCTCTAGCCGGAGCCCACGACGTAGATAGTGCAATTGAAGCTAAAAGTCAGCTTATATCAGCATTGTCTACAGCTGGCTTCACCATGCGAAAGTGGACTGCGAACCATCCAAGCATTTTGGCAGGTACACCCACTGGGCATCTTATGAGAGAAAACTTCCTCAAGTTAGAAGACGCCAGCTGTGCTAAGGCGCTGGGAGTGCGATGGAATGCTGCTTCTGATTTGTTTTACTTTTCGGCACAGCCCCTAGCAATCAAGTCTTCCTACACAAAACGTGAAGTCCTCTCAATGATAGCGCAACTCTTTGATCCTGCAGGATGGCTGGCTCCTATTGTGGTGACAGCAAAAATCCTTATGCAGCGTATCTGGTTAGATAATATTGATTGGGATGAAAACATAACCACTTCGAGTTTCCAGTCATGGCAAACCTTTCTGTCAAATTACGAGCTCATAAATCGTATTCGCATACCACGTTATGTTGACTTCTCACCTAGTTATGATATAGAGTTTCATGCATTTTCTGACGCCTCAGAAAAGGCTTATGCAGCGTCGATCTACATCCGCGTTAAACAAAGTGATTGTATTGTTACTCACTTGCTATATGCAAAAACGAGGGTGGCACCAGTCAAGACAGTTTCTCTGCCACGCCTTGAGCTATGTGGTGCTGTTCTACTCGCTGATATGGTCGATACTCTATTATCACATATCGACATACACAAACATAAATTGTTTTGCTGGACAGACTCAACGATAGTCCTCGCCTGGCTTTGCAAGCCGCCGTGTTCTTGGAATACCTTTGTGGCCAATCGGGTTACAACGATAGCTGAACGTGTCGGAGTCAGAAACTGGTTTCATGTAGAGTCACATGAAAATCCAGCTGACTTAGCTACACGCGGCGTCACGCCACAAGATCTTGCAGAAAATGCTCTGTGGTGGCATGGGCCATCTTGGCTCTCACTTGAGCGCTCCTTATGGCAAACATCTGCTTTGCCGGCTGATATAGATACTCCGATCGAACGCAAATCCATCAGAGTTAATTTCGCTTACTTCTCCGAACATGATGATGTATTAGAGCGATTCTCGTCTTTGTCGCGTGCATTAAGAGTACTAAGTTACGTCTTTCGTTTCTTCCACCGCACCCATCCACTGTTGCGTGCGTCTTTTTGCAGAAAATCGACATGTCCTGATAATGTCGAAATAAAAGCGGTTAAAACTCGTCTAATGCTGTTGTGTCAAAAAGTCAGTTTTCCAGCTGATTACCATCTGCTGGACACCAAGCAACCAATTAATTCGAAGAGCTCATTACTCGCTTTGAATCCATTCTTGCATACCGATAATTTGTTGCGTGTTGGCGGGCGGCTTGCCTCCTCACCGAACTTATCGTTTGATGAAAGACATCCTATTATATTGCCCTATAATTGCAATTTTTCTCGCCTTTTAGTACGGTTCATCCATGAGATCTCACTTCATGGTGGGAATCAACTAATGCTTCGGTTGATCCGAACGCAATATTGGATTTTCCGTGCTAGAAACTTGATTAAGACCACCATATACAGTTGCAAAACTTGTGTTATTTATAAAAAACAGCTGAGGACACAAATCATGGCGGCTCTTCCGCCAGAAAGAACAATAATATCTCGGCCATTCTCATCAACTGGCATTGACTTCGCTGGCCCATTCGACATAAAGAGCTACATTGGTAGATCTTGTCGAATAAGCAAAGGCTATGTGTGCCTATTTGTTTGCTTTTCCACTAAAGCAGTTCACTTGGAAGCCACAAGTGATTTATCAACCGCTACTTTCTTAGCAGCGTTATCGCGATTCGTCGCCCGACGCGGTTGCCCAGCAAATATATATTCCGATAACGGAACTAATTTTGTTGGCGCCTCCAACGTTTTGAAAAAGGACTTTCAAACATTCATGATGGCTTCTCGTGAAGCCACTCTTGCTCAACACGCATGCCAAGACCTTGCTTGGCACTTTATTCCAGCGGGTGCTCCCCATATGGGTGGCCTGTGGGAAGCTGGAGTAAAGAGTTTCAAAACACACTTCAAAAAGATTGCCGGAAATATGAAATACACTTTTGAGGAATTTACAACTTTACTGAATAGAGTCGAATCGTGCCTTAATTCGCGGCCACTTACCGCTATGTCTGAGGATCCTGGCGATCTTCAATCTCTTACTCCCGGTCATTTCCTGATCGGTGGTCCACTGCTAGCCCCAGCCGAACCAGAGATAACTGATCAGCCCTTGACTATTGTCAATCGATGGCAACGAATCAAGGCTATGCATCAACACTTTTGTAGCAGATGGAAAAATGAGTACCTGAAAGAGATGCATAAACGAGTTAAGTGGAAAACTCCTCAGATAGACTTCTCTGTCGACGACCTTGTCGTTGTCAAGGAGGATAATCTGCCTGCGAATGAATGGCGATTAGGCAGGGTCATACGTGTTTATCAGGGGAGTGATAATCGAATTCGGGTTGCTGACATTCGAACCGAAAGAGGTTGCATCACGCGGCCCATAGTTAAGCTCGTTGCGCTTCCAACCACGTAGCACCAATGATGTTTTTTTTTAATAATCCTTTTTGTGTTTTTTTTGTTTTTTTTCTCTTTTCTCTTTTCAGAATGTCTGCTGAAGAAATAACTGCCGCACTTCTGGAGGATCTCCTGCTTCAAACCGACACGGAGATGGTTGCCAGCGAAGCTGAGACTGTGCGTGAGCGCACACCGGTCCCCAGCCCTAGCGCTTCCATCGCGGTCGAGGTCATCGCTAGTGCTTTACCGGTGGTTGAACCGCAGCCCAGTGCAGTCAGGGGCACTCTGCAAAGCGTGGCATGCGCTGTTGACCGCGACCACTTCAAGTTGCCACCGATGTGCCGTGTATGCTCGTTGGAGCATAACCTGTCGGCGTGTGCCAAGTTTCTGGCAATGAATCTGGAGGAGCGGTTGCGAGCAGTATTGATGCATTTCTACTGCTCAAACTGCCTCTCTGCATCACATATGCGGAAAGAATGCCGCAGCCCTCATCGGTGTCGTCAGTGTGGAGACGACCATCACAGCTTGCTGCATTCGCGCTCACGAGTGCGCACCGGCAGATCGCATTCTCGCCGACCTCGCGTCAAGCGCTCCAAAGCCAAGCGGCCACAGACGACTGACCAACCAGCGTCATCGTCTAGGGACTCTTTCCCGAAGTGGTCCTCCAATTATAAAAGACCGCAGTCGCATGCACCAACAGCGTCTGTGACTAGGGACCGTTTCCCGAAGCGGTCTTCAACTAAAGCACGATCGCAGTCGATAGCACCACATGCGTCTTCGGCCAGGGACTACTTCCCGAAGCGATCGCCAGATGAAAAGCTGCCAGTGGCACCCTTTCAACCGCTCGTCTCACTGCTCCCCACTGTCATGGTGCGCATGGTTTCCGGAGGAAGGTCTGGGTCCGAAAGAGCAATCTTGGACGCATGTCTTCCACAGACGCTTATAGCTCAAGAGCTCGTATCCAAGTGGAAACTGCCCACCTACCGCGCCCATGGCTTTGAGATGTGCACCCTGGTTCTGCGTGGCCAGCATGGCGCCAACCAGCGAGTTGAAGCAACAGCTAGGGTAGAGCGGCGGTTGAAGGTCGTCACTCCATCAAGGGATCTGGACGAGCGGATCCGGCAGAGTATGCCAAACATCAACTTAGCCGATCCGCTCTTCTACCGATCATCGCCGGTCTATATACGTCTGGGCCTCGATGTCTACTCCCGCGTAATGCAACCTGGTAGCCTGCCGACAACCGTAGGCATGCCGTTCGCCCAAAACTCCATCTTCGGGTGGGTGTTGACCGGGCAAGGAGTCTGGTAGTTGCAGTCATGCAAGGCGGGCGGCATGTTTACAAATGTAAACGCATTCCTGGTCAACCCTGTACCTTCTGTACAGCGGCTGAGTTGCTTCATTTTCAGTTGTTCCTTATGTGGGAGTGCCTCTCACTCCCTCCTTTTAATGTAAACAAAATGAAAGAAAGTTCGGCCTCAGCCAAATAAAGTTATTAATTCGTTTTGATCCACCGAAAAAACAAGTCGTGTTTTTACTTTTGCGAAAAAGTTTAATTCTTTATATTTTTTTTGAAATCTTCCGTCGGGAAATTATACACACATGATGTTATAATACATAAAATACAAAGCGTATGAAAATTAATACAAAATTTGAAGGAGTTAAATTTTGATTTACATTGGGAAATAACCAATCCTCAATATTGCGTTAAATATATGTGATAATATTTTAATAGCAACACTTGAAGACTCTTTTATCATTTTTGGAGTAATAAGGTCGTACTCTGGTGCTTTCTTAGTATTAAGTTTTGTTTTAATAATTTTGTCTTTATATTTTTATTTGCCTTCCATAGGGTTGCTTCTGTTGGACTTAACTTTCGCGTATATACCATTAAATTTTGTTCTAATTCAGTATTTAGTAATTCTTTTAACCTTTTGACAGCTGAAAGGAACTTTTGTTTAGATTGTGGCGATCTTCTTTGCTGCCACTCTCTTCTCAAAGCTCGTTTTTCTCTAAGAAGCAATTCAATTTATTTTGCGGCCCTTTTTAGAGTTGATGCTTGTGTGGTTTGAGTTACAGGAGTTGCATATTTAGCCGTTGAGATTTGAATATTTCTGAAGCTCTCAATAGTTGAGTCAATTTCATTCTCGCTTTTTAGTGAGGGTTTCAGCTCTAAATGACTACTAATGTACTGTCGGTATTTCAGCCAATTTGTTTGCTTTGAAGTTAGTCTGCATGATTTTTCCATTGGTTGAACTTGACTGTGTAGGTGTAATATTCTTTTCGATTACACGTCAGCTCATTTGAATGGTGACGTTTCACATGCCAAAAACAACATCAATATGCCAACAACAACAGCTGCCTTGCTTGATGAACATTTGATTAATTAACAGCAGTCTTCGGATACAGCTGTAACAATGGATATATCTCTCAATCAGTAACAACAACAAGCAGAGTGTCATATTCAACAGATTAAGCAGCGGCAGATATCGAAATGTGATTATGATGATTAATTGAATGTTAATCTGCAATCAGTGCTTAAGGAGCTCATTAGCTTAAAATCTTCAAGTGAGTGTGCGCTCGTATTAATAAAATCTTTACAAGAGGACAAAGTTCTCCTAATACAAAAGGTTGACAACCTGCAGTCGGAGTTGAATTTTATAAAGCTACATTATGCTTTAAATGGCAATACTAATAAATTTCAGCTCGATCAAACTAAGCTGTCACTTAATTGCGGCAGCCAACTGCTAAGCCGAAAAACTTAATTTCTAATTTATGCTCTCTAGTGTCCGACCGAATATTTGGCTTATTCGGCCGATTTTTGAACTTTCGGCTACGGCTTTTTGCTTTGTAATAACTAAAAATATTTTTATAATTGTTTAGCAAAGTTATAGTATAATTCGATGAATTCCGTTCGAAATTCCATACTTGAAACACTTGTTGGTTTTGTTTTTCTCTTTCTTCTGTTCTACCATAAGTTGGTTTTCGTTCGTTGAAAACTTTATTCAAATGATAAATGCAGTGAGTCCGATCCATGATACAATTGCAAGGTAAGCTCATTTTAAGATGGCTGCTCAAATGAGCAATTTTGGAACAACAAAGCTGTAGAAGCTACAAACATCAAACGAAAAAAGCAACAACAACAATTACAAAAACTAAAAATTAACAGCTGATTTTGACAACTAGCTCACCCTGCTCTCCAATATGACCCTACCTTGTAATCATGTATCATGGTCTGACAGACGTGGGTTGATAAGATCGTACATGTTGAACGAACTGGCAGAAAACTCAAAAATTTTTTATTTTTACCCAATGCGGTCGGACACTAATGCTCTCTAAATAAAGACATTGGCCCTTAATAATAAAGAAATTCTAAGTCGAATTTATCTTAAACTCGACTTTAACGTTCAATCGGTAGTAATAATAAAAAGTCACTTTTAATTTAGAAAACATCTAGTTGTGGCTCGCCGGCTTCTAAGTCAATTTCAAAGTGACATTTGAAATTATTGCAGTGAATATGGACGATTAAAGAATATTTATGGATCTAGAAATAATAAATGATTCAGAGCTTAAGGAAACAAAAAAAGCAACTTACTTTTATAGCGGCATCCATTTGTTTTGCTTGATGAATGCAAATTTATTAATAAATAAAATCAGCTGACAAAAGCAAACAGAACAAAGGGTACGTTCAGAGATGAAATTTAAGATCAGCTCACAGTAGAAGAACTGAAGTCGACTTTTGTTAGATTTGTTTTATTACTATGAAACCTAAAAAGTAGCTTAGAATCACCTAACTAAATTTGAGTAAAGAAGCGAGTTTTTACGTTTCTATTACTAAGGGCCAATGCAAATGAGACAAACAACAACATTTCTAAAAATAACAAACTCCCTGTTATGCACAACGTAGCTAATGCAGTTCCAGAATCCTCTTCGAAAACCGGTTTTGAGACATCAAATGTATTAGATTCTCCTACTGTTGATGCTGATTCTCAATCTCTGCCTCTCTCGACTACTGCTGCGCTCGATTCCTGTTCATCAGATTCTTCTCGCATTGCGCTGTCATATGCTTATGCCGCTGCTGCTGCTGCTGATGATGCTTTGTCTTCTGCTTCTACACTAAGGCCCCCTACTTAAGAGTGGCTGGCGCCAGTTGGAAACACCAAGATTAGTCAGGTTATCCAACACCTGATCCTTCCAACGAAGATGTGGGCGTCCTCTTCTGCGTTGACCACCACCGAATCGAATATTTTTTCAATGGAGCGTCGTTTTCCATTCGCTCAACATGACCTAGCCAGCGGAGCCGCTCGATTTTAATACCCTTAACTATGTCGATGTCAGTAGCGAACTCTTGACATCGCTGACAAGAGTGGACTACTATGCGTTATAATAAAAATAAATTTAACGATATAACTAATAATATGGATATTGGAATTGTAGGCAACAATGCAAATAACGAGCTCGATGTGGCAGCGCCTATGAAGCTTTTGCATCTCTCTTCATTTAAGCTATTTGTCACTGCTGACAGCGTGATTGACTTTATTACATCGCATACTGACATAAATAAGAGTAACATTAAATGATTCCGCCTCGTGAAGAGAGGTATGGATGAAACCACATTAAAAAGAGTCAACTTTAAACTAGCTATAGCAAGTAATGACTATGAGAAAGTATTTAATTCTGCGCTATGGCCTGCAAATGTACGTGTTCGGTAGTTCTCTTCTTTTTTCCCGAAAGAGGGAGTGAATGTCATGACTCGCTAGCACACAACGAAGTCACCTTACATAAGAGCAGCATCGCGTCAACAATTTCGACTGCAATAACAACACCAATTACAACACCTGATACATGCCTTGACTATTCTGGCACTGTCTCTACTTCTGCCGATCATCATGATTATGTTTTCCTAAATTCGCACACATTTCTTGTGAGTACCATAGCTTCAACCATATCAATGGTTCCAACCATGGTATAATAATACAAGGTAGCATTGCCAGTTGCTAGGCAAAACATCTCCTGTCAAAAAATATACTCAAAAAGAGAGCGCTCAGAATCCGCCATTGAAAACACAAACAATGTTGAAAACGTTGAAGTGAAAAAAGCAACAACCTCAGTAGCTGCAGATGTATTTTCACAAACAACAGGTTTTGACAGGAGATGTTTTCTTGCAGAAGAGAAAATAAGCAGTTGTCAATGCTACCTTGTATTATTATATCATGGTTCCAACAACCACAACAACTACAACAGCCGATGCAAGCATAGTCTCTTCTGGCTCTTCGGCGTAGTCTTTTCATACTGCCGGTCATGCTATCAATTTCTCCAGCACTCTACATTTTCAATGCTTAACGCCGCAGCTCCTCTCAATATATCTACTGCGTCCTGTGACTACACCGCACGACAAAATTCTTCTACAGCTACTGGATAGCCAGTTTATTATTAAAATATGAGTGGAATTCGCACGAAAACATCACAGCTTCTACTTGCTATGGCTCTTCATGAGTATGATATTGTGGCCATTACCGAAACTTGGCTTCATGCTGAAATCTTATCTTCTGAAATGTTCGATAATTATTATAGCATATACCGATTGGATCGCCGCACTTTATCAACTATATTATCTACTATTGGCAGTGTGCAATAAGCTTCATTATAAATTAGTAAAACTTCATAATAATGACAGTACTATTGAACAGATTTGTGTTGAAATAAGCTTTTCAAATCGACATGTTATTTATTTTTTCGTATCGTATTTCACTATACAGCATAAAAGGGCTTACACATCGGCGAATCTGTTCGTCACACGGTGGCCATGTTCACACAAGTTCGCTAGTTAACCGAGCGTTTCCACCGCTCGAACGAACGAAGAAATCATCGCGAACAAATCGTCGCGATGAATTCTTCGTTCGGTCCAACTGTTTCCACCGCACGAACACAAGGTGCGAACATTGGTAAGTCGCCATCTTGTTCGTTCGTGCAGTGGAAACACTTAAATTCAATGCTTGCGAGCATCAGCGTTGATCAATATTTGTTTATGCAAACGTACTAAATTTGATTAATTTTTACTACTTTTATGCCTTTTAATTTAGGTTTTGTGTAGGTATTTATGTAAAGAATTTATTATATAAAGAATATTATATAAATAATTTGCTTATATAAAGTGCTAATAAAATAACAAAGTAAAACAAAGTTCTTTTGCGTTAAATTTTCAATATATTTTCTTTCTTTTTTGTTTTTCCTACGTTATTAACTACAATTTCAACAAATCTACTACCTATGCTCAAATAAGCAGTGGATTCGCCCAAAAAGATCGAGCGTCGGCCGATCAGAGCGAACGAAGAAATCTTCGTTCGTTCGTGCTAGAAAAGTGTTTACACTGCGCGAATAGCGCTCGCAAGCATTTTGTAAGAAACCAATGTTCCGAACCTTGGTTCGGACCAAACTGTTTACACTGCCTGAACGAACGAAGATTTCTTGACTGCCTGAACGAACGAAGTGGAAACGCTCGGTAAGAAGCGATATTGGACAGTTTATCACACGGTTGGCCGTGTTTACAAAAATTTTTGATTTTCTCTGTCGATCAAGGGATGCTGCAAAGGTCTATAGCAAAATAATCACAAAAACCAACAACAATCAACGGCTTGTGTGACCAACAGGTTCGTTCAATTTGAACGCTAGCTATATCCCACACGTTCACGCCGCCATATTGTTTGACGAACAGATTCGCCCATGTGTAAGCCCTTTAAATTAAGTTTATCAAAAGCATATTGATAACATAAACTTTCTAGGTGATAACCTTTGCACAAATCACAATATCGTAGTTATGGGTGATTTTAATTTAGGTAAGATATCTTGGTTTTTGTGGATAACAATGTAATCCGATGGTAAACCATTTAATATACAGTCCGATAGTGAGAATTTAGTTATGAGTTATTTTAAGTCAAATAATTTTCAAAAAATAAAATTGGTAAAAAATGGCTTAAATAGAATTTTGGATTTAGTTTTTGCAAGTAATGATCTTAAATTAGCCTGTAAAGAAAGCCGGTCATCCATAGTTAATAATTTATCCAACTTGATTTTTATAAATTTGATACAACAAATATAGACTCATTAATCCAATTAAATTTTGCAAAAGGTAACTTTACAGCTATTAATGATTCCTTAACCTCAGTGGATTGGTCATTATTATATAATATGGAGTGTCTGTCTCTAGCAAATCTAATGTTTTGATCGAAACTTTTGAGTTCAGCTGGTCTATTTGTTCCTAAAAAAGGTATTCACTTAAGAAATAAACCACCTTGGTTTAACTCTAGATTATCAAAGTTAAAAAACGCAAATTTTGTAGCTGATCAATCAAATTTTATTCGATTCAGGAACGAATTTGATTGCCTTCATAAGTTCCTGTTCCAAACTTGTTTTAAATGTAGAAAGTAATGTAAAATCAAACCCGAAGTATTTTTGGGAGTTTTTAAATTCCAAGAAAAAGAACCACTAGGTATCCAACCAGTGTGAAGTTCTATGGTTTAAAGTCTAATAATGCTTCAGAATCTACTCTCCTTTCCTCTAAATATTTCCAAAATGTGTATGAAAATCATAGATCTCTAACAAATCTAAATTATCTCAACTTTGATGACCTAAATATGGGTTCTTTGGATGTCTTTAACATTTCAGTTGACGACGTAACTTTAGCAATTACACATCTAAAACCTAACTTTAAATTTGAACATGGGGATTTCCGCCAATGTTTTTCAAACTATGTAGAAAATGTTGCTGTTCTTTTAGCTTTTATTTTTAATCTATGCATTAAAAAAGGCATTTTTTTTGATATATGGAAAATTTGCTTGATAGTTCCAATTGTGCTTGATAGTTCCAATCACAAACATGGCAATTGTGAAACAATGCACAATAGCTAAATTGTTTGATCATATACTGAAAATCAAATTATTTGATTGGCTTTTTCCTGGTAGATCAACATGTTCAAATTTACTGGTTATTTCGAAAAACATTATTAATGCAATGGAAAATGGTAGTCAGCTAGATATCGTCTACACTGACTTTTCTAAAGCAATTGATAAAGTTGATCACGTTATTCTTCTAAACAAATTAAAAAAGTTCGGTTTCTCGTATACTTAAATAGCTTTTTTTAAAAGTTTTCTACACGCTAGAAAGCTTTATGTCAAAAGTGGGTCAACTATTTCGGATGTTGCTATTGATGCTTCGTCAGGAGTTCCACAAGGTAGCCATTGCGGTTCTCTTCTATTTTTAATTTTCATTAATGACTTACCAAAACACTTGAAGTCTGCCAGATGTCTTTTCTATGCTGATGATGTCAAATTATTTCGTAATATCTCGAATGATTCTGACTACATGAGTCTCTAAAGTGACCTCTCAGTTTTACATAGCTGGTGTCTCTCAAATAAACTGTCCTTGAACATCAATAAATGTTGCATAGTTTCTTATATTAAATGTACAAATAGCGTTTTATTCAATTATACATTGAATAATTTTGTATAAGAAAGATGTGGGGGTTATTTTGGATACACAACTTAATTTTAAATGTCATTATGATTATATTATTTCTAAGTCATATCCCATGCTGGGGTTTATCAAAAGTCATACTCAAATTTATAAAGATCCTTTAACTATAAAGACTTTATATGTTTCTTTGGTACGAAGTATAATCGATTATTGCTCTATCGTTTGGAATCCGTTCTATATTGTTGAATCAAAACGAATCGAGAGAGTTCAAAAAGTAATGAGCAAATACGTGGTTAAATAGCTTTACTGGCCTGATGGTCTCCCAACATATGAGGGTCGTCGTAAATTACTTGGCTTGTAATCATTAAAAGATAGAAGATCGGTTTTTTGTCTTCTATTAGTCTATAACATATTTTCCGGGAAAATTAATTGCACTGAACCGTCAAATTTCTTTCAAACTTATGATGCACCAAGGGATTTGAGACGCACTCGCATGTTTGAAGAAAATTTTCACAGGGCCAATTATGCTAATAATGAACCAATAGCTAGGTGTGTGCATTTATGTAACATAACAGTCTTTCCAATATTTTAAAATTGAATGTATCTGAACACCAATTTCAGCTCTTGCAACATGCTTTGCATTGAAGTCATGAATTGAGTCATGCAACATGCTAAATTAGATATAATCGATTCTAAGTTTTGTGATGGCGATGCATTGTTTGAGCCATAGCTACTACCTGATTTCACAGCATCGGCGTACGTTACTGAAGTTGGTAAGTAATTATTTTTCACAGCATTTGCATATGTTAAATTTGAAGAGGCTGTGGTGGTAGTGGGTGCTGTGTGAAGCACATTTGAATCAGGAGGAACTGATCGTCCTTGAACTAGTGTTTGCCGTTGGGTAAGTTTTGATTTAATATTGGCATAAATAGGACAGCCCCTATAGTTAGCGGTTTGATTTCCACCGCAGTTACTACATTTTTTGTTCTGGCTGTTTGTTTTCAAAAGAGTACAATCTGTTGACGAGTGTAAGTTGCCACATATGACGCATACTGTACGTAAAGTATAATAAGATCGAGTGTGGCCATACCCTTGGCAATTTGAGCATTGCGTGATATTTTTCTTTTTATGGGGCTCTTCTTCCATTATTTTTAGATGCAAAAGGATGAACTTAATTTTTCTTGAGTTTTGCGGTATCTGGTTCGAGCTCAATTAGAAAGATTGGCTGAGGAAGCTTATCTCTATTTCTGATATTAAAAATACTTTTTTCCTTAAATTCAACATCAGTAAGCGCTTCTTTTATTTCAGTTAAGTCTACGCTGGACTCAATGCCTTTTATAACTACTAGCAAGCCTTTGCTACTCTTTAGCTGGTATGTTAATTATGGCTGAATTACAATACTGCGTTAGGTCGGTCGGCCTTTGACAGCTCGACTAGAAACAATGGGTTCTTATGAAGCAACACAAAATATAACCTCATGCATTGCGTCGACCTCATCCCGTAAATATGAATTTGAGGGGGTGACGTACGATCAACGCTATGAGTAGCGACATGCTCAAGCTAGGTCGTGCTTTTGACATTCCATATTAACGCTGGGTTGCATTTTCGTTGAGCAATGCTAAAATGTGGGTATTCTTGGATTCCGATGGAAAACTCAGATTTTCATAGGATTATCGTGGGAATTTATATTTTGATGCGAGTTTTTTTTAAATTTATCAAATTTTTTAAATTAACATGCTGCTTAAGTAGTATAAAAATGATTTTGATGAATTTAGCATGATATTAATATTATTCAATTGTATTTCATATTAAAATTTATGCATTTTTTAGTATATTATAAATAATATTATAAGGGTATTCATGCAAAATGGCAAACTTATATATTGGTCAATTAGATATTTTAATGAGGTTGGTTGAGGACGAATACCCTTAATATCATTGTTTGAATAATATAACACACAAAGGAATGTTGTGGTAAGGTAGATTGGAAATGCCGTTCACTTTGTTTTTGTAAAGTTGTACCCAAGTATTCACTAATTACAAGTGATTCAGCGAGCATTGTACAAGGGGGCGTGGCAGCTCGAATCTGCAATATTGAATAACTTTGGAATTATAGGTCGCACAACATTGGAATTTGGTGTTCGGCCTCGATTTACATGTGCCGTTCCACTGGCAAAATTTTATGGGCGTTGGGAAAAGGGTGTGGCACTTTTTCGGCTTCCCAAATTGTGGGTATAACTTTCGAACTATTAGTCACACATCAATGAAACTCGGTAAGAATGTACTATTTAGTCTTGTCCTTTGACTGGAAAAATTGAGTGAGCATTGGACAAGGGGGCATGGCACCGCCCATATAAGTCAAACTTATGGTATCAATAGCAAATAGTTTAAACATCGTTGTTTTTTCGAAGCTACTCTCTGCACTGAAAACATCGTCATTTTATTATCTTGTTTTGTAAATATTTTGAAATGTTTTGACCAATTTTCTTGTTTTTATTTTGTTTTTCTTTTGAATTTTTTTATAATTTTGAATTTTTTTGACATATTATCCAAATTTTTGAAATATTTTTAATTATTTTTCACAATATTTGTCCTCAAATGAGAGCAAATAATTTTAAAAATGCTTTATGAGGGGTTTATTGGATTAATTGGATGTTCAGCCATTTTTAAAAATCCTCTCATTTATAAACAAACATTTTCAATAATTTTTTTTTTACATTTTCTGTTTTTTTTTTTATATATTATGAAACAATTTGATGTATTTTTGACATAATTTGTGCTCAGATGAAAACAAAATAAAATTTAAAAATGCTTTATCGAGGGTTTATTGAAGGTTTCCTCCATTTTTAAAATTATCTCATTTATAAAGCATTTAAAAAAGATTTTTAACGCTATTGAACGCTATTATGACACTATCTTTTAATTTTTCATTGATTACAATTATAATTGCATGATTTCGGAAAAAGGGACGTTTTGTGGGATTTTTAGTATAGCTGCTTTTATTGGCATCACCAAAATGACAGACGCACGATCTGTCAACGCAACATTTAGTTTTGCAAAGTTTGAGGTCGTCCGTTTTGACAGCTTATATCGTAAAGTTTTACAACGGAGTCCAAAGTACGGTCAAAGGCCGACCGACCTAACGCAGTATTGTAATTCAGCTATTATGAGGAGTAAATATAATTGTAGGATATATTTGAATACTAATATATTTAATTGTGATCAGTTCTCTAATATTTTTATTAATGATAGTCTTTCATCTATGACGAGGTCTCTTTTTAATGAAGCTCAAAAGCTTAAAAAGGACCTTAACTTTAAGTATTTATGGTTTAGTAATGGAAAATTTTATTGCGCAAAGCAGAGGGTGATAACGTTGTGGTTGTAAATTCAGTTGATGATCTTAATAAATTAAAACAGTTTTAAAAATTTCAAATTAAATATGGAAAATGATATAAGTACAGCAAATTTATTTAATATCCCTCTTGTGCTTTGCAAAAAACTAAATTTTGAAGTTATTGCATCTAACTCAGTTTTAACATGATACATCAAAATATTAGAAGTTAAAAAAAAATGTTGATTACTTTGTTTTACATTTGGAATCATTTGAAAATAAGCCGGATTTCATCTTTTTCACAGAAATATGGATTTGCGATTTTGAATTATCTTTATTTAATATTCCTGGGTACAATTGCTATGCAAATTGTAATAACAATTATGCTGCTGGCGGAGGAAAATATGATTTTAACTGTGATTTCAGTTGTTTTAAATTAAATAGTGCTGATGTGGCAACAATTTCTTGTATAATAGATAACCTATCATATTCCTTCTTTTGTATAAATAGGTTGCATAATAATTTGAGTATTAATATATTAATGTAATATAAGTTAATATATTAATGTTAATATATTAATGTACAGTAATATAATTAATGTTATATTACTGTTCGATATAAACTTGGATATTTTACAAAATTTATCGATAGTCGATAGTTATTTATTTTTGCTTTCTGCGTTTGATTTCGAATCCTGCATAAATAAACCGACTCGCTTAACTGTCAATTTTTCTACATGTATAGATCATATTTTTGTAAAGTTGGGACGTTCTAGTAATATTTCCATCTACAGCTCAGTGTAGAACCAAAATTTTTCAGACCATTGTTTGATTATCTCTTGAAAATGGGCAAAGAAATACCAGTTGAAAAAAAAAACTAACAGATGCAGAATTTAGAAAAAGAGAAAATGAAAGGGAAAAGGAGTTCAGAAGAAGAATAAGGGAAGGCATGTCCCAAATAGACGCAGAAGAATTAAGAAAGCGAAAAAGGGATCAATAACATTTGGAGAGAGAAAAGAAAAAGTTACAAAATTCAGGTACATTGATGTCAACGTCACAAAATGTCTCAGTCACCGGTGTTTCAAAAATTTACCCGTACAAGTATAATCAAACTTATAGTAAGGCTGTGCTAAAATGCCTAAGAAGTCTTCCAGCTTGCCCGGAAAAGAAAAAATGTGTTATCGTTGGTGTGGCTGAACGCATAGGACTAAAACTAGCTACAGTCATGGAAACAAGCTAGCAATTGAATAGAGGTCTTTCCGAAGAAGTGCAATTGGTAACCGAATTTTATTATAGATCTGATATTGTTTACACTTGTCCGGGTTTAAAGGACAGTACGGCAATCTGGGAAAATGGCCAAAAGAAAACTTTGCAAAAACATTATATGACGATGTTTCTGAAAGAAGCCTTTTTTATTTTCAAAGAAGAATTCAGACATATGAATATAGGTTTCTTGAAATTTTGTAGCTTGCGTCCCAAAAATGTTTTGTTACTTAAAGATACACCCACCGAGCAATGCAAATGTCTAATTCATGAAAATTTTGTAATGAAACTGAAAGCACTGAATTTATTGTATTCACAAAGAGTGTATGAAATAAAAAAAGATGAAGGAACCAACTGACTTATCTAAATATGTGATCTGGAAAGAGTGGTGTAAGTCAGATAACAAAAATCTGAGACTTATTTTGAGATAAACAGCTACTGGAGAGTTACAAGAGCAAACTAAGGAAGACTTTCATAATTTCTCAAAGCATGTCAACATCAAAAGAATACAAAGCAATGCTTTCTTAAATGATAAAAAATGCTCATCTATTCAAATACTACTACATCTATTCAAATACTACTAATTGTGGCGTCCGTGGTGTAGTTGGTTAAAGTGCGTGGCCGCTATGTCAAAGAACTTTGGAAACCCAGGTTCGAACCCCAGCAGCGACAGAAAATTATTTGAATTAAAATAATTTTTCTGTACGGCCGCCACCTCTCTGCAGACAATGGCAAACCTCAGAGAGTAATCAAATGCCATGTAAAGCTTCTTGAGAATAAGAACATTACGTTCATCGCCGTTCGGAGTCGGCGTTAAGCATGTAGGTCCGGTTCTCGGTCAATTGTGTACAAACTTAATAGCACGCACAACACAATTGATCATAAGAAGCTAGGTCAAAGTCCTTTCAAGGGCTGAAATGGCCAGTTATTTATATGATCTGATACACAACACAAAAACAAAGATGCAATATTTGTCTTTGTTAATCATATACTGGACTTGATCATGTCAGAAAGAGAAGGCGAAAAAATAACTACCGTTATTTGGAGTGATGGCCCATCTTCCGAATTTAAAAATAAGTTAATGGCTAGCTCTTGCATTATCTATGCAAAAAGTATTCATCTCCCTTTTCCTGGAAGTCCTTCGCAACATCGCATGGAAAAGGTGTTGTTGATGGCATAGGAGGTAATATTAAACGCCTGGTAAAACAAAAAGCTATGTCCCAAGGAATGGGTATTGTCGTACAGAATGCAAAGGATTTTGCTTTTGCTGCTTCATCTTTAGTTCCAAACACAAAAGTTATTTTTATATCAGAAGATGAAATTAAATCTAAAACAAGCCATCACGGGAATATCAAACTTTCACACTCTGCAGTGTGTTGCAGACGAAATTCACGCTCAAAGACACAACAAGGATGCAGAAACACAGATATTTAAAGCAAAAAACACAAGTTACGTATTTTAAATTCGTACGTGTCGCATGCGCCACACAGTATGTCGCATACGTCACGCTATCTTCTCAAATATTTTAACAATTTCTTTTATTCCAATTTCTGAAGTTAATTTTGTATAATTATCTCCACAAGCCAAGCTTTTATTATTATTTATTTTTTTTTTTATAGCAACTATGGTCTAACTGAATTTTCATAATAAGTCGTTATAAAATCAAAACTGGTAGTTTCATTGTCGCATACGTCACACAACATTTCATTCATTGTATTTTTTTAGCCATCTAGAGAAATAAGCTAAACCTTGTTTCTAAAAGTTGTTGAAGTCTTTAATTAATAAAACAATTGAAAAGAATAATTCATAATTACTCCAATTTTTTTCTAAGCTCTTTTAAACATTTCAAAATGCGTGCAAAAGTCGCGAGCGTCACGATGGAATCCCCCTATTCAAGAATCTAAATATCTTGCCCATTAAGCACTTGTATTATTTTAGAGTTTTAAAAGTTTTCTTTAACAGATCTGGTTATTTACGTAACAGATTCTATGCTAGCTATAATTTAAGATTGAATTAGCAATGTCTTGTCACTGTTCCTTCGCACTATCTTATTCGCTTTTTTAATTTTTACAATTGTGTTGCTCCCAGGCTGTTCAATATTTTACCGGTAGATATACGTTGTATGCGTAGCAAAATTGTGTTTCTGAATGAAGTGAAATCTTGGCTATTTCACTATAATTTCAATGTTATAAATTCCATTATCTCTGTTCTAGTATAAATGTATATGGTCTGTACTTATAAGTCCTTATTATGTTATTTTCTACTCTTTCTTCATTCTCGCTGTATCATTAAATTTCTTATATAACGTGATAAACTGTTCCAGTCAAGGACCCCACTGAATTATGAATTGTAAATATTATGTGAATTATGCAACATTAAATTAAATTATACTTTACCAATTATATTGAAATGTTTAATTAGTGTATTATTAAGCTACTTATACTTAAGGGAGTAGTACTAATCTTTTGGTAGAAAAAAACATATATTTTTAATATGTATTTTTTCAATCATATTTATTGAAAATCAATTTTAAACTTTTTATGACATATTTATAAATGTTTGAAGATAACAAAAAAAAATTTTTTTTTATTACTTCTTCAGCCGGTAGAGGGCGATGAAATCAAGCATTAAAAAAAAGATTGTCCCGCTGCTGCAATTTAATGTCAGGAACGGCTAATCTGAAACAAAAAAATCAAATTGGTTATTATTGGTGACAACCTCTTACGTGGAAATTAACCACATTTATGGAAAAAAATCAAAAATAAAAAGCTCATGCCTGTGTTAGATAACACGGGCGCATAGGTCAGACGTAGAATACGTTAGTCATTACCAGCCTTATTCAATAGATTTCCTTAAACAACCTTTAAACGCTTGTTTAGTTACGCACTGTTTAAGGCTTTACGCAGCTTCTATGCAACCTTGCTAACATTGTTATTCATAAACATTTTTTCATTTTCTGCTTATGATTGTAAGGTTTGTGTCTGAACTATAGAAAATCTCTACAAAAACTAAGAATTCCTATGGATTTACAATGGCCGCCGCATAAAAAAATGCTGCAAAGGGCGCATGTGGAGCATGTCTTTGATATTAAAAGAAAAGACAAACAAAAATCATGGTTGTATTTACGTAACCTTTAAACGCCGATTTCGGCGTTTAAGTTACGCAGCTCTTAAACAACTACGAAAAATGTTTATGAATAACGTTTTCTTGTTTAAAGCCCGTTTAAAGTTACGCTGCCTCTAAAATGTGTTTATGAATAAGGCTGTAAGACATTGAGGATGTCTTAAAGACGTGGCCAACTGGGTAAGCACAATTTTGTTTCTCTGCTTCGCTTATCAATGTTGTGTATGTACACATCGTTCGCTACTTGGTCATTATACTTCTTCTCTTTCTCACACTGGTTCTGTGATGAACACACAGATAATCGTACTGCTCTTACACATGATGTTATAATGCATAAAATACAAAGCGTATGAAAATTAATACAAAATTTGAAGGAGTTAAATTTTGATTTACTTATAGAATCAAAAAAATTATATGTAGCAATATGATTATTTAAATACAAATCAAAAGGAGACGTATTAAATATGTTACGACCATACTTGAATTTTCTTTAATGCATGCATAAAGTATTAAAAACTTATAATGAAAGTGACAAACATTTTCTCAAAACTTTGTGCTCCAGATCAACACCCCCGTATAACGTATTGTACGTTAAAAAAATATACAAATTTTTAAAAAAATTTTAAAAAACGGGCAACATTTTTTTGTAAATTTTGGATACACCCCTTTACATAGGGGACTTTTTTCCCTAAATGTGGTTAATTTCCACGTAAGAGGTTATCACCAATAATAGAAAATTTGATTTTTTTGTTTCAGATTAGCCGTTCTTGACATTAACTTGTAGCAGCGGGACAACCTTTTTTTTTAGTGCTTGATTTCATCGCCCTCTACCGGCTGAAGAGAAAAAAAATTTTTTTTTGTTATCTTCAAACATTTATAAATATGTCACAAAATGTTTAAAATTGATATTTAATAAATATGATTAAAAAAAAAAACAATATTAAAAATGTATGTTCTTTTCTACCAAAAGATTGGTACTACTCCCTTAATAAAGTTTATATGAACATAGTTTTAAGTTAAACTGCATTCGCCACTTGGTCGTAATGTTCAACAGAATGTAGTTTTTGTTAATCATTTTGTAATTATTGCTATAAGTATTTTAATAAATAAATAAAAAAGAAATGTATAATAATTTTTTTTTTTTTGTTATCATTGAAGTTCTTAATTATTGCGCGGTAGTTAGTCTCATTTTATATTTGTATTTTTGTTTCCTTTATCGATCCTTAACTAATGGGACAGCGTGGAAGTTATTATTTCCAATAAGGCGAATGATGTCTGCAATCAATGCACTTGAACTTTGTTCACGTGAGTAAATTGGCTGTGGTTTTGGAGTTTTAGTCTCAGCTGATTGTACTACTTTTGTGCTTTCTTCAATTTCGAGAAGTGTAAATCTGTTTTGACTTGTATTCTTTTCATTGGACTTGCTGACTTTTGCTGACCGAAAACTATTATTTTGTTTTTGGGGACTCAATTTACGCTTTACCTTAACTAGCGATCTAGTCCCGTTCCCGAGGTAATGCGTGAGGTAACAACTGGCGTATTTATATTTGTGTGTAATCGTTGCTTTGCGTGCAAAGAAACAGTGGAGAGGGAAGAACCTGTGATAATTTCTTTGTTCTCACTCACCGGAGGCACGTTAGCTGCTGGTGTTTTTTTGCACTTGTTTTCATCTGAGTCGATGGTGGCGGGAGACGGACACTATTCACTCCATGAGCACAAACGACTCCATGGTCGTTTTGAGCGCACTTGCTGTAGAGCTCTTTGCTGTGGGTTGTTGTTGCACGAAGAAGAGCACGAAGGAGAGCGCTGAACATATTTTATATTTACTTATATTTTAGTTTGTTTTTTTTTTTGTTTTTATATATTTTAATTTATTGTTTGTTAAACACTATGGCCCTTAGTAATAGAAACGTAAAACTTCGCTTCTAAACTCAAATTTAGTTAGGTGATTCTAAGCTACTTTTAAGGTTTCATAGAAATAAAACAAATCTAACAAAAGTCGACTTCAGTGCTTCTACTGTGAAGTGATCTTAAATTTCATCTCTGAACGTACCCTTTATTCTGTTTGCTTTTGACAGCTGATTTTATTTATTAATAATTTTTGCATACATCAAGCAAAACAAATGGAAGCCGCTATAAAAGTAAGTTGCTTCTATTGTTTCCTTAAGCTCTAAATCATTTATTATTTCTAGGCCCATAAATATTCTTTTATCGTCCATATTCACTGCAATAATTTCAAATGTCACTTTAAAATTGACTTAGAAGCCGGCGAGCCACAACTAGATGTTTTCGAAATTAGAAGCGACTTTTTGTTATTACTACCGATTGAACGTTCAAGTCGAGTTAAAGATAAATTCGACTTAGAATTTCTTTATTACTAAGGGCCTATGTTTCTTCAAAAATCGACGACACAATTTTTTTAAATTTAATCACGCACCTAACGAGCAAGCTCCGACATATAAAGTGGACACTTCTTTATAACTATATTAATTATTAGACAATTTAAGATCCAATAAATACAGGAGCAAAAATTTCGCGATCTGTTCTCAACTACTGAGAGTCCAGACTTTCCAGAGTCCAGAGTTATTAACTTGTATGTAAAATTAATACGTGGGGCATTTCATGTGAAGCGGACAACGAAAAAAAGTAAGGTTTTGAAATTCGTTCATATTATGCATATTTGTACTTTTAACCCTTAAATGCACCGTGTATCTTTAAAGATATAACAATTCAAAAAATTCCTGTGGCTATATTTTTGGTTTGATTTTTTTCAAATCGGTTCTATATTATTTAGAATATTATAAGTCTTAAATAAAAAAATAGTTTTCACTTCTATTTGTCATACTTTTTAAAAAAATTAGGTACAGTGTCAAGAAAAATTTTTTTTAAAATTAAATAAATACTATTTTTAACAGTTTAACTTCTAGGAACAGATAAATAATTTTGATTAGGAAAAAATACTGACTGCTTTCAAAACATGTTTTCAGTGATTTTAAGTGGTTCGAAAAAATTTCGATCATTTGGCACCTCACTGGCTCACTTTAGTTGGTTGTATCTTTAAAGATACAGTGTGCACTAGGGCGTATAGAATTACAATTTTTTTTTGAATTTCACATTCGAAGAGGTCTCAAAAGTTGCATGGGGTTGTCAAGATCACCCAAAAAAAATTTTAAGAAAAAAAAGGATGTCTTCCTGCCCCGCAAGGACAAAGTTGTTTTTTGAGGAAAACAGTAAAAATTTAAAATATTCTTGAACAACACCCTGTCTAAAAGTTTTTTTTGGGTAATCTTGACAACCCCATGCAACTTTTGAGGCATCTTAGAATACGATCTAAATTGTTCGATACGCCCTAGTGTGCACTCCATGCAGTTTTTGATAATTTTAACTTTTGAAAATACATAAAAGAATTAATAAAAATTTTATAACACATTTCTTTTATTATGATATATTTTAATAAGGATTTTAGATGTGGGTAAATTCACATTGTATTTTTATAGACCACTTTTTTAAAAACATTTTTTTTTAAAAAAAAAAAACTTTCAAAACTAAAAACGCAGTTTTTATTTTTACTCAACTTTACATAAAATATATTTTTTTGGTAAAACTCGGGGGTCTTGTGCATTTAAGGGTTAAGGGATATGAACGTGTTCACATAATATTTTTTTGATTTGAGGATTAGCTGTTAAGATATGGGATTCTATAGAATTCACTAGATTGACGGAAGGGTTTTTGAAATTTTATTTTCATATTGAAGATAATTATTATAAAATAAATAATGCAATCTTTTTATAGTAAAATTACTGCTCTTTTTAACTTTGTGATCAGTTTTTAAATTAAAATTTTTTTTTCAGTCTTAAACTGGAAGTGTATTTCAAATATTTTTTAACAACTTTGACCATTTTAATTTTAATTTTTTTAACGGTTTGCTACCTATGGACCTGAACACGGGAAAAAAGGTAAAAAAAAACGAATTTTTTTAAGTTTTTTGCGATTTTGATCTGGAAGGTGAAGTTTTTTTATTTTATATGTTCGCAATTTTTGTTCTTTATGACAAGAGCTACAACTTTGCCTCAGAGAGTAAATCGAAATTCTGAACGGTTTGCAAGATATGAGCCCGAGAAGATGATCACTTTTTGCGAAAATGATACCGAGGCCCCAAATCTTTGGCGGCCCATAAACAAAAAAGTGCAAGACTTTGGGAAAAATTGGGAGACACGGATCTTTTTTTTTAGTCTTTTATCACGTAGTGGTGTCCGTATATGGTTATTTTGCCATGACTTAAAAAATTACACACAGTGTAATTGTTGCAATTGGGCTGCTTTGCAGTACAACAATAAGACAGTGAGTTGTTTTTGACATTTGTGCTTTTTACGTTGTACTCTAATCGACAGTAAAATCAAAGTGAAAACAAAACTAAAAACTCTGCAAGTGCAAAACAAAAATTATCAAAAAAATTTTAAAGCTATGCTAATTGCTGAAGTGTTTGTGCTTAAAATATACATATTGAATAAAATAAGCTCATATCCAGTGCAAACATAAACAGACTTTGGGCTGCTCCCCTTTATTTTTTTTTTTATTTTTTATTTTTTTTTTGTTTCCTAAGCCTTTTAGGCTTTATAGCAATTTATAAAATTTTTAAAATTAAAATTCAGAATACAATTTTACTAATACTAATAATGCTAATAATAATACTAATATAAAGAGCTCAGTTCATTTCAAATGCAAAAACAAAACCAAATGTTTACAAATGTAAACGCATTCCTGGTCAACCCTGTACCTTCTGTACAGCGGCTGAGTTGCTTCATTTTCAGTTGTTCCTTATGTGGGAGTGCCTCTCACTCCCTCCTTTTAATGTAAACAAAATGAAAGAAAGTTCGGCCTCAGCCAAATAAAGTTATTAATTCGTTTTGATCCACCGAAAACCAAAGTCGTGTTTTTACTTTTACTAAAAAGTTCTAGTGCTTTATTTTTTTGAAATCTTCCGTCGGGAATTTTATACATGGTCCTTGGTCGAGCCGTTTTTTTACCAAGGCGTTTTTAAAAGTTTTAAAAAGTTAAAAGCTCGGTCGCGAGTGAAAAATTGAAAAAAAAACAAAAACATTAAAAAATCGCTCGGTCGCGAGTGCAAAAAAAAAAAAAAATTTAAAAAAAAAAAAAAAAAAAAACCAAAAAAAAGCAGCGAAGCCGCCATCAAGCCGCCAACACCAGCAACAGAAACTGCAGCAACAGCATCACCAACCCCCAGCAACAACAACTGCAGCAACAGCATCACCAAACACCAGCAACAGCAACTGCAGCAAGAAAGGAAAATCAACCTAACTTTTATTGGCCAGAAAATACAGGTAAGTTCTTTTATTTCACATTAATAGATATCAGATTTATTGTTAAGAAACAAGATTGGTGCTACGTCGGTTCGGAAAATACGCGATTCGCTCATTTGTAATTCTTAGAGTGTTTTTTCATATTCCAGGGTCTAAGTTTTTTAAAAAAAAAAAAAAATTCTCGTCAGAATTTCGCGGTAAATTGCGAGTTGAAAAAAAAAAAAAAGTTTCATAAAGTATTTAAGTTTGCAGAGCGAATTATTGTGCGTTCAGTTATAAAATTGAAATACATAGTGGAACCGTTTTTGTTTTTTTTTTAACCAACAACAATTTTCCGCGAAGAATAATTTTTTTGTGTGTGTATGTGCATTTTAAGCTAACTGCAGAGAAATTTTTCATCTCCACTTTGTGTCGCATTCGTAGCGATCAAAGCTGAAACAGCAGCTCCTGCTTAAAATTCACCAACGTTGGACCAAGTGGGACTGTTCTTCCGAGTTTAACTCTCGCGCTCACGCAGCACTGAGAACATAAGGAAAGCAGCACAGTGGGACAACAGCTCCAAATCAAAAAAAAAAAAAAAAAAATTTATTTATTATTTACACTTTTTATTATAAATTTTATTATTTCAATTTTAATTGAATAAAATTATTGAAATTTATTCCAATTTTACTGTGTTGTGGAATTTTATTACTCAACAATAAAATAAGAAAAAAAAAAGTGTGTTTTTATTTTTCAAAATAACATTTCAGTTGGTGTGCTTAACATTAAGTTGACGACAGTGATTTTTGCATTCCTCTGCGCCGCATACAGAGTGACCTTAGTCAACAGCAACAACGGCTTAAAAATCAACAACGCTAACAAGGCCTCTCAGCTTTACACTAGCACTAGCGCAGCACTGAGAGCGCAAGAATATTGCACAGTGGGTCAGCAACGCACAATTAGCAGTAACAAATAATTGTGCACAGTGGGACGGAGTAGTATAATTTTTAGTCATTTTTTTTTTCTCTTTCATATTCAAATTTAAATTAGTTTTATATTTCGCGATATATAGAGTTTTTGGGTTATCAAAAAAAAAAAAAAAAACAATTATATTAAATATATTGAATAATTCAAAAAGAATTTATTTATTTATTCAATATAATTAAATTAAGTATAATTCTTATACTAAATTCCTTACCATTAACATATTTGTTTTTGATATTGATTAAAGCTCAATTTTAATTATTTTATTTTTTTTTAATTCACAACAAAAAGCAAATATAAAACAATTTAAATTTTTTTTCTTTTCCAAACCGCAAACATTAATACAAGGATAAAATCAAAGCAAACAATGGCACATTTTAAAAAATTTATTCAGGCGTCTGACGCTATTCTTGAGTTTGAAGCAGACTTCAATGCTGTTCAATCTCATGATGTGTTTTCTTTAGGTTTTCAAAGCGAAGAGCTCAAAGCGCTATGGAAAAAGGTCAAAGCGCAGTACGAAGTGTGCTTGGATCAGTTCAATGATAAAACTGAGCTGGAGGAAATCGAGGCAATAAAGCAAAAGTACCGCAGCTGCTATCAAGCCTACCTAAGGGCGGCAGCAAAAATCTCTGAGCTTCGCCAAACAAAGCCATCTGAGCAAACCACTGCTTCAGATATCGGAATGGTGGTTGGTCACAGCATGCCTGTGCCGCCCTGCGATACAGAGGTCTTCAGTGGTGATTACCTCTCATGGCCGTCATTCAGAGACATGTTTACGGCCATTTACATCACAAACATGCGCCTCACAGCAGTGGAAAAACTTTTCCACCTCAATAAGAAAACTAGTGGCGAAGCAAAGGAGATTGTGAGAAAATCTCCACTGACAAACGAAGGCTTTGCTCAAGCCTGGCAAGATTTAAGTGACAGATACGAAAACAAACGTATTCTGGTTAATAGCCAGCTAAAAATTTTATTTAATCTGCCCAGTGTGCAAAAAGAATCAGGCACCGACCTTCAAAAGCTTCAACGGGACATAAATGGTTGCATTTATGCCCTACACTTGCACAAAATTGCAATTGATAATTGGGATGCTATTTTCGTGTATTTGTGTTCTACGCGATTGCCCGAGATCACGCTCTCATTATGGGAGCAGTCCATAACAGACAAAAACCAAGTTCCCAGGTGGGCAGATCTCGATTCCTTCCTCACTAACCGGTTTCGAACACTTGAAACCGTATCAGATATTCGCAGCGGTAGCGGTGCGATATCCCGGCAAATTTCTTTGCCCTCAACCTCTAATCACTCCACTTCAAGATCACACCAGAGCATATCATCTGGTAAAAGGGTAAACAATTACCAATTAAAAGTTTCCCAAGCAAACTGTAAGCTCTGTACCTCAGAACAGCATGGTCTACGTTCGTGCCCAACTTTTCTGAGGATGGATGCCAAGGAAAGACTAACAGTTGTCCGCAAACACAACTTTTGCATCAACTGCTTATCCAGTGCGCATCAGGTCAAAGAGTGCAAGAGTCAGTACACATGCGTGATGTGCAAACAACGTCACAATACTCTCTTGCATCGTGACTCGAATTTGACTTCAACTCCTGCTTCGAGTGCAGACTCAAGCAGGTCGAACGTGCATTCAAATTTTACGGGCTCAAACACCCAAGCACATTCAGCACAATTACAGTCCACTTCTAATGACATACAAACAGGCTTCTGTTCAAGTACAAAAAATGTTTTACTTGGAACTGCAATGGTGACGGTGTGTCACCTGGGCACAGCGTACACGACCAGAGCTCTAATTGACTCTGGCTCAGAAGGTACGTTTGTCTCAGAGAGATTGCAAAAACTGTTAAAGTTACCCACTAGAGCTGTGAATGCACAGGTTTCGGGCCTTAACAATACAGTCTCGGCGCAAGTCTCAAGGGCTTGCGACATTATTCTTAGCTCACCTAAGAATAGGCAATTCCAAATAGAAGCAACAGCCTTTGTACTGTCTCGCTTAACTGGGAATCTGCCCTCATGCTGCATCGATCCTTCTTTATGCAAAAATTTACCAGATTTGCAATTGGCTGATCCGCATTTCTTTAGAAGCGATCAAATAGATGTACTCATCGGTGGGGATGTGTACCCTGCCATTATTCTTGATGGAATTCAACGGAATGTTCTTGGGTCACTCTTAGCCCAAGAAACGGTATTTGGCTGGATATTTACAGGCCCTATTCCACATAGCGGCATATCCAGTTTTACGACATGCCTCTCGTTTTATAACGAAATTGCGATTGACAAACAAATCGCACGTTTTTGGGAGTTGGAGGAACTTCCAAAGAAGCAACTTATAACGGAGTCTGATCAGTTTTGTGAGGAAAATTACCAGAGAACTACCAAACGGGATGCTCAAGGAAGGTATATAGTTACTTTACCTTTCAAGAATACTTTCCCAGATACAACTAGATTAGGATTTTCTCGAAGCATCGCCTTTAAGCAATTCATTAGAAGTGAACTTCGATTGACAAAAAATCCTGAACTCAAGTCACAATATGATGAAGTGCTTCAAGAGTATTTAAAGCTGGATCATATGAAGAAAGTGTCGCCACCAAAGTTCGCGAGTTATCCATCTCACTACTATTTACCGCACCACGCGGTATTGAAACCAGAAAGTGCTACAACGAAGCTTCGCGTCGTATTTAATGCTTCAAGCGCATCCTCAAATGGTGCCAGTTTGAACGACGTCCTGCACGCAGGACCCGTTCTGCAAGCAGATTTAACTCTTTTGATACTGAAATGGCGATTCTTTAAATATGTATTTAATGGTGACATTCAACAAATGTACCGCCAGATTCTTGTTGACCCAAAGCACTCTTCTTACCAACGAATCCTGCATAGAAATTCTCCTGATGAGGAAATTCAGGATTTCGAGCTAAAAACTGTGACTTTTGGAGTAAATTGTGCACCATACTTAGCCATAAGAACCATGCTTCGACTGGCAGATGATGTGCAGAGCCAATTTCCTCGTGCTGCAGAAATCTTGCGAAATTTTCTATATGTCGATGATGCTCTAGCCGGAGCCCACGACGTAGATAGTGCAATTGAAGCTAAAAATCAGCTTATATCAGCATTGTCTACAGCTGGCTTCACCATGCGAAAGTGGACTGCGAACCATCCAAGCATTTTGGCAGGTACACCCACTGAACATCTTATGAGAGAAAACTTCCTCAAGTTAGAAGACGCCAGCTGTGCTAAGGCGCTGGGAGTGCGATGGAATGCTGCTTCTGATTTGTTTTACTTTTCGGCACAGCGCCTAGCCGTCAAGTCTTCCTACACAAAACGTGAAGTCCTCTCAATGATAGCGCAACTCTTTGATCCTGCAGGATGGCTGGCTCCTATTGTGGTGACAGCAAAAATCCTTATGCAGCGTATCTGGTTAGATAATATTGATTGGGATGAAAACATAACCACTTCGAGTTTCCAGTCATGGCAAACCTTTCTGTCAAATTACGAGCTCATAAATCGTATTCGCATACCACGTTATGTTGACTTCTCACCTAGTTATGATATAGAGTTTCATGCATTTTCTGACGCCTCAGAAAAGGCTTATGCAGCGTCGATCTACATCCGCGTTAAACAAAGTGATTGTATTGTTACTCACTTGCTATATGCAAAAACGAGGGTGGCACCAGTCAAGACAGTTTCTCTGCCACGCCTTGAGCTATGTGGTGCTGTTCTACTCGCTGATATGGTCGATACTCTATTATCACATATCGACATACAGAAACATAAATTGTTTTGCTGGACAGACTCAACGATAGTCCTCGCCTGGCTTTGCAAGCCGCCGTGTTCTTGGAATACCTTTGTGGCCAATCGGGTTACAACGATAGCTGAACGTGTCGGAGTCAGAAACTGGTTTCATGTAGAGTCACATGAAAATCCAGCTGACTTAGCTACACGCGGCGTCACGCCACAAGATCTTGCAGAAAATGCTCTGTGGTGGCATGGGCCATCTTGGCTCTCACTTGAGCGCTCCTTATGGCAAACATCTGCTTTGCCGGCTGATATAGATACTCCGATCGAACGCAAATCCATCAGAGTTAATTTCGCTTACTTCTCCGAACATGATGATGTATTAGAGCGATTCTCGTCTTTGTCGCGTGCATTAAGAGTACTAAGTTACGTCTTTCGTTTCTTCCACCGCACCCATCCACTGTTGCGTGCGTCTTTTTGCAGAAAATCGACATGTCCTGATAATGTCGAAATAAAAGCGGTTAAAACTCGTCTAATGCTGTTGTGTCAAAAAGTCAGTTTTCCAGCTGATTACCATCTGCTGGACACCAAGCAACCAATTAATTCGAAAAGCTCATTACTCGCTTTGAATCCATTCTTGCATACCGATAATTTGTTGCGTGTTGGCGGGCGGCTTGCCTCCTCACCGAACTTATCGTTTGATGAAAGACATCCTATTATATTGCCCTATAATTGCAATTTTTCTCGCCTTTTAGTACGGTTCATCCATGAGATCTCACTTCATGGTGGGAATCAACTAATGCTTCGGTTGATCCGAACGCAATATTGGATTTTCCGTGCTAGAAACTTGATTAAGACCACCATATACAGTTGCAAAACTTGTGTTATTTATAAAAAACAGCTGAGGACACAAATCATGGCGGCTCTTCCGCCAGAAAGAACAATAATATCTCGGCCATTCTCATCAACTGGCATTGACTTCGCTGGCCCATTCGACATAAAGAGCTACATTGGTAGATCTTGTCGAATAAGCAAAGGCTATGTGTGCCTATTTGTTTGCTTTTCCACTAAAGCAGTTCACTTGGAAGCCACAAGTGATTTATCAACCGCTACTTTCTTAGCAGCGTTATCGCGATTCGTCGCCCGACGCGGTTGCCCAGCAAATATATATTCCGATAACGGAACTAATTTTGTTGGCGCCTCCAACGTTTTGAAAAAGGACTTTCAAACATTCATGATGGCTTCTCGTGAAGCCACTCTTGCTCAACACGCATGCCAAGACCTTGCTTGGCACTTTATTCCAGCGGGTGCTCCCCATATGGGTGGCCTGTGGGAAGCTGGAGTAAAGAGTTTCAAAACACACTTCAAAAAGATTGCCGGAAATATGAAATACACTTTTGAGGAATTTACAACTTTACTGAATAGAGTCGAATCGTGCCTTAATTCGCGGCCACTTACCGCTATGTCTGAGGATCCTGGCGATCTTCAATCTCTTACTCCCGGTCATTTCCTGATCGGTGGTCCACTGCTAGCCCCAGCCGAACCAGAGATAACTGATCAGCCCTTGACTATTGTCAATCGATGGCAACGAATCAAGGCTATGCATCAACACTTTTGTAGCAGATGGAAAAATGAGTACCTGAAAGAGATGCATAAACGAGTTAAGTGGAAAACTCCTCAGATAGACTTCTCTGTCGACGACCTTGTCGTTGTCAAGGAGGATAATCTGCCTGCGAATGAATGGCGATTAGGCAGGGTCATACGTGTTTATCAGGGGAGTGATAATCGAATTCGGGTTGCTGACATTCGAACCGAAAGAGGTTGCATCACGCGGCCCATAGTTAAGCTCGTTGCGCTTCCAACCACGTAGCACCAATGATGTTTTTTTTAATAATCCTTTTTGTGTTTTTTTTGTTTTTTTTCTCTTTTCTCTTTTCAGAATGTCTGCTGAAGAAATAACTGCCGCACTTCTGGAGGATCTCCTGCTTCAAACCGACACGGAGATGGTTGCCAGCGAAGCTGAGACTGTGCGTGAGCGCACACCGGTCCCCAGCCCTAGCGCTTCCATCGCGGTCGAGGTCATCGCTAGTGCTTTACCGGTGGTTGAACCGCAGCCCAGTGCAGTCAGGGGCACTCTGCAAAGCGTGGCATGCGCTGTTGACCGCGACCACTTCAAGTTGCCACCGATGTGCCGTGTATGCTCGTTGGAGCATAACCTGTCGGCGTGTGCCAAGTTTCTGGCAATGAATCTGGAGGAGCGGTTGCGAGCAGTATTGATGCATTTCTACTGCTCAAACTGCCTCTCTGCATCACATATGCGGAAAGAATGCCGCAGCCCTCATCGGTGTCGTCAGTGTGGAGACGACCATCACAGCTTGCTGCATTCGCGCTCACGAGTCCGCACCGGCAGATCGCATTCTCGCCGACCTCGCGTCAAGCGCTCCAAAGCCAAGCGGCCACAGACGACTGACCAACCAGCGTCATCGTCTAGGGACTCTTTCCCGAAGTGGTCCTCCAATTATAAAAGACCGCAGTCGCATGCACCAACAGCGTCTGTGACTAGGGACCGTTTCCCGAAGCGGTCTTCAACTAAAGCACGATCGCAGTCGATAGCACCACATGCGTCTTCGGCCAGGGACTACTTCCCGAAGCGATCGCCAGATGAAAAGCTGCCAGTGGCACCCTTTCAACCGCTCGTCTCACTGCTCCCCACTATCATGGTGCGCATGGTTTCCGGAGGAAGGTCTGGGTCCGAAAGAGCAATCTTGGACGCATGTCTTCCACAGACGCTTATAGCTCAAGAGCTCGTATCCAAGTGGAAACTGCCCACCTACCGCGCCCATGGCTTCGAGATGTGCACCCTGGTTCTGCGTGGCCAGCATGGCGCCAACCAGCGAGTTGAAGCAACAGCTAGGGTAGAGCGGCGGTTGAAGGTCGTCACTCCATCAAGGGATCTGGACGAGCGGATCCGGCAGAGTATGCCAAACATCAACTTAGCCGATCCGCTCTTCTACCGATCATCGCCGGTCTATATACGTCTGGGCCTCGATGTCTACTCCCGCGTAATGCAACCTGGTAGCCTGCCGACAACCGTAGGCATGCCGTTCGCCCAAAACTCCATCTTCGGGTGGGTGTTGACCGGGCAAGGAGTCTGGTAGTTGCAGTCATGCAAGGCGGGCGGCATGTTTACAAATGTAAACGCATTCCTGGTCAACCCTGTACCTTCTGTACAGCGGCTGAGTTGCTTCATTTTCAGTTGTTCCTTATGTGGGAGTGCCTCTCACTCCCTCCTTTTAATGTAAACAAAATGAAAGAAAGTTCGGCCTCAGCCAAATAAAGTTATTAATTCGTTTTGATCCACCGAAAACCAAAGTCGTGTTTTTACTTTTACTAAAAAGTTCTAGTGCTTTATTTTTTTGAAATCTTCCGTCGGGAATTTTATACACCAAAGTAAAATAAGTTCAGTTGTAATGTAATGTAAATTAAAGTATGAGCGTTTAAGAATGTACAGACTTATAGATAATATGAATAAAGGTATTATAAAACAAAAAAAAAAATAAATAAATTAATAATAAATCATCCAGAGGGTCCAAGGCGGTGGTATCGAGAATTAGAATATGTATAAAATATATATCGTTCTGTCTTGAAGCCAATGAAGTTTTGGCTTAACAAGTTGGTAATCCGACGAATTGGGTCGTATTTACTACACCAATTTCCTTTTACGAAAAGAAAATGGTTGCGAACGCAGGCACTAAGACAAACTGGGTCTCATTGGCCACTCATATTAATATACATATAACACCTCGAAGCGGAAATGTGGTACATAGTATCAGAGTGTGAGATCTAGAACAGTGTTAGGTATCAAGGCAAACAAGGCCCGGTACGCCATACTGATAGTATATATACAATATTATTCATTCTGTGATTTTAAAGCCGATGCTGTCTTGATTCATCTTTTATTTATCACACCAAGTTCCTAGCAAGCTAAGACAAAGGTAACGAACGCAGGCACATAGACCAACTTGGTCTAATAAGCCACTTATATTAATATATATACTATGCAGATTGTTCTTACATTCTATATAGGAATAAGTCCGGCAAGTTCAGGTCCATTCAGATGTAAATGCGTAGATTGATTACCATCCAACAGTAAAAATTCCGTATCCTTGGAAGAGTATGTTGAGAATCAGTGGCGGTGCTGCAGATAATCAATTATTTTAAGTTTAATTGAGTATAGGGTTTCATTAAAAGATATAACATCTGAAACGGAATTGAAGTCCCCGCAAGCGCTTTAGTGGCCATCTCTTTCTCGCCCACTACGCTTTTGCATTGTTGGAGTACGCGACGGTACCCCAAAGTTGCATATAGAATTGGGGAAACTTTGGCGCCAAAAATAATGTCAATTATATGTCAGCCCTAGCACTACCGCTGTGCCGCCGCAACAACAACACAACAACAATCTCACAATACCCGATAGTACTCACTCATCTTATTAGTGACGTTCATACTAACACAGAGAAACAAGGTATTGATTAATAAATCGAGACAGCTCTTAATGGAAATGTGTAATTATCCAGTTCTGATACGGCTCTTTCACCCTGTATGGTACATTTTTGTATTTCTAAACTTTTTCTCTATTTTTAGTTGGTTACAATGAATGAATTTAAATTCTTTAATTATAATGATCACAGTGCCTAAGTAATCAAAATATCTATCAAGGACATTGTTACTAAATATGAAATAATAATTAAAAACTAAATGAAATGAGATGAAATTAAGAAGAAACAAATTATGAATATTTAAATAAGTGTGAACTCCACCAGAGTTTTGTTAAAGTTACTTACAGATCGATTCTGTGCTTTACCGGTAACAGCAATATTGTTACCAAAACTCGTTACCGGTCTTATAAATCGGGATTCTGTGCACTCGGTAACGCTGTCAAATGTCGTAAACTCACCTTATAGAAATGAAGCTCGCTGTTTTGTGTGGTGAAATATAAACAATGGAAAGTGAGAAGTAAATACATTGAATTAATTGCATTATGTTAACTTTTTATATAATATTTGTTTTTCTTAGCAGGAAATATGCACGCACTACGCCGGCGCAGCTGCGGTGTTATCTATATTTAATTTATGTATATATTAATTTTATGTAAATTAATATTACACAGTGAATTGCTATAAATTTTTATTCATTAAAAAGTGTTGAGAAGCAGCAGCAGTGAATTTGACATAGTTTTTTTATTTTTATTTGCTCCGATTTCGATTTGAGGATTTTAAAATTATATTAATTACTCAAAATACAAGCACTTTTTTAATGCAAGCTAAAAAATGTCATCTGTTTTGCTTGTTACCACCTAAAGAGATAGGCAAAATTTCTCTAATCTTTTCGTTACAATTGTAATATAAATAATTACATATATTATGATTATTCTATCTACATATAATATAATTTAGCTGGCATTAGAGTATTTATAAAACAAAAATAATTACAAGATTATATAGTTTGTATTAAACTTCAGCACCAAATTAATATAGAAAAAAAAACAAAAAAAAACAAAAACTATACATATTAAAATTACAATTTAAACTAAGCTAAAACTTAAAATTAACTTAAACTAAAACTAAAATGTAAAATTTAAACTAAAAGTACACCTTAAGCTAAAACAAAAACTTATATTGAAATAAAAATAAATCTAAACTCAAAGATATAACACAAACTTAAAATTAACTTAAACTAAAAGTACACCTTAAGCTAAAACTTATATTGAAATAAAACTAAAACTAAAACAAAAACTAAAACTCAAACTTAAACTAAAACGTAAATTTACACTTAAACCAAAAATTTAAACTAAAATTACAATTTAAACTAAGCTAAAACTTAAAATTAAATTAACATAACCGTAAATGTAAAACTTAAACAATATTTAAACTAAAATTACAATTTAAACTAAGCTAAAACTTAAAATTAAATTAACATAACCGTAAATGTAAAACTTAAACAAAATTTAAACTAAAATTACAAAATTTAAACTAAGCTAATACTTAAAATTGAAATAAAACTAAATCTAAACTTAAACCAAATTTAAACTAAACTAAAACTTAAAATTAAATTAACATAACCGTAAATGTAAAACTAAATCTAAATTAAAACAAAATTTAAACTAAGCTAATACTTAAAATTGAAACAAAACTAAATCTAAACTTAAACAAAATGTAAACTAAAATTACAATTTAAACTAATCTATAACTAAACTACAAAATTAACCCAAACTAAGCTAAAATTAACACCTAACTGAAATTATTGACATGTATTTAAAGAATTTGATGTAATTACGACTTGAAGCAATATTTACGACTTTAAATGAAATTGTTGAAATGAAATTATTGAAATGTATACATGAAATTAGTCTGTAAGAGTTGATCTCTGTTAGATGAAATAGGTAGAAGTTAAGTATATCAATGGTCGCATTCTGGCCGATACTTTCTACGCAACTGTTGCTCAACTTTCCGGCTAAATGGTATGTAGCATAAAGCGCTCACACAACATGTTGCCTGAGCGGTCGCCATTTTAGGTAGCGAAAATATTTTATGCTACCTCGATTGAGCGGTTTGCGCTCACTTGATGTTGACAGATGAAAAAAGTGTTTTGTTGTGAAGTTGTGCTTTAAAATTATAAGATAAACTTAAACAAAACTTAATTAAATATCTTTTCCATGATTTCCTTGCGAATTTAATTTTATTATATTGCTTTTAATTAATTTTTTTTTAATCGAATCACGAACAGCTGTTTGCAGTTTGACGTTTCTCAAAAAAACCCATTCAGCAGAATGTATCACTTTATGCTACTTCGCTACCTGAGCGCTGTTGCTGCCAGAATGTAGCCAATGTGTATTAATTAAATGACCCAAGTAAAAAAATTTAAAATGACTTAGTTTTCATTCCATTGGTTAGCGATGGAAGATAGCTTTGGAAAGGGAGGATCCCAAACAATTCGCCCCGGATCCTCACGGTGGGTGGGAAACGTGGGGCATGGGCCATAACAGCAGGTCCATGAGCGTCGCGGTTGTTGTTGAGTGGAGGAACAGAGCCCCCTCTCACTCAAAAATTAAAATTCAGATTTTGTTGTTTTCTTTACAGATACATGAGTTCACAGGGCGAGCTCACCAAAACCAATATCCGCACGAGATTTTTTTTGTGTGCGGCAAAGGTGTGCTACCGGCCCAGAAAGAACCCCCCACACTTCCCGAACTGGCAGCAAAGTGGCACGCAAGCTCGTGTGGACCCTGGACGGTAGCACCCACAGGTGCAGTTGTGCGCGTACGCGGGTCGGCCACCCTGGTTTTTTTCGTGTGGCACTGTGACCAGGAGCGCCTCAAAGGGCGCTCTCAAAACATAATATAAAAACCAGGGCGACCGAATAGAAAAGCAAGCTGGCGCACGCCAAGGCCTAAAGACCACCGCTACAAGTCTTATTGCGGCTTTTCAACAGAAATCATAGTTTTTTTTTATAAATAAAAAATATCAAAAAACAAAAATGTATGCCCCTGGAGGGTTTAATTATAATAAGATATACAAATTAATAGTACAGTAGACTCTCACAAATTATAAAGACTTTGTTCCACGCGCGGTTCTAATTTCTGAAATGTTCTAATTTTTGGACTTTTTTTTACAGAAATGTAAAAGAAAATAATGAAACTGATTAAAAAAGTTTATGTTAACACAAAAGAATTTTTATTTATTACTATTTAACGTTTTTTTTAACATATATTTCATATAATTCCCCTATTTATATTTATATTGATATCAATGAGCAAAGATCACTTTGGAATTTAATAAATAAAGAAACGTCCAGAAATTAGAATCATTTCTAATGGTTCTGATTTCAGAGCGTTCAATATTGAAATGGCAGGTTCTAACTTCTGGAAAGTTCGAATTTGTACTTACTTACTTAATTATCTGGGGCTTACAACCGTTCGTCGGTTTTGGCCCCGTTTAAGAACTTGCTGGCGCCAGTTGGAAACACCAAGCGTGGTCAGGTTATCCAACACCTGATCCTTCCAACGAAGATGTGGGCGTCCTCTTCTGCGTTGACCACCACCGGGCACCGATTCGGATATTTTTTTTGCTGGAGCGTCCTTTTCCATTCGCTCAACATGACCTAGCCAGCGGAGCCGCTATATTTTAATGCGCTTGACTATGTCAATGTCAGCGTACAGCTCATACAGCTCGTGGTTCCATCGAATTCGGTACTCGCCATTGACACAGATTGGACCGAAGATTTTTTGAAGGATCTTTCTCTCGAAGACTCCCAAAGTCTTTTCATCAGAACTGCTCAACGTCCAGGTTTGTGCTGCATATAATAGGACGGGCATGATTAGTGACTTATAGAGCGTGAGTTTTGTTCGTCGAGAGAGCGCTCTGCTTCTCAATTGCCTACTCAGCCCAAAGTTACACCTGTTGGCAAGACAACATCGTTGGAAGAGTTTATGCTGGATCCCAGGTAGACGAAGTCCTTAACAACCTCGAAGGAGATGTTGTCAACAGTGACGTGGTTTCAAAGACGCTGGGACTGTTTATTTGATGACACTAGGTATTTCGTCTTATCTGCGTTCACTAGAAGACCCATTCGACTCGACTCTTTCGCTAACCTAGAGAATGCTGCGCTGACTTCGCGCGTATTATGGCCAATGATTTCGATATCATCAGCATACGCTAGCAGCATAATACTTTTGTAGAATATAGTGCCACTGCGTTTCAAATCAGCAGCTCGGATGATCTTCTCTATCATTAAATTAAAAAAGTCGCACGATAAGGAATCACCTTGCCTGAAACCTCGTTTGGTATCGAATGGAGGAGTGAGGTCCTTCCCGATTTTAACTGTGCTGCTGGTGTTGCTCAGTGTCATTCTGCAAAGACGGATGAGCTTTGCAGGAATACCAAATTCAGACATGGTGGAATATAGATGATTCCTTATTATACTGTCGAAGGCGGCTTTGTAATCGACAAAAAGATGGTGTGTGTCGATTTGTTTTTCTAGGGTCTTCTCCAAGATTTGTCGTAGCGTAAATATCTGGTCTATGGTGGATTTACCAGGTCTGAAGCCACACTGATAAGGTCCAATTAGCTGGTTTACGATGGGCTTCAGTCTTTCACATTGTACGCTCGACAGGACCTTATATGAGATATTCAGAAGGCTTATCCCACGGTACTTGGCGCAAATTGTGGGATCGCCTTTCTTGTGGATTGGGCAGAGCACACTGAGGTTCCAATCGTTTGGAATGCATTCTTCCGATCAGTTTCTGCATAGAAGCTCATGAATGCATTTAAATGGAGCTTCGCCTACATTCTTGAAGAGATCAGCAGGTAAGCCATCGGCTCCTGCGGCTTTGTTGTTTTTAAGCCGAGCTATAGCTTTCAAGACTTCACTATGGTCGGTCAGCGGATCTTCAACGCTGTCGTCCACAATTGGGGTTTCCGGGATATCATCTCTATTGGTGGGATTGTTGTCGTCGTCACCATTCAAAAGCCTAGAGAAGTGTTCCCTCCACATCATCAGTGTATTCTGGATATCTGTCACTAGATTCCCATTTTCATCCCTGCAGGAAGAGGCCCCGGTCTTAAAACAATCGGCCAGGCGTCTTATTTTTTCGAAAAATTTTCGGACATCATTCCTGTCACCATGCATCTCGATTTTATCGCACTCACGCATTTCCGCTTCCCTTTTCTTTCGCCTGGAAATGCGTCTCTCTACCCTCCTCTTCTCTTTGTATCGCTCTTTAGCAGCACGCGTTACGACCGACTGCAGGGTGGTTTTGTAGGCGGCGTCTTTTTCTGTTGGACCAAAGATATTTTCCTTACCCACCTTGGCGTTGAAGTCACCAAGCACGATTTTTAAGTCGTGGCGGGGGCTGCGCTCATAGGCCTCTTCAAGGCGCTCGTAGAAGCTGTCTTTGATCTCATCGTCCTTATCTTCTGTCGGAGCGTGCGTACAAATCAGGCTTATGTTGAAAAATCTTACCTTGAAACGGATTATGGCAAGTCGTTCGTTCACAGGTGTGAATCGCAGGACATGATGCCATAGTCTCTTGCCTACCACGAATCCGCATCCAAATTCGTGCTTCTCCGCATGGCCGCTGTAGTAGATATCACAGGATGCTTGCCGTGAGCAACCCTGTCTCTTCCATCGCATTTCTTGGATTACAGTGATAACAGCCTTGTATCTTTCAAAGATATCTATCAGTTGGATAGAGTCACCATCCCAATTAAGGGTTCGGACGTTCTAAGTGCATATCCGTAAATCGTTGTCAGTTTTTCGTTTGCGATATTCGTTCGAATTTGTGAGAGTGTGCTGAATTTTTTTTTGCAGTTCGAGAATATTTTTCGAGTATTTTGGGCCACAATAAGTAGCTTTTGTAGCTGCGCTTCTGATTTTGTAAGCTCGAGAAATTCTTGAGCAAGTTGTACCCCACGCTCCGCAACATCATTTACAACAGAAAAGATCTTTGAAATAATTTTTTACTCTCTGGTATTCTTCATCTTTTTCCCATTCGTGAGGATCATATTTTAAAAAATTGCATGTCAAACTAAACCAACGAAATAGATTTGTTGTTCGACAAGATGCAAAACAATCTAAATCTTTTTTAGTCCATTCATTTAAAGAATTTGGGTTTGCGACTGGATGATTACATGGAAACTTCTGATCTTGCAATGCTGTCACCATACTGCGTTTTCTCTCAATAGAAACCACATCATCGAAAAAAGCGAGTGCTACAAGTTCTTCGCAAGGTACCAAAGATGCCAACCAAATTTTTGACTTGCAGCAATGGATATTTTCTTGTTAATTCTCTTGTATGCGACCAAATCTCTCAAAAAAGACAGATCCTGTTATGGAGCTTTTATGCTATTAGTAGCTTCAAACCAGACTTTGATGTATAGTAGAACTACAAAAATACAGACTTGACGGATTCAGATAATAATCAATAGCATAAAAGCTCCAAATAGGGATCTGTCTTTTTTAATTAATTTGTATTTCTTATTATAATTTATACATACAGTTTTGGTTTTTGATATTTTTTATTTATAAAAAAAAACTATGATTTCGTTTGAGAGGCAATAAGACTGCTTGTAGGTATTAGCTTGTTGCGCGCCCGCCGGAGGGTAAAATACTAGTTTTTTAATTTATTGTTAATTTTTGTAAATACATAATGCGAATTTAATGAAATGTAATAATACTTTTAGCACAATAAAATTGTATTTATTTATTGTTGATTTTAATACCTAAATTGCACTAATTTCATGAAAGAGTGGGAAAATGCTTCGGGAGAAATTTCGACGGAGCAGGGGCGGTAACCACGCCCACCATAAAAAACTTTGTAGATATCATTCTTATGTATGTGTTCCAAAAAATGAAAAACATTTATAAAAATCAGAGAAAGGATTTTTTTTTAATTTGTGCGAATGTGGTCTAATATGGACATTTTTTCGAAACTTTCGGGCCCGATTGGCACGGGTAAACGTTGTCGTAAAAAAAATTTTTAGTTTCGTTCTTAGAATATAAAAACGCATAAAAAAATCTTTCAGCCCCTTGACATTTCCCAAAATCGCAAAATAAGGGACACTCTACTGCACATGGTTGTTGTGCTATGAAAACTTTATTTTTTAGATATAAAAAATTGAAATTATTGATTATATTATTATTATATTTATTTCATAAAAAAACATTTTTTGTTTGCTAAATTTAAAATTTTAAATTAAACTAGCGATTCCCGTAGAGCTATATCGGAGAGAGAGATATACACCCGGCAAGTATATCTATCTATCTATACTATTATATAAAAGGGTTCTCTCGGATTTTTATCGTTCAATCACGGGGTAACCGCTGAACCGTTTTAATAATTATTTCACTATTCAATTGTTATAATAAGCGACCCTGCTACTGGGTACTACGTTTTTGGTAAATCTTTTTATTTAATTATTTAAGAATTCATGCATTTTAATCCATGCTACCATTGTATAAGCACCACGAAATAACAGCAAACAATAGCTTTAGCTCTTTGTTGAGAGAGAGAGAGAGTTGAGATTCTACATCTCACCGCGCTGGTCTCTTGAGTGCATAGTTGCACTCAGTTAATTTCTGCTACAGTGTAGCCATAAGCAGTGTTGCCAGAGAGACGAACTGAAATTTACCACTATTTGGGGAAAAATTGACCACTTTCAGAGAAAATTTACCATTTGCCAAAATAAAAAAATTGAAAAAGTTTTAAATTATTAACAACCGTTATAATTTTTTTGTTAGTATACATATATTTATAAAGAAACAACAAAAACATGAAAAAATAATATTTGCACCATTCACACACCGAGAAGCAACGTTGATCCGACAACCGCTCCTATTCTGGACGTGTTCTCAGCGGATTTCTCCGAGAGAAGATCGCCAACCAACAGGATCGCAAACTTTGGTTCTGTTCGGGCTCTTAAACTGCTAGTTGAAATATAATAAGTAAATTCAAAACTTTTATTGGACCCTTAGTCTGACACCACGCTCATGGTCCACTGTCCGTTACAGTTTACCAGTAGCAGGACCATTCTGTATCGAAAATTGGGCCACACCCCCTTTTTTAATGCAGGTACCTCTTTTTCAGTAGAAAGACTTTGGGAATTAGTAACTCCATACTAAGTTTCATTGTTATGCGACGTTTATTTCCAAAGCTATTCGATATCAAAAATTTGGCTTCTATGGTTGGAGCCACAAACCTTTTTCCAATGCCCTTCCCAGTTCTCTTGTAGAAGGACATCAGCAAGTGGTAACTACATTCTGAGTTACAATGTTCTGTTACTTTTACTTCCAAAGCTATTCTGAATCGAAAATTTGGCTTGTCATAGAGATTTAGATTATTGCCTATAACTTTTGATCAGTAAGAGATATTAAGATAATTTTTTTTAATAAATTATTTTTTTAGCTAGTGTATTTATTCAAAAATATAAAACCACAGTATTGGGGAAAAAATTTTCTTCGATATCACAAAAACTGTTTTTAATTTTGGCGTAAAACTGAAACAACTTTTGCTTATAAGTGTTATAGATTTTAAAAAATAGTTGAATTTTCAAACATGAATTTAAATTATTTTTACAAGAAAAACAGTTTTTGTACCTTTTTTTGAGGAAAACTCCAACATTTCAGACCTTTTTTGAAAAAAATTTTTTAAAATATATATAATCAATTAACGGCATTTATTCAATAAGGTTTTCGGAGTATCGAAAAAAAAAATTCAACAAAATGTATAAAAAAAAACAGCTGAGATATTTGAATCGAAAGTCACAAAATTGAATTTCTGATTGTTTTTTCTCATTTTTGAGCAACGATGTTGCGTTAAATATATCGTACTACAATTTTTCATATTTTTCAAGATATGTTCATTAGATGGGTTTTTTTTCCAAAAGTATTCCAGAACCTCCCTGCAAGGCGAGATTCTGAATCCTGGATGTAATATTAGCATGTGACGCGAAAAAAATCCAGAAAATTCGCAAACTGGTTTGGCGCCGCTAAAAAACTTGAATTTTTGATGTCAAATTGACGGATTTTTTTTATGTTCATTAAAAGTAAAATCTTTATTCCTCAAATCTTGGTACACATCTTCTATGCAGCTCGCTTCTACAATTTCATTTTCATTAAAATTTTTGCAGTATTGAAGATATGTAAGTGTTTTTGATACCAAAATAAAGAAAATTTTTTAATATAACTAAATTTGCGAAAAATTTTATGTATGGGTCAGAATTCGTGAAATCAGCACAAAAATTTATTGTTAGTATTTTTTTGATCGCATGTGACTATATCGATAGCTTTTAATAGAAGAAAATATTTTGTGAAATTGAAGGAGGAAATTGCTTTTTTTGTAGTATTTGCATAAATATTTTTTTTCATTATTTTTTCACACGTGTTTGTCTTACAATTGATTTTTAGTATTTTTCCCAGCCTTGCAAAAATCTGAAATAAAAAAAATAAAAATGCGCATGAAATTGTTACAAAACGCAATCCGTTGAGAAAACAGTGCAGAAACAATCGATTTATTCAGAATTTGAAAAATACTGCAGTCGCGCGGTGCCATATTGCCTGACTACGGTCGCACCTGTCACTCTTACGCGCTAATGAACGTATTAGGCTAAATAAAAATGCGACTGTGAATGAATATTATATATATATATAATTTTTTATATATATAGATATAAACTTGACGTAACATGGCACAATGTATCATGACTTTTTGTTGATTATGCTACCAACATAGCAACCACAGCAAATGTCAAATAAACCAAAATTTTCTTCGTTCGTTTGAAACACATATCAATTATTTTTATGATTGTTGTATATGTTTTTTTTTTTTTTTGGCTCTAGGTCTTCGTTTAAATAAACAATTTTAAAACACTTTTTGGGTTTTTAATGATTATATATTTTATTATTCCTGATGCATCTAATTTTTTTTCAACTATTATAATTGGTGAATTGTAGGGAGATCTGGAAGGTCGAATGATGATATTTTCAAAAAGCTCATTTATTTCCTTTTCAACTTCATCTTTCAGAGCTTTTGGATATGGGTATGGTCTTGTATAAATTGGGGTCTCTGATGTAGTTCTTATTTCTCCTTTAACGTTTGTTGTAAAGGTAAGAGTTTCATTTGGTTCGGAGAAAAGATTTGGAAATAAGTTTATTAAATTTGTCAATCTGTTCTCTTGTTCGTCTGTAACGTGGGAGGTTCGAATATCAATATTTATTTATTTATTTATTTATTAATTTTAGTTACAATATAAAATATTAAAACTAAAGAAGTAAGGAGTACTAGCTGCCAGGGCCTACGACTCTAATGTTAACTTAAACGAATTATAGTAAATGTATAATAATCTAATGTAAATAATTGTTAAATAATGCTAGTTAAATTACAAAGAAGTATTAAGTTTGATGTGAATTATAATAAATGTATAATAATCTAGTGTAAATAATAATTGTTAAATATTGTTGGCTAAATTACAACGAAATATGAAGTCTGACATGATGCTTATATTTTCAAGACATATATTTTTTAACATAATTGATGGTAACAAGGTTTGAAAGCTTGTGTTTCTTATATTAGCTAACTCTGTGCATTCGTTAAGAATATGGTCTACGGATAGCTCACTGTTGCAAAAAGGACAAGATGGTTGAAGTTCGCCCAATAATAGATGCTGGTGTGTAAGATGAGTGTGGCCTATCCTGAGCCTGACAAACAGACTGATTTGCTGGCGTGATGCTTTGTTAGGGTATACGGGTTTTGTACGGCTGGGATTAAAGGAACTGTACCGATGATTAAAACTAGCCCACTCGCTAAGTTGAATGTTTCGTAGGTGGTTTAATATCATTTTATGTAAATCATTATTTTCATGTGCACTAAATGTGAGACACGGTGACGAAGCAGCAAAACGGGCTGCAGCATCTGCATGTTCATTCCCTTGTATGCCCTTGTGACCAGGGACCCAAAACAGTTTTATTTTTTTAGAGTGGCTTATGCACAAATCTCTTATATTTCTAATAATTTGACTGCTGTTATATCTGTTCTTTACGGCTTCTATAGTAGACATACTGTCGGTGCATATAACGAACTTTCCCTTCGCTTTACGTGCAAAATCTATAGCGCTATGTATTGCTAGTGCCTCAGCGGTAAATACTGAACAGTATGAAGGAAGGCAACCTTTTGTTATTAGGGATCCGTCTTGATGTACGATGGCAAATGTGGTGTTCGTATTGGTTTTTGATCCATCCGTGTAAAGGATTGTCCATTTATTATATTTATGGATTTCTTCTAGGAAAAGCTGTTGATATTGCAGAGATGTTGTGGTACTTTTTGTTTGTGCATGAAGCCTGGTGTTAAAGGATGTATGCTCTAGTAACCAAGATGGTTGGCTGTTAATTTTATTGCATTTGGACGGTATTTCTATATCCAGTTGTTTGCAGTAAGTGGCACAGCGGCGAATAGTAGATTTAAGTCTATATTTTCGCTTGTGATGAGCAGCGTTATAAAAATCTTTATGTAGTAATTGATTGTTTGTGTTGAGGAGTTTTGGAATAACTTTAAATGTTGTTTCCGTAACCCGTTCCTGAATAGAAGGTAGGCCAGCTTCTGCTAAAATACATTTTACTGGAGAACTTCTCCAAATGCATTTATACTGCGGCGAACTGCGGCGTGATATGGAGCGTTAAGTTGTTTGATGTTTGTATTTGCGCATCAACCGTAAACCGGAAGTGCATAGTCTATTTTTGATAATATTAATGACCTTGTTATATTTATTAAAGTATTCGTGTGAATCGATAAATGTTTTGAGGATAAATACTTCACAATATTTAGCCTGGCAGATAGATTTTTCCTAAGATATAAGCATTGTTGCTTAAAAGTAAATTTTTTATCAAAAGTGATACCTAAAATTTCCAAATAATCAACACATTCAATATTTATATCATCGACATTCAAATTACGATAATTACAATTTTTTTTCTTGCAAATGTGCAAGATTTTGCATTTTTCAATGGAAAGGGCGGCACCGGTACGGGATCCCCACTTTTTTAAATTTATTTATTTATTTATTTATTTATTTATTTATTTAAGATTTTTCATGAGTACAGTAAGATTACAAAGTATCTTTTAGCGTACAAACAGTGAGACATTTATCATCAACAGAAAACATTAAATAAAAAATTAACAAAATTGCTTAATGCTAAATGCTATTATAAAAACGAATTGAATATTATATAATTTAAAACTCATAAGTAAATGTCAGAATAGACAAATTATAGTGAAACTTAACTAAGAAATTTAATAAAACTAAGGGAGGGAAAAGCCCATGAAGATAAAATGAGAATAAGTAATAGAATAGAGAAGATATTTAGTATTAAGAAAAAAAGGACATCACAGAAGCTTTAAAATTGTTCTTATTGAAAATTGATTTAATATTTAGAGGAAGTAAATTCCATAATCTAATGGCGTTAATGAAAAAGAGTCGTTTAGAGTGTAAGCAGGAATATGTCGGCAGAATTAAGTTTAAGGTTCTATTGGAGACACTGAAGCGTAATTTTTCATAAAAGTATGATGGAGTCTTGTTAATTATTAGCTTGTGCAGAAATATACATTTTCTGGCATTTATGTAGGATATAATGTTACAACCCAAAATTTCCTTGCTTCTTTCGGACACATGTTCAAAACGTCTCAAGTCAAATATATATCTCGCCGCATCATTATAAGCAACAAGGATTTTGTGCTCAGAGTGAGAGTCAAGGTTGCAATAGACAAGCTCAGAATAAGTTATCAGGGGAATAATAAGTTGGATAACAAGTCTTTTTTTAGTCAAAGTTTGGAGTGTATCTAGAAGACAAACGCAAGCATCTAAGTGTAAAATAGATTTGTTTAATAATATTATTAACATGGTCAGTATACGTCAGCTTAGAATTTACAAAAAAACCTAAATTTTTTATTTTTTCAACCATTTGTAATTGTTTACCGTTTAGCCTAATTACTGGAATTTGGGTGAAGTCAATTTTATCCTTAGATATTGGAAGAATATAAGACTTGTTAGCATTTAGGCAGAGATCATTTTCGTATGCCCACTTAGATATTGCACTTAGGTCTTCATTAGTTCTACAAGACAAGTCCTCAATTAGGCCCATTCGGTTAGAAAATATAATTGAATGTCATCTGCATAAGCATGCATCGTCATATCATTGCACACAGTAAAAATGTCATTAATAAATAAACTAAAAAGAAGAGGTCCAAGGATTGATCCTTGGGGTACTCCAGCTTTAATTAATAAATATTCAGAGAAGATATTACCAATCTTAACTCTTTGCACTCAACCATGAAGATAGTTACCAATTAACGAGGCAGCACTTACGCTAAAACCAAAGAGTTGCTTGAGTTTTTTAATTAACAGAGCATGATTAACGCAGTCAAAGGCTTTAGAGAAGTCAAGTAGGCAAAGGAGTGTGATGTTTCCTGCATCGTATTGTATGCGAATATCGTCAAGTATCTTGAGCATGGCTGTCGCACAGCTGTGTCCTGCTCGAAAACCCGATTGATATGGTGATAATAGATTTTGCACTTCTAAGTATTCATTTATTTGTTTAGACATCAGTGATTCACAGATTTTTGAGAACGTACTTAGAATGCTGATAGGTCTAAAATCTTTCATAGCGGATGCATTACTGACTTTAGCAATTGGAATGACAGTAGCTCGTTTCCAAGAGTCAGGAAAGCAGGAAACAGTAAAGCAGTGGTTTATTATATGCGTCAGTGGTTTAATGATATGTGACCCGGTCTACGAAAAGGGACCTTCGGTGTAAAAACAAGTTTTCGAGAAAACAGCTGTTTGTAAACGTTTAATTGTCGCACACTGAATGGCGTCTTTTCATTTATTTCAGCTTATCCTCTATTCTTACAGAGTTGTATTTCTTAGTCTATTAATACAGATTTGTATTTCTTAGTCAATTAATACGAGTTCTTTTTTTTAGTTAACGACCAACAGTGAAGAGGTGATTACGTTTACTGAATCATTTTTATGCGTCTTTTGATTCCGAAATAAATTAAAAATGAGTGTAGATGAAGAGGTTAGTTTCGTTCTTAGACAATATATTGGTGAAGACGAACAAGATAGTGATAAAACCGACGTTGATAACGACTTCGACAGCGATCATGATTTACATCAGGCAGGAGATAATACAGAGGAAAGTTTCGTTAAAATGGACTTATCTATTGTGGATTTAGAAGAAGAAAAGCTGATAACAAAATATTTCTCTACCGATTGTTGTGTTAAGAAATGCAATACACTTATACCACGAGATCGGATTGTTGATAGTAGAATGAACTGTCTCGACTGTAATTCAATGTCCAATTTTTTTTCATTTTCACTCATTTCTGCTCTTTTTTTGGAAAATTCCTGACAAACTTCTTTACGAGTTGGAAACTTCTGCTTTGCGCCATTAGAAAGAGCACACATTAGTCTATCCGAATCGCCAAAAAAGTGAAAAATGATATTTTCACACCGAAGGTCCCTTTTCGTAGACCGGGTCACATATATGGCAAAATAATTTTTATGAATTTTAAAGGAATACCATCGTCACCAATGGCATACGATTTCATTTTCATAACAGTGCAAATAACATCATTCTCACTAACATGACAGAAGGAGAACTGGTCATTAACAAGCACATTACGAACATTACATTGAGGACTATTATAAAGCCCAGACGAGGAATTGGACAGAAAGAAATTATTAAGAGCATTAGGTTCAAACTCACACTTCTGATCTTCTTTGCTGCATACTCCCAAACGTCGTATATTTTTCCATAGAACTTTAGAAGGAAGTGAACAGTTGAGTTTGCGGAAAAAGAATTTCTTCTTAGACTGCCTTACAATTGAAACGGCTTGGTTGCGAGCTAGCTTGTAGAGATCCCAGTTTTCATTATTTCGATTTTTTTTCCATTTTACATAGGCCAAGTTTCTGGTTTTGATAGCTGATTTGACTAGAGACGTATACCAAGGACAGGACGTGTTAACAACTCTCGACGTAGGAACAGGAACGAAATGTTCAAAGGCATTGTTTACATAAGAGACGAGAACATTTAATTAATCATCAACTGATTGAGAAAACCAACAATCATCCCAACAGATCTGAGACAAATATTGATGCAACATAATATAATCAATAGACTTGTAGTCACGATAACAGATAGAAACCGGAGTTGATAGACGACATGGCTTAAAATTAATAGAACAAAAGAGTAGATCATGGTCAGAAATAAATGGCATTTGGTCGAAAAGTAATAGTAAAGAGACATCAGACAGGATAAAGATATCAAGAAGACTCGAAGTAACATTAGGAGCGAAGCGTGTTGGAATCGATGAGTTGATAATGGTCAAACCAGCTGCGTGTATTTTTTCATAAAAACTATCAGAGATGCTATCCTTAGTTAGTAAGTTGATATTGAAATCACCACATACAGAAAAACAGTCAAAGTCAGTAATACGTTGATACAAGTCACAAAAGAAAGGTTCAATACTGAAAGACCTGTTCGGGTTATAAACACAAGAAACAAGCAGTTTTGCACCATTATTATTAATCAGCTCAACATTTAAATATTCGACATCAGACCCACAAGACTGATTTACAAGTTTTACTTTAAGACATGATTTACAGTAAATAGCAACTCCACCACCCTTTTTGTCAATTCTGTCGTTCCTGAATAGCTTATAGTTACTTATATTAAGATAGTCATTAGGAAGGTCAGGATTGAACCACGTCTCAGATACACAAATAACGTGAACACTAGAGTTCTGAAAGACATAGCGTATATAGTCTAATTTGGAGGTGTTTAGACTTCTCGCATTGAAGTGAACAATAGATAGACCTTCGCGCTGCTTACAAAAGATATCTAACAAAACTTTACGGTTATCATTAACGCCACCAGAGAGATTAGAATTCACTACGAGAGACACTACACGAACAACAAAAAGCTTCCTTTAAGATAACCCAAGAGGCAAGGAGAGAAAGAGAGAGAAAACACATAATTATAAAAATAGAGTGAGAGAGACAGCAGCAGTGATAGAGTAACAAATTCAGTAAAGATAATAAGTATGGACTCAAGTTACAAATTTTCATTTGAGTGGTTAGCCACCAAAGAATCAAGTGCAGCTTCACTATACACAACAATCGACGCATCTCCACGGTTAACACGTACTTGTACAACGCCACGTATTGAGAAAACATTGAAGATCTTATTTGCCCGTTTAAGTTTAATTCCGGCTTGCAAAATTCTTCTCGCTTCACTGGAAAGGCTCTCAAATATAAATATTTTATTATCCAAATCAAAACCAGCCCCTCTTAGAGTAACTGCAGCTTTTGCTCTCTTTCTGTACTCAGAAAAACCTCTCAGCACAAAAAAGAGAGAATCATATGGAGAGTAAAACTTTATAATGACAACAGAATTTGGATGCTGAGTTGAAGATTTTGGACGAAAAATATCGCGCACTTGTGGTGCCAGAAAATCAATGGAGCGACAAAGCTGATTAAAAATGCTTTTTAGGTTTTCACCATCGGAAAATGGCAATCCGAATAAAATAGCATCCGATGAAAAGACTTTTTCTGGAGGCTTAGTATGTGCTTCTTCTTTAAGAACATCAACTTCAGCTTTTAAGCGATTAAGTTCACGAAGCTCAGCGTCAATTAGAGCAATTTTATTATTCAGTTCGGTGATGCAGCAGTTTATAAGTGTGGTTTCACACTCAATTTTAGCGTTGAGCTTAAACTCAAGAGCAGATAGTTCGTCAGTGAATTTGGCGTTGATAGCAGCAACTTCACACTCTAACTTATTGAAATTTTTGGCAAAATTAGTAGTGAAGATGTTAAAAAGTGTGTCAGTGTGCTGACGTAGACGTTCTTCAGATAACCTCAATTCTTCTCTTGTATTTTCTTTAAGCCGCTCTTCCAGAGCTCTGAGTTGTGGAGAGATCAGATCAGCGCTGCCGCTACCAAATTTCGGCGTTCCTTCTGTTTTTGCTATACCTCGAGGAGCGAGCTGCTCACGCTGTTGACGCGTCAACATTGGAGAGGGAGACATCAGCTCAAAACAATATTAGGAAGAAGTGTATGTTGGCAGCAGAGGAAAATCCAACAAAATGTATGACGGTATATTACGTTTAGTGGGTTACGTCCAGGTAAAAATGTTTGCTGGGTTGAGTGGGATGTGGAACTTATGTTTTGACAGTTCGCTTTCTGCACCCGTTTACACACCGATGCATTCAAAACAATGCAATTGTGGTGACAATGTATTTATTGTGTATATTTTGTTGTTTGTTTTTTTTTTTTTTTTTGTTATGTCAATAAATTGTTTATTAGTGCAGTTCTTAATTTTTAGTAAAATTAAGTGCAGAGTTAATAAGACTCACTGCGCAAAGAAGCGACACGCCATCGTTCAGGAACAGCTTGCGCGCCTCAAGACCGGTGATGGACGTACGTCAGTGAGCGTATAAGTGCAGAGAAATTAGCAGCGCAACAGCAGCAACAGCAACATCAGCATACAACCAGCAGCGGACAACACCAGATTGTTTGCAAGTATGTGAGTATGTGTCGTCTCTTCACAATGTTTTACAAAAAAGTGTTTAACAAAAAAGTGTTTTTTTTTTTTTCAAAACCTTCCTTTAAAATTAATCAAAACAGTGCAAGTTTTTGCTGGTCCGCATCAAATATGCGCGTATAAGATGCAGGAATTCTTTATCCACAGATACGACTGCTCAGTTCAGATTAAAACGCTATTTTTTAATATATTTTTTCACAAAATCGCGGAGCAGAAAAAATTTCAACTGTTTCTTTCGCTTGACGTTTGTTTTCATGATAATGAAATTCTATCTTCGTGGCGAATTCTTGCTTAAACATGAAATTAAAGATATTGGCCTATAACCATTGATTTCATTATATGGTTTCGGTTTAGGTAAAACAATTGCTGTATGCCAGGTATGAGGGTATACACCCTTACTAAAAATTATGTTATATAAGGCTAATAGCTTATTTTTAGCCAAATTCGGTAGATTTTTTATCATGGGATATGAAATGCGATCATATCCCGGAGTTTTTCCTTTGGCATGTATTAGTGCAAGTTCAAATTCAACTGAAGTTATATTAGTCTCTAAGTATTTGGCTGAAACTGATAAGTTATTTTGTGAATAAATTCTAAAGATCGTGTCATTTTTTTTTTGAGTTGTATTCATTTGTGAAATTGATATCTTTTGAATAATCGGACCATGTGGATACAAAAGCTTCGGCTATCTCCAGAGATGATCCCAATATTGTTTGGTTAAACTTTAAAGATTTGATTTGGGTATAAGGGATACCAGTGAGCGATTTTATATCAGCCCATATCTTTTTTGGTGTTGAAAGGGGGGTAATTTTTGAGGTGAATAGTTGTAGACTCTTTCGTTTGGATTCTTTAACTGATTTCTTGAATAAAGCATTTGCTTTTTTATATGCGATAAGATTACCAATTGATCTATTAAGCTTGTAGTTATTCCAAAGCCATTGCTTTTCTTGGCGAAGTTTGTTTAGTTCACTATTCCACCAGGGGGTAGAAGTTCTCCTAGCTATAGTTTTTGTTTGAGGAATGGCTATGTTGGCAGCTGATCTTATTGCTTTAGTTATTTTGGCAACTTCTTGGTGGACGTTAAGAAACGGCCATTCTCTAAAATTTTTATTGCATTCTATTTGGAATGTGGACCAGTCAGCGAGCTCAGTTTTAAATTTTGGCATTTGCTTGGTTTTTTCAAAATTAAATTGAGTTATTATTTCCGTGGATATTGGGTAATGGTCACTACCGTATAAACAATCCGAAATTTTCCAAGAACATCGAGGACTCAATTGGGGAGAGACTATAGTCAGGTCAACATGGGTAAAAGTATTATGGGTTGAGAAATGTGTCGGTGAGCCATCATTAAGGACTATAAGGTTCTCGGCAAGAATTATATTTTCAATTTTGGTTCCTCTACTGTTAGCTTTTTGAGATCCCCAAAGCGGGCTCCATGAGTTAAAATCACCGGTTAACACATAGTGAGACGGAATTTGGTGTATATATGATAAAATGTCGTTTTCATTAAAGTTTTGATTTGGGGGTATGTATTTATTTATGATTGTGAATGTAAAATTTAAATTTATTTTTATTGCAAGTGAAAGAATGTTAGAGTTAATTGAAATGAGGTCATGAGGGATGTTGCGTTTAATCAGAATACCAATACCTTGTTTGGAATTTTGATTACAAGCTGAGTTTAAAAAATATCCTACGTATGGTTTTGGCGTAACTGTGTTTGTAGAAAGAAAAGGTATATGTGTTTCTTGAATACATAAAACATCTGGATTCATGTCTTTTATTAATAAAGTTAGTTCATTATAAATAGTTATTAATATAACCGTTCATGTTCCATTGGATGATTTTTAACGACATGAGGTGTTGCAATAAATATTTTCAGATTATATATAGCAAGTTTTAATGTGTGTTAAATAATAATTTTAAATCATTTCATCATCAGAAACGTCAGATACACAAGTATACTTTACTGGTTTATTTTTCTGTAAGTCAAATTTGTTTTGCGTGGGAATGAGTTTTCCTATAGATGATGGTAATATTGTTGTGTTGAGTTTTGTGTTTTTATTAGATGTTATTGTTGTAATATTATTTGAGTTTGCAAAGTTAATTGTAGAAGTTGTTGTAATATTAGGTTTTAAATGAGAGTTTACAGAGTTTTGAGTGACTTTTGGAATGAGAGTGCTGGAGCTGCTAGGAGACTCAGCCGTCAATGTTTTTGTTTTAATGCCGTTGGTATTTGTTGTTGTGTTTTGAGCATAATGCTCTTTTGTAGAGGGAGCGATGGATGAGAAGCTGGATGAAGAGGGAATATGATTATTTTTTTCGGTTGATTTTTTTTTTAAATTTTGTTCTTGTTTATCGGTTGCTAGGGAGGCTACAGTTGCAAAACTGGTAGTTATAGAGGGAATCGGCGTTTGCTTTATGTAAATTTGTTTCGCTTCTCTCATTGTACATTTTTTATTAGTTTTAATTTTCAATATTTCTTTTTGTTGTTGGAATTTAGTGCATTGCCTGGAGGACGCTGCATGTTCTTCATCGCAGTTTGCACATTTTGTGCGAATGCAGTTTGTTGGTGAGTGAGGGGGCTGGTTACAATTAACGCAGTTCAGAGAGTTTTTACAGTACTTTGTCGTATGACCAAGTAATTGACAAGACTTGCACCTCATAGGGTTTGGTATGTACTCGCGGATTTTTATGGAGTGCCATGAGATGTCCATTTTTGAGGGGAGATTATATAAATCAAATGTTAACAAAACAACGCCACTGGGAACTGTTTTGCCTTCGATAACCTTTGTAAATTTATAGACGGAGGTTACATTTTGTGATTTTAGTTCTTGAACTATTTCTTCATCGGGAATATTATTTAGACAGGGAGCAAAAATAGTGCCTTTAACATAATTAAGTGTTTCGTGTAGCTTGCAAGAAATTTGACAGATTCCAGGTAGTTCTTGTGATTTCAAAAAACTTTCCGCAATCTTTTTATTTTTTACTAATAAGAATAGACTACCGTCTCTTAAGTTAGAAATAGAGATTATTTATTTGCTTATTAAGTTTAGCGCTCTATGTACAGCGAAACACGAGAAGTCAGATAACTGTTTGGTATTGTTTTTTGAACTCACAATTACGAACCTTGGATTCTGCTGAGGAGTAGATGGAATTTCGGGAAAATCTATTGACACATTTTGAAATTGTCTCTTTTTTTTGCCTTAGGACTTTCATATAAAAGGGAAAACCGGTTTTCCCCTAAATTGGGGAGCCCAGGGGGCATATTGGCACAATAGAAAACCGCACTTATAAATAAAAGGTATGAAATGCGCGTACACGAAACAGTAGCACGAGAGGTAAATAAGAGTGAAAGGAATATACGAATAACTAAAAAATCTCAAAGAAAGACTTGACGGCGTCTGCACGCAACGAGAGATAGTCGAAGACTCAATATCAATATTATTGACGGCTTTAATATTTAATTGTTTAAAAGTAAATTTGTATTCATCTTTAAGAGTAAAGAAATTTTTTTCAGTGTCAATTGTTGCTTTCAATTCTTTCATGGTATCGTTGCCTATTATACCATCAAACGTGTTTAATCCTGGGAGTAACAAAATTTAATTTTTCAAAAATTGGTCCAAAAATATCAATCATTGCATGATGCGTTATTTTAGTTTTTCCTGTTATTGAATTTGCAAAAAATGGATTTTGATTCTGAATTGGATTTTTAATGTAGCATTCTTTGATGTAGTTTTTATTTGAACCCATATCTAAAAGAAATTTTAATAATTTTCCACCCTTCGTTTCTAATTCGTAATATGGCGACGAAGAGTGTTTCAATCTAAAAAAATTAACGTCCTGTGGCTCATCTAGATGTTCAATTTGCTCATCATGGTTTGATTGATTATAGTCTATGGAAGTTTGGTCAAAGTTGTAATTTTCGTTCTCTTCTTGAAAGTTATAGTCGTCATTATTAAACTGCTGTGTGTCGATTAAATATGTTCTTTGGAATTTATTCGGAACTTGATGTTGTTGGTAAGAACCATTATGTCTTTTCTGCGGCTGTGGTCGATATGAATTTTGATTGTTTTTTTGTTGGAAATTTGAGTTGTTTTGGAATTTAAAATTTTGGGGCATGAAATTTTGTCTATTTTGATAATTAACCATTCTTGATTGAATGGATCTATTAACGTCCATCGGTTTCAATTTTTGTTGTGGTTTAGGTAGTTAATTCCTACACTGAAAAAAAATGTTTTAAAATTGACGACAATTCTTATTAATTTGACGATATTTGTATTTAAAAAATATCTTGCAACAAATTTCGTCAAAGTAAGAGCAAATGTATTTAAAAATTTTGAAAAACATATGAAAAAAAGGCAAATTATGAACACATTTTGTGAACACATTGTGTTTAATTTTAAGCTAACATTTTTTTTTCAGTGTAGTATTTGCATGAGTCCATTGATTTTGGTATGCGAAATTAGGAATACCAAAGTTTTGTTGTGGATTTTGAGTAAATCTTTGTGGTCTTGGTGTAAATAATTGTGGTCTTGGCATAAACACATTTTGTCGCGGTTACGGGTTCGGTATGTAGGCTAATTCTGGAAAGAATTGCATACGAGGTGCTATTTTTTGTCTTGGAGGGAGATTGGGTGGCATAAAATTCTTGTTTTGTCTATTTGTATGATTATTATGGAACGCTGAGTTCTAAAATTAATGTTTTCTAGTTTAAGGTTATAGGTTAGTGCCTGTGGAAGGTCTGTTGGTTCTGTCATACTGAGTAGTCTGGGGAGATCGCCTCTCAAACCTCTTATAAATGTGTCCAACGCTTTTTGTCTGTAGGTTTACGTCATGATATTTAGTGAGTCATTTGTCAGGTCCATGCATCCTAATTTATTAAGGATGAGTGATAAGTGTTGATACACTTGTTGATAGAATTCTGGAATTGTGCAGTTGTTTTGGACAAATGTTGTAAGTTGGTATTCGAAGGTGCCTAAATCTCGTTTGTCTGCGTAATGCAGTACGAGACACTTTGAAATTTTTTTCAGCTTGCCCTACGATTTTATTTCTTATAACACTGAGTATTCCAAAATACTTCGGTGTACCTCGTTGCGGTTCATAAATTTGAAAAATTCTGTCTACAATTTTCTTGAAATAACTAAACTCTTCTGGGTTACCAGAATTCCCCTGAAACTTTTTACAACATCAGGGATTTTTTTCCATCTCCCCTAGGTTGTTATTGGATATGCTTATCGTCTCGTCCGCGTCTGGTTCATCGACCGAATTGTTTCTCGACTGACTCGAAACTTGTGATATTAACTGTTTAACATGTTCTGTAAAATTTGCTGAAAAAGTCCGGTTCATGTTCGGTAAGGTGTCAGTAGTAGGTGGAATTGCTGTGGAATTAAGCGAGAAATTTGCTAATCGAGCGGCAAGGTCACCTATGTCATTATCGCTAGGCATTTTTGTTTTTTTTTTCTTTTTTTTCTTTTACTAGGAGGAATAAATAACCTTTAATTTGATAACTATTTGAATATTTCTTTTTCAAATTACTTCGATTTTATAATCAAAATTAAATTTTTTTTTTATATATAATCGATTGTTTTGAATTGTTTTACTTCATTTCTTCTTAAAAATATCTTACATTTTAACTTACAATATTATCGCGATCATGGTTGGTTGTAGTCCTACTGGTTTCTTAGACTTGGTGGATTACTCGGGCTTCTGGATAGATTTATCCGTAAAAAAGTTTCTTAGGTTTTTTTTTTCTGCGCACTGATTATTATTATATTTTTTTTTCTTATAGTTCTTTTGATTATGCGCGAACAGTTATTATTTTTGTTTTACACGAAAGGATTCTTAGGTATTTATTTCTTTTATAATTCTTAAAAAACATATTTTTTAAGAATTATATTGTGAGCTTAATGCCAAATAATTCATGAAGCAACAGGTTGCTACAACAACAAAGTTCTTTGCAGAACTTAAACCAAGCTGACTAGACCATGGTTTCGTCGGACGCTACTCCGACTCATCAGTAGTCTCAGTGGTTCTAGCAGTCCACTAACTTTGACAAGCTAATAGGCGCAAGATCAATAAAACCAAAGAGGAATTATAGAAGCGCTATACTTTGTCAAAGCAATGTTTTTCTACTCTTTTGCTAGTCGCAAAATTTCAAAAAGTTGACTGCATTGATTCTGCAAAGATTTTGTTGTTGCGCTTTTTTGTTTACTTCTTTATCACGTATCAATCTAGGTTCCAACATTTTGTTGGTATTAAACCATAGAAGGCGTGAAGAAGGTTTTTTTTTTTTTGAAAGCAGATGTTTATTATATGCGCAGACATATAATATTACATCATGTTTTCGTAGGTCTAAGTTTAAGTTCGTAGGTCTTCTTGGTTTAAGTTCTGCAAAGAACTTTGTTGTTGTAGCAACCTGTTGCTTCATGAATTATTTGGCATTAAGCTCACAATATAATTCTTAAAAAATATGTTTTTTAAGAATTATAAAAGAAATAAACTTATTAAAATATGCCACAATTTTATAACTCATGTAAACTGGTGCGAGCACGACCTACGAAAACATGATGTAATATTATATGTCTGCGCATATAATAAACATCTGCTTTCAAAAAAAAAAACCTTCTTCACGCCTTCTATGGTTTAATACCAACAAAATGTTGGAACCTAGATTGATACGTGATAAAGAAGTAAACAAAAAAGCGCAACAACAAAATCTTTGCAGAATCAATGCAGTCAACTTTTTGAAATTTTGCGACTAGCAAAAGAGTAGAAAAACATTGCTTTGACAAAGTATAGCGCTTCTATAATTCCTCTTTGGTTTTATTGATCTTGCGCCTATTAGCTTGTCAAAGTTAGTGGACTGCTAGAACCACTGAGACTACTGATGAGTCGGAGTAGCGTCCGACGAAACCATGGTCTAGTAAGCTTGGTTTAAGTTCTGCAAAGAACTTTGTTGTTGTAGCAACCTGTTGCTTCATGAATTATTTGGCATTAAGCTCACAATATAATTCTTAAAAAATATGTTTTTTAAGAATTATGAAAAAAATAAACTTATTAAAATATGCCACAATTTTATAACTCATTCTTAGGTATTTTGGTTATGCGCGAAAAAAATTTATATTTTTATTTTTCACAAAAGGATTCTTAGATCTTTTGGTTATGCGCGAAAAATTTATGTTTTTGGTTTTTCTCAAAAGGATTCTTAGGTCTTTTGATTATGAGAGAAATAAATATTTAAAAAACTTGTGCACTTCACTAAAATTCCATGGTCCCTGCTCGGGCGCCAATTAATTTATTTTGTTCGGTTAGAGCTTAAAAAAAATAAACTTTATTCATTCAAACAAAATACAAGACTGTCTTAATTCTAAATAAAAAAAACGAAGCCTAATTTATGTTATCATTATTGTTGTTGTTGGCAACGTTTTGCTGCTGCCAGCGTCACACGTGTAGTTGGCGAATTCAGCGGAAGGCAGACGTCAGGTTGCATCTGGACTGCTTCTGGATTTTGGTGCTTATATGCATTTCGTGGGAAAATGCATGGTTGGCAGTTTCTTATTGTTAACTCCTCCCTGCTTAAATTTGAATGTCCTAATTCAAAGAAATGTTCCAGAATAAACATTTGGTAAAGTGATGCTCCTGGATATTTCTTGCTTTAACTCAGACGATGTCCGTATGTTTTTAGCTACATCCTGTTTTATTGTTATAATTCTAGATGTTCTAAATTTCCAAAATTTTAATATGATTAAGAATATAATTAGCATTAATATTGTTGTTCCGCTTAACAGAGATTGGTTTAAAATTCTTCCGGAACTTAACCGTTGTATCTCTCTTGTATTATTGATATGGAGTACGCTCAGTGCTTCTAACGATAAAAAATTTATATGACTCTTTTCCAAAGGTGATGGCTGCAATATGGCTGGCATGATTTTTACCGAAGATGATTGTATGTTTCTGTAGATTTTGCCATTGATTTTAATTGTGACATCATGATATTTCACCAGATATGTCCCATTCAAAGAGTGGTCGGTTTCATTAACAGTTATTGTTCCATTGAATTGATCAAGCATTCGAATACCGGGCTGAAGTTCTTCAACCGTGGGTTGGCTATTAATTGTTGTGCATATGAGTTTAGGCTTCTTAATAATTTTGGTATACAACTATCATCACTTATATCTACTAATTGATCTTGCTTACAAACTGATAAAGAATTGTATTATAAACATTTTTCTTTTATTCCAAATTTATTTTTTTTAATTTTGAATAACTTCATTAAATAACAATCTTATTGCAGTATTTTCTTTTTTTACTGGTTAAATAAGAATTTTATTATAATTAAAATTTGATGTAAGTGGAACTTTAACGATGTACAAAAGTGTTGTAATATTTGTGTTTATATATTTACTTTAGTAAATTCAAACGCTTCTTTCATAGTGGAGAATGTAAAATTTTCATTATTAAAAATATCAATGGCAGTTTTAATTTCGTTATGCGATAATAACATAGAATTTATTATATCGTTTTTTGCCCACTGTATGGCAAATTTTATATTTATTAATTCTTCTTTGATTAATCTTAGCCTATATTGAATATTTGATATTAACTCTTCATTAATATTAGAATCTTTTCTTATTACATTTTTTAATTCGTTTGTAATTTTTGTAAGGTTATTTATTCTTTCGTTATATTGTTTATTGATAACGACTTGCTTATTACTATTGATAATTAATTCGTTTTTTTTATTATTTAACATTTCAAAGTCTTCATGATCAGGGCTACCTGCTATGTATATCCATGCAGTGCCGATCAAATTAAAGGCTCTTTTCTTTCTTAGGGGGTGATTGGGTTTTATATGTGAAAGTATTTCTATTGATTAGCGAAACATAATTTCCAATTAAAGTTGTGGTAAAAATTATTTAACGCAACCCAATTTGTTTTTTCATAAAACCAAACAATTCTGTTCGGGGCTTTAGGTGTAGAGGTGAGTAGGCTAGAATATGGAAAAGCAGCGAAGGTAGTACAATGGTCCAAATTACCAAGAGGTGCATTGACACTCACTTCATATTTTTCATGATGTGAAGTCAGAAAAAGGTCAAGGACTTTATCGCTTTGCAGGCCAACTCGTGGAATATAAGCTGGCTCTTTCACAAGTTGAATCAATTGGTTCGATTCGGCAAAGATCTCAACATATTGGCCTTCAGGTGTCGATTGTTCTGAATGACTTAGCCAAGCCGGATTGTGGACATTGAAATCGCCGGCAAAAACGATTTCGCTGTCATTGAACAACCCCAAAATGGACGTAATCGAATCAGAGAGAGAGTCCAGTTTGTTCAAAGTAGGATCCCTCCCTAGATTTCGGAGCTGAACTCCGGATCGGCACTGCCCAGATCACGCAGGCACTGGTATACTATATCTGAACGTATAAAAAGAGCGATGCCCCTATGTAGAGAAAACAATGGCAGTAAGCGATACCCAGGGATATGAAAAACCAGTGGATCTGCATCCTCCCTCACCTGGGTCCCACCTAGTGCCATTATTTCAGGCCTATTGGTGGTACAATGTGCATATACTGAGAAAAAATTTGATCTCAGTCCACGTACATTGCAAAAATTTATTCGAAAATAACCCGACATCTTCGCAAAGTGCAAGCTCAAAACAAATTAAGTAACTAAAGAGTGATTTTTTAAGTGCCTGATAACTTTTTTTTAAAAAAAAACGCATAAAATTTGCAAAATCTCATCGGTTCTTTATTTGAAACGTTAGATTGGTCCATGACATTTACTTTTTGAAGATAATTTCATTTAAATGTTGACCGCGGCTGCGTCTTAGGTGGTCCATTCGGAAAGTCCAATTTTGGGCAACTTTTTCGAGCATTTCGGCCGGAATAGCCCGAATTTCTTCGGAAATGTTGTCTTCCAAAGCTGGAATAGTTGCTGGCTTATTTCTGTAGACTTTAGACTTGACGTAGCCCCACAAAAAATAGTCTAAAGGCGTCAAATCGCATGATCTTGGTGGCCAACTTACCGGTCCATTTCTTGAGATTAATTGTTCTCCGAAGTTTTCCCTCAAAATGGCCATAGAATCGCGAGATGTGTGGCATGTAGCGCCATCTTGTTGAAACCACATGTCAACCAAGTTCAGTTCTTCCATTTTTGGCAACAAAAAGTTTGTTAGCATCGAACGATAGCGATCACCATTCACCGTAACGTTGCGTCCAACAGCATCTTTGAAAAAATACGGTCCAATGATTCCACCAGCGTACAAACCACACCAAACAGTGCATTTTTCGGGATGCATGGCCAGTTCTTGAACGGCTTCTGGTTGCTCTTCACTCCAAATGCGGCAATTTTGCTTATTTACGTAGCCATTCAACCAGAAATGAGCCTCATCGCTGAACAAAATTTGTCGATAAAAACACATTTCGAACCGAACACTGATTTTGGTAATAAAATTCAATGATTTGCAAGCGTTGCTCGTTAGTAAGTCTATTCATGATGAAATGTCAAAGCATACTGAGCATCTTTCTCTTTGACACCATGTCTGAAATCCCACGTGATCTGTCAAATACTAATGCATGAAAATCATAACCTCAAAAAAATCACCCGTTATAAGGAATTAGTTGAGACTGCAAAAAGAAAAAAACACTGAACAAATCGAAGTGTGCAGAGGCAAGTGTTTTGCCTTTAACTCAGCACAATTCTGCCCACAGTGTAACTTCTTTCGCTGTCGCAACTTTAACGGACACGAAAAAACAACTAGTACTCACACGGCGAAGAGCATAGAAAAGCCCTTCGTGAGGTTAGCTAGAACTCCAGCGATGTTGTTGTTTGCTGCTGCTGGTGGCAAAACCGGTTTCTGGCTGCTTTGTTTATGTTGTATTTTTTTTTTATATTCAAAACACTCTTTTGTTTAATTTGGAACTTTTTTTTTAAATTGTATTTTTTGTTTTTTGTTTTTAAAGTTTGTTTTAAAATTTAATTTGGCCGCTATCATCACGAAATTCGATATATAAGCATGCACTAAGGGAAATAACGCATATTAGCATTATCCATGCCTGAGTATAAATTTTATTTAAATATTTACGTGGATAAATCAAATATTTTCCTTCCAACTCGTTTTTTTCCCGTATTTGAATTTTATTTATAGCACACACGTACACTCGCACTCTGTTCCTGCAGTTTATTTTTTGCAGTTGCAAGTTTCTTATAGTTCTCATTTAGTTATTGTTGCAAGGGTAATATAGCCTGGATGTTTGGCCAAGAAATGAAATGGTGTAGGGTGGAGTGATAACTTGATATTTTCTCACAAATATCTTGCACCGGTTGTCATTTACCTACATATTTTGCTTCTAATTTTCTATATTACTTTTTCTTCCTCTAGTTTATACTATTTTTGACATTTGGTGCCCTAATATTGCACCAACTGTCAAAAATAGTATAAATTAGAGAACCTAAAAAGTGAAACAGAGAATAAATAATACAGGCAAATGGCATTTGATGGACGCAATATGAAGAAAATAATACCATAAAAACATTAATAACATATTCAATTTAAATATGTTGTTTTTTAAATTCAATATTTTTATATAAATTTTCTTTAAATGCGATAGTTTTATTTTCAAATAGTAAATATTTAAAAGATATTTAAAAAAAATTCGTGCAAAATTTTAATATATTTTTTTATTAATTCTGTTTAAATACTTAAATATTTTATTTATTTAAAAAAGTATTGAAATAAATTTTAAATAGTTACGTAGTCGATTTATGCAAATGCGTTATTGGTGCAAAATTGACTCGCTTTTTGGATAAATTAAAAAAGTTTTTGGATGAATTTAATATTTTTTTTCTCTTAGTGTGATATCCAAAAAATAAAGGTTAAGTTAAAAAATGAGCCAAATCGGATGAAAACCACGCCTACCTCCCATACAAAGTGACTTTTTAAAAACGGTCAAATCTCTTTAAATACCACAAAAATTAATATATGGACTTGAAAATTTGTAAATAAGCTTTAATATGCGCTCTGAGTATATAATTCAACGGAATACAGTGAAAATTACACCTATCTGCCATACCAAGTGACTTTTTCAAAAAACAAAAGCGAATAAACTATGACAAAAATGTTTTAACAAATAAACATTTTATTGACTGCTTAAGACTTTGAATATACTTTGGTTCGGTCGTGGGGGTATTTTAACTTCGGCCAAGTCGAAGATCATTTCTTACTAGTTATTTATAAGTTATTTAACTAATACTATGAGTGGATAACTGACTGAAAAAACTCGCGAAAAGATTTGTAATTATTTCAGGATTGTCCAAAGCTTTGTCTGACAATTTAAGGGTGGACGGGTAAAACCTTTTTGGATCAGTGATAAGTTTGGTTAGAATATAGGCTTGTTGGGATTCATAAAGATGTTTACAAAGATAAGGAAAAAAATGTCGTAAGCGTGAATGTATCTCGTGAGGTCTGCAGAAGACCTAGAAATTAAATATATACGTCAAGGTTTGTTTCTTTTATTCCGAAGTGAACATAGCTCTTTATTATACCAGAGCGACGTTGTTGTTGTTAGTAGTTTTCTTCATAAACATACTTGGCCACGAGCTCAAAAATTAGTCTCAATATAAAAGCTATTATTGCTCCTAACTCTTATAAAATTCCCTATTCCTCAGCTCAACGAAACTCATCAACTAGTTTACGAATTTACAATTATAGTTCTGGTGGTATAAGGGGAAAGTTAAATAAACTGTTCGTTAAAGCTAAATCATGCCATTTCACTATCTTGGTTATTACTGAAACTTGGTTTTGAAAAATGGGGAAGTTCTTGACAGCGAATGGACAGTCTACCGAAATGATCGAGATTACTTTCTAGCAGGTATTTTTCGGGGAGGAGGTGTTCTAATCGTAACTCACATTTCTCTTTCAAATTAGCTTGTCGAAACACCTTATTGTCAGAATCTGTTTGAGTAAAAATCTCTAAACATACATTGTTGTTATTTATATTGTTATATTTATATTGTTATATTTATATTGTTATATTTATATTGTTATATATATCTTTGGCGCCGATCTTGCTTTTTCTACTCCGTTAGTAACTGTCCTCTTTGGTGTTTGTAGGCATTAAGTCGAAGATCTGTTGTTGCCATAAATCACAATGATTCACGGTTAAAGGCTAAGTCGCAAAGGCGCGTTAGGTCGGTCGCGCTTTGACCGTACTTTGATCGTACTTTGGTCAACTTTACGGGATGAACTGTCAAAACGCCCGACCTTATAATTTTGAAATCATAATGTGGCGTTAGCATGTCGTGCGTTTGTCACTTAGATGATGCCACTGTACGCAGTCAAACCACAAAAATCCCACAAAGTCTGAAATCCCCAAATCACAATGTATGTGGTAGAAGTACATGATGGCTGTATTTCTTTATTCATTTTAGCTATCCATATTTTAATAGCCGTTGCTAGTAATAAATAAATTATATGCTTTTATATACTTTATTATTTATATAATAAAGAAAATAATTACAATTTATTATGTTTAATAAATAAATGTTTCTGCATATCTAACCAGCGTAGTTATATTATTTATATAATAAATAAGCATCTAAGTTATATGTTGTATTACATTGCTAAAGATTAACAAAAACAATAACAAACGAAAAAAACTAAAACAACTGATATCTATTTATATATGTACAAATTTACATACATATAAACAACAGCAGCACCAACAACACACGTACAAATTTACATACATATAAATGACAACAGCATCAACAACAACACTAACAGGTACTTAAAACTATTCGCTTCAAACAAGGCACTAACCATAACATAACCATCAACCATAAAATAAGCAGCTACTGATGTTATGAATGATTTATCTTGTAAAAAAGTCAAAATTAAATTACATTCATTATAAATTATTTTGATGAAACAACAAATCCCATGCAAACACGTCTTTACCACTGCAACTCAACAATGCTCATATATTAAGCTAACTCAATGAAAATACAACCCTGCGCTATCGGCAAATGTCAAACGCGCGACCGAGTTGAACACTTCTCAACTTTTTTCAGCAGCTCGCACTTTGATCGTACTTTACCCCTTTTTACGAGATTCGACGGTATTTAAGATACAAAGCACGATCAAAGCTTGAGGTCGAATTATGGATTGCTTCATGACAACTCGTTGTTTCTACTTAAGCTGTCAAAGCGCGACCGACCTAACGCGCCATTGCGATTTGGGTATAATACCCGTCTCATGAGCTATTTTTCTTATTGAAACTCCTGGATTTCGTTTAACCCGTTTTTTTATGATTTTTCGGTTGTTAGAAGTGTGCACGGTTCGTTTTCTTCCTCTACCTGGTCTATCACCTCCATGGCCAAGCTCCGTAAACCGTTTAATTGCACAAGAAACAAGCGAACGGGCTATGCCAACACTCCGAGCGATTTCGTTTGCTTAACTGGTGCAACGCTATAATGCTTGCGCGATGAGAAGATATAGCGAACTAAACTTTAAAGCAAAGCTAGAGCATTGAAAATAAATGTAACGGTTTCTGAAATAAGTCAAAAAGCAACATCAAGAAAAAAGCCGTTGTAAATATAATGAATCCTTTTTAACAGGGCAAAGAATTTTGTATACATTTATTTTTTGTCACCCTATATGGATATAGATTATTGGCTATAACTTTTGATTGGTAAAAGATAGTAAGATAATTTTTTCTAATAAATTATTTTTTTAGCTTGTAAATTTATTCAAAAGCATAAAACCACAATATTGGAGAAAAATTTTCTTCAAAACAATGCCTTGAATTTTGAATCACAAAAACGTTTTTTAATTTTTGTGTAAAATTGAAACAACTTTTGCTTATAAGTTTTTGCTAATAAGTTTGCCAATTTGAATTTACAACAAAAACATTTTTGAGGAAAACTCCAATATTTAAGACCTTTCTTGAAAAAAGTTTTTGAAATATTTATGCTGAACTAACAGTATTTTTGCTATAAGGTTTTCGGAGTATTTTTAATATTTGAATGGAAAGTCACACAATTGAATTTTTGTTTGTTTTTTTCTCATTTTTTAGCAAAAATGTTGCATTAAATACATCGTTGTACTAAAATTTTTCATAGTTTTTAAGATATGTTCATGTTTTTGGGGTCAAATTGACGGAATTTTTTTAGACGTCAATTTAACGAAAAATCTTTATTAATCAAATCTTGGTGCACCGGTCTCGCTTCTAAAATCATTGTAATCAAAATTTTCGCAGTATTGAAAATATGTAAGTGTTTTAGTATCAAAATAACGGACATTTTTTTAATTTTACTAAATTTAAGAAAAAGTTTATATTTGTTAAATATTTGCATTAAAATATAAATAATTAAATAAATAACTGGCCATTTCAGCCCTTGAAAGGACTTTGACCTAACTTCTTATGATCAATTGTGTTGTGCGTGTTATTAAGTTTGTACACAATTGACCGAGAACCGGACCTACAGTTTTTTTTTTTTTTTTTTTAGCTTGAACCAAGGATGTCAGGTGGAATACCTATTCAGTCAAGTCTGCCTTGGTTCGAAATGGGGTGATAGATTAGTGGGAAGGAAAGGACAATCAAGTGAAACACGTGTAGGATGTTCTAAGCGTGGTGGAAGCCAAAGAAACATGTGAATTTGAACCAGAGGCAAGTGTTATGCCTTTACCTCAGTCAATTTAAGTTATAAGGCAATCTCATCCACAAACTTCTCTACCATCAACTGCAACTTCATGTCGTAAACATTGATGAATATTAATTTCAGTTGATTAGAAATGAGGATAGAAAATTTAGAAAGGTTTAAAGCGAAGGACCTTGGCCTGGCCGGGAATCGAACCCGGGACCTCTGGGGTGGCAGTCGAGCACGCTACCAACTCGACTACCGAGGCCGCCAGGTTTGCCATTGTTGCCATATTTTAATTCAAATAATTTTCTGTTGCTGCTGGGGTTCGAACCCGGGCCTCCAGGTTCGTTGACATAGCGGCCACGCACTTTAACCAACTACGCCACGGACGCCAAATATTTGCATATGTAACATAAAAAAACAACTAAAAATATGCCTATTTTAAGCATATTGTAGTTTAAGGCGATTTTGTAAATTTGTACTACAGCGCCATCTCCTGTCCAAGGTGGATCAAAGAAGATAGCGCCAAAATACTCATCGTACCTGAAAATCACTATTTACCAATTTTCTTTCTAATTGCATGAGCGGTTTGAGATTTTAAGGTGGTTTTGCAAAAAATTTGTACTACAGCGAACTCTGGTAATCAAAGATGGGTCAAATGAGATAGCAGCAAAACACACAACTTACATGAAAACCACTATACACCAATTTTCATTCTAATCGCATGTGAGAGTTGGAAGTTTTATGTGGTTTTACAAAAAATTTGTACTACAGCGCTCTCTGGTGTTCAAGATGACTCAAAAAAGATAACGTTTAAACACTCAGCGTACATAAAAACTACTATATACCAATTTTCATTCTCATCGCATGAGAGATTTGGGGGTTTTATGTGGTTTTGTAAAATATTTGGACTACAGCGCCCTCTAGTGTTCAAGATGTCTCAAAAAAGATAACTTCAAAACAATCAGCGTACATAAAAACCACTGTATACCAATTTTGATTCTTATCGCATGAGGTTTAGGAGTTTTAGGTGGTTTTGTAAAATATTTGGACTACAGCGCCATCTGGTGTTCAAGTAGAATAAAAAAAAATAGCACCAAAATACTCGTTATACCTGAGAACTACTATATACAAATTTTCTTTCTAATCTATATATCTATATATATATAGATAATATATATATATTTGTATGAACGGTTTGTGAGTTTTAGACTGTTTTGTAAAAAATTTGTACTACAGCGCCCTCTCGTATTCAAGGTGGATCAAAATTGATAGCCCTAAAAACCGCCGCGTACCAAAAAACTTCTAAACACAAAGTTTCATCGCGATCGGATGAACGGTGTGGAAATTTATTCAGGACACACAAACGTACATTCATTTTTATACCCCCACGTTTAAAAAACGTAAAAGGTTTATATTAATTTTGTCACTCCGTTTGTAACGCCCATAAGGAGGCGTGGTAGGTATACAAAGATGATCTTGGTTGGTATGCTGATATTCTTGATCAGCATCACCACCCGAGTCGATGTAGCCATATCCATCTGTCCGTCTGTCTGTGATCACGATTACAGCCGCTATCATCACGAAATTAGATACTTAAGCATGATATCCAAAAAATAAAGTGACTTTTTCAAAAAACAAAAGCGAATATTTTCTGTTAAAACTATGACAAAAATGTTTCTACAAATAAAAATTGTATTGACTGCTTAAGACTTTGAATATACTTTGGTTCGGTCGTGGGGGTATTTTAACTTCGGCCCAGTCGAAGATCATTTCTTACTAGTTATTTATAAGATTAGTTTAAGTAGCTAAAGCGGTTTAACCGCGGAGCATAATATTCAGTATAAAAAAAGACACTATCAGAAAGAAGTTTGTTTTTAATTAATACTATGAGTGGATAGATCATAAGAAGCTAGGTCAAAGTCCTTTCAAGGGCTGAAATGGCCAGTTATTTATTTTTTATTTTTATGAGTAGATATATTATATATATACTGGTAAATGACTGACTGAAAAAAGAAAAGATTTGCAATTATTTCAGGATTGTCCAAAGCTTTGTCTGACAATTTAAGGGTGGACGGGTAAAACTTTTTTGGATCAGTGATAAGTTTGGTTAGAATATGGGCTTGTTAGGATTCATAAAGATGTTCACAAAGATAAGGATCTCGTGAGGTCTGCAGAAGACCTAGAAATTATATATAAGCGTCAAGGTTTGTTTCTTTTATTCCGAAGTGAACATAGCTCTTTATTATACCAGAGCGACGTTGTTGTTGTTAGTAGTTTTCTTCATAAACATACTTGGCCACGAGCTCAAAAATTAGTCTCAATATAAAAGCTTTTATTGGTCTTACCTCTTATAAAATTCCCTATTCTTCAGCTCAACGAAACTCATCAACTAGTTTACGAATTTACAATTATAGTTCTGGTGGTATAAGGGGAAAGTTAAATAAACTGTTCGTTAAAGCTAAATCATGCCATTTCACTATCTTGGTTATTACTGAAACTTGGTTTTGAAAAATGGGGAAGTTCTTGACAGCGAATGGACAGTCTACCGAAATGATCGAGATTACTTTCTAGCAGGTATTTTTCGGGGAGGAGGTGTTCTTATAGTAACTCACATTTCTCTTTCAAATTAGCTTGCCGAAACCACCTCTCACGAGCTCTTCGAATACCTTATTGTCAGAATCTGTTTGAGTAAAAATCTCTAAACATACATTGTTGTTATTTATATTGTCCCCAGTTCAACTAAAAGCGCTTATAACGAACTTCGTGAAACAATTTCATCAATAACCACGGCCTTAAAGTAAGAAGATAACATCGTAATTTTTTATGACTTTAACCGTCCCAACATTTCCTTTGTCACTGATGAAGATGATGACTATCTTCTTCCAGTTAACCTCTTTAATTGGATTGGCTTTACATTACTAAGCACGTTTTACAAAAACGATCTGCGATTAGATTTGTGATTAGATTTGTGGCATCATTTTATAAATCACCGTGATGAAACGCAACGCTAACGCGGCGCATCACTTGGATTTAAAATTTGCATTGTATTAATCACTACGTTATTGCGTTAGCTATGTTACGTGCGTGGCGTAGTTGGTTAAAGTGCGTGGCCGCTATGTCAACGAACCTGGAGACCCAGGTTCGAACCCCAGCAGCGACAGGAAATTATTTGAATTAAAATAATTTTTCTGTACGGCCGCCACCTCTCTTCAGACAATGGCAAACCTCAGAGAGTAATCAAAATGCCATGTAAAGCTTCTTGAGAACGAGAACATTCCGTTCATCGCCGTTCGGAGTCGGCGTTAAACATGTAGGTCCGGTTATCGGTCAATTGTGTACAAACTTAATATCAGGCACAACACAATTGATCATAAGAAGCTAGGTCAAATTCCTTTCAAGAGCTGAAATGGCCAGTTATTTATTTTTATTTTTTATGTTACGTTGCTACGGTGAACTGTCAGTCAGAAACAGTTTAGGGTTGTCACATGTAAAATAAAACTAGCATCATTATTGCAAATCTTTGAAATATTTAAGATTCACCAAATTCTGACTTGTTGGCAACCATATCAGCTGTTCTCTTCAGCCATCATTAAATTGAAATTGCAATATAAACGCCAAACACTGGCGTACCATTTGCCACCTGCGGTAGTTTTTTATTTCTTTTAGCAACATTTCGAACTGTTGGTTCGTTGTTGCTGTCTTTAACCTATATTTAAACATTTAAGAATATATGAGTGAAACAAACGTCCGTGTGGCGTCGTAACGTCCGTGGCGTAGTTGGTTAAAGTGCGTGGCCGCGATGTCAACGAACCTTGAATCCCAGGTTGGAACCCCAGCAGCGACAGAAAATTATTTTAATTAAAATAATTTTTCTGTACGGCCGCCACCTCTCTGCAGACAATGGCAAACCTCAGAGAGTAATCAAAAGGCCATGTAATGCTTCTTGAGAACAAGAACATTCCGTTCATCGCGGTTCGGAGTCGGCGTTAAACATGTAGGTCCGGTTCTCGGTCAATTCTGTACAAACAAAATAACACGCGCAACACAATTGATCATAAGAAGCTAGGTCAAAGTCCTTTCAAGGGCTGAAATGGCCAGTTATTTATTTATTTTATTTTTGAGTGAAACAAACAGTTACTACCCTTTCAATACCAACTTATTCGTTCTAACAGCAGCTCGAGAGCAAGTGATGAAACTGACAGTTCAAGTGAACGAATTTTAAGTGCTGCGTTTTATAAAATGCGAACTTTGTACTGTTTTCACTACGCTATTGTGTTACTCAACGCTGAAGATCACGGCGTGAAGCGTTGCGTTTTATAAATTGCAAATTTCAACAACGCAGCCTGAAGTGATGTGCAGAGATTAATAAAATGATGCTATTAATCTCTACTAATTGCTATGATGAAGTAAGGGTTAGTCCAACCAATGAAGCAGAACACTTATTTACTTAAACTCATCACCACACTGCCTTCTCATTGGAGATGTCAAATACCAATATACCTTTCTTAATACGGCTTACGATGGAATAATCATCGATTTAAATACCATTAATAGGTATGATCTATTGACATAAACTTTCGGAGCCATGGCTCGATCATGATCTAAGACATCTGAGGAATCAACGAAACAAGCACTGATGCTCTGAGATTAAGGCTTTCAATCCCGAAGCAATTTGTAAAATTCCGGGATTCGGCATTTTAAAAATTGCAATCCCGGGATTTCTCGGGACGAACCTTAAAATTTCCGGATTTACTTACCTTGTTGAAAACAAATTTTTTTTAACTAAAATTATGTAGTTTTCAATATAAAAAACCATAAAAAAAATACAAAATTAAGTCAGAATTCAAAGAGCATTTATTTATTATAACAGCCCGATTCGGCGTACTTGATAAATTCACCTTATTGAATATTTATCAAGTATTGACTATTTATAAAGATTTGGTATTCTGTGATAGAAAAAAAAGCTCTTTAATTGATAAATTTATCAATATCTCATTTACTATTGAGAAATTTATCAAGAGAGTTGTGGTTGCTCGTAGCAGGCAATATCAAGGTTAATGTTAACATAATAATATTAATAATAATAATTATTTTCTACAAATTAATACACTTTTGTGGAACATAAGGAAAATGAAAGCAGAAATCGTTTTAATTATTGCTGCTGTTGTTGTTCGTATATCGAGTGTTGCTGCTTTTCACACTCCGCTCTTTGCTTTTCATGCACATCAAGCTGCTTCTCACGTACTGCTCTCTGTGTTATGCTTTTAATGAGAACAATTAGCTGTTAACAGGAATTCACCTCCTCTGGTGAATTACAAAAACTTTTTATTTATCAAGGTTGGTGTAGAATACTAAAAAAGCTTTCGCTTGATAAAATTCTTTACAAATATTATTGATAAATTACTTATCAAGAAAACTCAGAATAGGGCGGTAAATATACATATAGCTATATTTATGTATATTTATTTTGCAGTCTTTTTTGCAATCTTTAAAAACTCTTACGTAACTTATGTCTAGTAAATTACTAGATATAACTATTACCACTATTACTACTACCATTACTAGTAGTAATAAGTAATATCTAAAGAAATAAGTCAGAATTTTTGTATATTTGTGTCGATTTTCAGATATTCCTGAAGACGGACACCAAAGGTGTTTAAACTTTTGGAAAATAAGAAATTTTGGAAAATAATAAAAAAATAGAAAAAGTAGTTCAGTCCATTTGTATACATATTGCGGTTGAGATCATTTCATCTGAAATAATTTGACGACTTTGACGAAAAAAGGACATAATTTGTTGCTTAATGCTATCTACAGATTTAGGCACTTCAAAGCCACGATGTTGTAGCGATTTTCTTAGCTCCAACGATGTAACAAATTTTGAAATTGGCAGGCCATCAAGTGCAGTCATTCGCGCAACTACAGCCATAAATGAATTATTGTATTTTGGAGAAAAATAGGTCGATATTTTTTTTATTTTTGGTTGGGGGGCTTCACGGTGTTACAAAATGAAAAAAAATCAAAAAACTTGCCTCGAGACATAGTAGAGGTAGTAGGCCTGGTTAAACATAAGATAACTGCATACTTAGTTTTTTTAATATACCCTCAAAATCGGGATTTGTGGTCAAAAAACCGATTTTAGGTAGGTGCATGTATAGTTTGTTATGTAACTCCGTTATATCTAGCTCAATTTTAAAACTTTAAACATTGATAAAAAGAAGAAAAATATACCCTTAATATAATATACAGACCGTTTTTAATAAAAAAGAATTGACAAAGTTACAGGTTAAATCATTTGAAAATTTCTCATTTTTTTTTAATTTTTTCAACTTCAACAACGTTTTGTTAACAAATTTTGTTTTGTGGCACTATTAGTTTTAGCATGGTTCTGAAAGCCTGTTAAATTTTGCGTTCAACAAGCTATCATTTACTTCAATTGGCTGAAACACAAAAGTCTATCGAATTTTTAGTATTCGTAATAAAATACAAAAACAATTTTTTTTTTTTCTAAAAATGTTTTTTTTACCTTTTTCGTTTATATATATTATCATTAAGCTAGTGTATTGCCCGGATGTGACGGAACAGTTTGCAGTTTTCCACCACAAACACGCTCCGAATGAATGGTGTTTGTTTATTGAGGGATCTTGCAAGAGCACGATTTATTTAAAAACTTTTTGTGTGATTCTTGATATGTTAAATTCTGATATATGTAGGTTTGAAAGCTGTGCTATTACACAAACAAAAATGAGTTACCATCGGTTCCTTTAGCTTATGCAACGAACATGAAAGAAACATTCGACAATGGAAAAAATACTTCGTTTTATAAATTAAAACACGTTTAAATGGCAAATAGTCGCCGACTTAAAGGCTCTAACAATACTGTTTGGAATGCAAGGTGGAAATACCAAGTATTCTTGCATTATTTGCGAATGGGATAGTCGTGCGACTAATAAATATAAGCAAAAGGAGTGGCCACTGCGTGAAAAGAAAATATCCTGCACGTTCAAATCTTTTATAAAAGTTATTTATTCATTTCGGTTATTCTAAGGTTTATTTGTGGGCCCACAAATTCAGAAAATTTTCTTGGACACTGATTTCGTTTCTAAATTAAATCCAGTTGAAAAAAAGAGCTTGTAACAGTTTTATTTCGTTATGCATTTGTTTCCTCGGCAACAGGAAGAGTCGAAATTACTTAGATGTTTTAAATGAATTTTTAAGTGCCTACGAAGAAATGGGCTGCAATATGTCAATCAAACATGTAAACATTTTGCATTTTTGCACTCCCATATAAACTTTTTTCCGAAAGCCTTGGGCAGTTTAGTGATGAACAAGGAGAAAGGTTCCACCAGGAGATGGAAGCTATAGAAACCGGTTTTCAGGGAAAAAATTCCATAAACATGTTGGCACACTACTGCTGGTCCCTAAAACGTGCAACCGATGATAATATATATAAACGAAAAAGGTGAAATAAACATTTTTAGAAAAAAAAAATTTTTTGTATTTTATTACGAATACTAAAAATTCGATAGTGCATTTGTATTTCAGCCAATTAAAGTAAACTATAGCTTATTGTACACAAAATTTAACAGGCTTTCAGAATCATGCTAAAACTAATAGTGCCACAAAACAAAATTTGTTAACAAAACGTTGTTAAAGTTGAAAAAATTAAAAAGAAATGAGAAATTTTCATATGATTTTACCTGTAACTTTGTCAATTCTTTTTTTAAAAAATTGGTCTGTATATTATATTAAAGGTATACTTTTCTTCTTTTTATCAATGTTTAAATTTTTAAAATTGAGCTAGATATAACGGAGTTACATAACAAACTATACATGTACCTACCTAAAATCGGTTTTTTGACCACAAATCCCGATTTTGAGGGTATATTAAAAAAACTAAGTATGCAGTTATCTTATGTTTAACCAGGCCTACAACCTCTACTATGTCTCGAGCCGAGTTTATTTTCACTGTTACACCGTGTAATTAAAGTATATAATCAATCCGGGACATTTTTTCATACACTTACTTTTAAATGCACCAAAAGTCGCTTGGTGGAGCCTCCATTGGTTTTTAATATTTTTTTGCATGACCGGCGTTTTGCCGTGGACACGCAATTAAATCTGCAGCAATTAAAAAATGACACCACACGGAAGGCTTATCGTTTTGTTTTGTTTTGTGTGGAATATACTCCGCTTCCTCACATGTAGTTGAACCTATAATATTTTATTTAAGTTTACGTTTACAACGTTTAATAAATATCACTTACTCATGTTTCACCAAAATTTGGATTTTACAAAAGCTTCTGAAGAATATCAGCTGGCAACAAATGAAATAAGACGAAACAAAACACAGGGAGTTTCGAATTACTCAAATTTAAGCGGATGCTTGCTATTTCAGTAAAATATTTATGAAAAACTAGTTTTTTACTTTAAAATTATTCAGGTAAAAATCCCGGGATTAAGGTGATCTAATCCCGGGATTCGGGATTGCAAAAAACGTCCGGGATCCCTGGATTGAAAGCCTTAACTGAGATACACTGAGCTGTCCAAAGAGTTCGCTATCAAGTCAGAATTAGCTTAAAAATTAAACACCAAACTAATTAGATAAAAAGACCCTCAAAAATTCTTAGACTTTGTAGTGCTGAGCGAAAGTCAGCTGGCTACCCTACGAGCATGTTCAAAGGAAACGCTAGTGATTCCAATTGTGAAATGATATGTCACCTACTTGCAGATAATTTTAAAGATATATTTAGTGAACATTCATCCCAACATCTAGTTATGCCGTGCTGTAAGATTACATTATTCTTGTTTGATAAGATCTGGCTTATGAAAGAAAAAAATCCAAAACTATAAAAGAACTTGATCCTGTTGTAATATTGTGAATGTTTCAAAAGCTGATCATTGAACTGTCACTCGAAGTGCCATCTTTTATTTCAATATTGTAACACTGATACTGATTGTACTGTAATATAGATTTTTGTGTTTACCTAGTAGTCAACAAGCTTGCTTAGGTTTAACACGCAAGCAATAAAAACTTTTTTTTGTTTCCAAAATGGTAGAAGAGCAAGAAGAGTTAGATTGCCTCAAGACCACGTGACTTTTTTTCAATGAATGGTGATCAAAAAAGATTTAACAGTGAATAGGCGGCACCCAGTGCAGATTTTGTGCTGAATAAAGAGCTAAAATTAAAGGTGGAAATTAAAGGCAAATTTAGCAAAAGTAGATATGTTACTATACCAATTTTCGATGGTATTAATTTTTCAAGCTGGAAATTTAGACTAATGAACATTCTAAATAGAATAAAAAGATTGCTAACTACTATCAGTGAGAGTAAGAGGTCCAAGTGATGATGAAGCTGCTTGGAAGAAAATTGATTTGAATGCAAAAGCAATATTGATCAGTGCCATCTCAGACAAACAATTAGAGTACATAAGTAAATGTATAATAAGGCGTATCGAATTACATTTTCTTTTCGAATTTCACACTCTAAGGGCCAGTTTTTCAGTGCGGGTTTAAACTCTAGTCAAATTAAACCGAGATTAACTCACCAAAAAGGGACGTCAAAACTCGGTTTAACTAGACATTATTGCATTCGTTTAAGTTGAATTGACTTAATTTATCACATGATGTGTTTTTTTTTTGCTTAAACCGAGTTTAAACGTCCAATTTTGGTGAGTTAACCTCGGTTTAACTTGACTAAGTTTAAACTCGCACTGAAAAACTGGCCCTAAGAGGTCTCAAAAGTTCCATAGGGGTTGTCAAGATCACAAAAAAAATTTAGGGAAAAAAAGGAAGGTCTTCTCTCCCGCAAGGACAAGGTTTTTTTTTTGAGGAAAAAAGTCAAAATTAACGATCTTAAAATGCTTTGATTTTCGTAAAAAAAAACTACGTATGTCTTAAAGCAAAAGTAAGTATAGACTTAAACTAACAATATATTGCTAAACACGTGTTGCGTATCACATTTGGCCCTAAGAAAAAAAAACAAAAGGAACTCACTGTCAACAAAACAAAAAAAAAAAGCAAACACAGGCAGCAGCGGCGACTGCGCAGTTGGCAGCGAGTGGAAGAAGCCAGTATGGATGCGGCGACGGCGGCCGACTCCATGGAATGTGCCGACAATAGCCCACGAAGGGGTTCCTGGCTATGTTGGAGAGGCCGTGTGCAGCAGGATGGCCAGAAGGCGGCTCCATTGTTGTCCAGGAGCTGTCCAACGATGGTTCGGTACAAGAGCCGGACACGATGGTCATCCGCAAGATCCTGCAATGATGCCTCTGCCAGGGCCAGGTTGATGAGGTGTCCAAGAAAAACTACAAAGAAAAAGAAAAGGGAAAGAAAAGCAATAAATAAAGATATATCTAAATTATCGTTTTTGTTTGCTTTTTAATGAACTTATAATGTTCTGCGGAAATCTTGACTTAGTGTTCGAGTCTCGTCAGCAAATGTCAATCCACACGGTTGATAAGGCAGTGCAGGTAACTCGTCGAAAAACTTAGTAGGGAATAGTAGTAGGTTTGTGGAAAAAAAGGATCACTTGGGAAGGGATGTTTTTATAGGAAAATAAAAAGGATTGGGGACGAGATAAACAAGAGGAAAAACCAGAACAAGATAGGTATAGTGACAGGGGAGCTTAAGAAAATATTATGGGGAGGAAAATAGCTAACCTCAAGATAATTAAAAGGCGCCAAGAGAGGCAATGAAAAACCTAAGGAAAGAAAGAGTAGATACGGGTTTAGCTATGGGAGGCACAGAAAAGTTAAACAAAGGATGGAAAATTTCCGTTCCTAGGAAGCTCGGCTAGAGGGTTCGCTCGGTGAAGAAAACTTCTAGAGTTTTAATATGGTGCAAAGTTTGAAGTGAAAAGGGTTAAAATAAAGTGGCGGAAAATATTTAAAATTATATATATAGTATATACATATATTGTGCAAAAAGAAAAAAAAAATTGGTAAGAATTTTAAATTAATAATTCTAAGTAGGTATGTTTGTTATGTGAAACGAAATCCATAGGGAACTCATTGGCCAGGAAGGGGTCTAAACCATCATAGCAACCAGCAACAGCGAAAAACATATTAAGCAGCATCCAAAAGAAATCAAAAAGAGAACATTGTGGCCGACCGGAATCCAAGGACCTTTGGTCCCAATAATCGAGGACCCGCCCAAAAATAAGATAAGTCGGTCACTATTATATTAGTCCCTATATGTTAAGCTACTACTAAGAGTGAAGCAAAATTAGTAGTAGACAAGTTCCTACGAAACACTGTCAAGAAGGGGAAATTAATGAAGATTCAGCATATTTCGAATGTAGCTGAATAGGCCAGGGGTTCCCAAATAAGAAAAATGCGAGTGCCATATTAAGAAGAAAAAAACATATTTTTTCAAAAAGCCAAGAAAAAAATTGATTACGGCGCGAAAGAAAATGGTCGCGCTAACCAAATATAATTGGCGTCCAAGAAAAAGGCGGTCAAAAAAATTCGAGTCAAAATGGTGTTCGACATATACCTATGTGTCCAAAAATGTAAAATGGCGGAATAATGTTCCATAATCCCGTATCTTTATATTTCGTTTGAGTTTATATAAGAAAAACAAAATTTTTTTTTATTTTCTGCGAAATTTCAATATTCAAAAAATTTTATTTTAGCTAAATTATTTATCTATTAGTTTTTTTGTAATTTTTGTACCTAATATTTTTTTTTTAATTAATTCAGAACTAAATTAATTAAAGTAATTATTAAATTAAGTATCTAATTAAATTAATTAAATCAGAGATACTTGAATTCAATTTATTAAATTAAAATTCATCAAAATATTTTTTTTGCTTGTGAGTTCGGTAAAAAAAATTACCGCTTATAAAAATTTAAATTCCCAATTCGGTTCATCGCAAACTTATGAGGTCCACTGATGGTTTTTTTTCTGTGATAAATTTTTAAATGTTCTTTTTTTTTATCTGCAATAAAATACCCCTAAGCCCCTGTTAACACATAATTACTTGCACTGGTCTTTTGCTTGTTTTACAAAAAAAACAAATTGCATTAATGACCAATTTTTAATTGATAATGTCAATAATCTGATATTGCAAAACAATGCCAAAGCAAAACGTTAACGTGCAGTTTAGCAACAACTTATATTATGCTGATCAATCATATGAACTCTGCCGCTGCAGAATGAAAGCCAACGTTCTACAAGTCAACGCTCGACAATTGACCTATTTATTGTTCGTCAGAACACTTGCTACCTAAGTCTTGCTTATGTTTTTTGGCACACTTTCAACACCTTAAATTTAACTGCATTATTTTTCTTGTTCTATATTACAACACATTGAACTACAAATATTGTAAACAATTATGCAAGCAGATGTTTTTATACTTTTTATAATTTATATTAACGTAAGCATATTTTTCTTTGTCTTCATTATTGTAGTTAATTGGTGTATTTTCTTTTATATAAATATCTCTCACTGAAATTAATAAATCAGAATAGTTTTAACCTTCAACAAAACAAGTGTTTAATTATTCTCTCAAGGAGTCACGGTTCAAGTGCCGTAGATTCCACTAAGCATTTATTGCATAATTCAATCATTCGTCAAGAGTCACGGTTAAAGTGCCGTTGGCTCATTTAAGTGTTTAAACATAAACATTTTTGGTGACCCCGACGTGATCCTTTTAGTGAAACGCTACGAAGGATTAACTTAAACGCGTAAAATTTTAAATTCGTTAAATTCGTTAGCCGTGTGACCGCGTTAGTCCGCCGCGAATAAATCCGTTAAGCAACTTAAAAACATTAAGTCACAGGAGCACCAGTTGAACCTCCATAAAATGAAATTTGAACAATTGGTCCAAGCCCAGTATGTCCTGGGGAAGGAAATTGAAAATCTGACAATCAATTTTTCGAAAGATTCCAAGGATCGAAAAACATCAAGCTACTATTCAAAGCGATTGGATAGGCTGCAGAACTGGGGAGATGAATTTTACTCCAATCATGAAGCGATAATGGCGTTGGAAAGCAAGCCTGACGACGACAAGTACTTTACAAGAAGGTATTATGAGAGGATTCAGGATATGGTCACGACATACACTAGACTGTTTGAAAGCAACGCAATGGAACTCGTAAATTTGGACAACGGTGCGGCCAGTCAATCAAAGGGTATGCAGGATGCACCACAAGCAGCAACAAGGAATCCTGATCTTCAACCACCAATTAACAGCGCTGAAGGTCGGAAGCTTCTAAGAAATCAGCGTGCACTAATTCAAGCACTAAGACAAAGCTTGGATGAAGTGCTAACTCAACGTCATACAGAGCATCCTTCATCTTATTACACAATTAAATCAACAATAATCGAGAAACATATGATGGATCTATCCAAAAGTAATATGGCTCTGTGGGAATTAACTGATGAAGACATCGTTGGAGACTACACCCTCCAGACCTATTATGAACTCGAGGCGAGGGCAGAAGAAGCACTGATCGAACTCCATCGACACATGACAGTGGAGCAGACCTTTCAATCGCCTAGAAGATCAACGTCAACAGACACAGACATTGCTTTACCAAAAATAACATTGCCAAGATTTAATGGCAATTACATGCAATGGGTAACATTCAAGGACTTGTACACAGAACTAGTTCACAATGCGGCTATAAGTGATGCAAAAAAGATGCATTACTTGACAACATCTCTGGATGGCGAACCCAGAAATTTGATAAAGCACCTTCCATCAACAGGAAGCAACTATCCAAATGCTTGGGCGATCCTCACTAGTCGTTACGACAATAAAAGACTTCTAGTGACATCATTGCTCAACAAGCTAATGTCGCAATCAGCGATTCGAAAAGAATCATCATCTTCATTAAAGGCACTTCATGACATAACGAAAGAATGCATTCATGGACTCCAAGCACAAGGACTTCCAGTTCAACATTGGGATGCTGTATTGACTCATTTATTGATACAAAAATTGGATCAGGACTCTCAAATAGCATTTGAGCAAAGCCTGGATAACAACAGACGATTGGTCACTCTTGATGAGTTTCTGAAGTTCGTAGAACGCAGGTTCCAGTCCTTCGAAGCCCGAGGAAAAGGAGAACCATCGACAACAAGGACATGTGCATCCGCGACCAAGACCGAATCAGTTAATGAGAATTGCCTTATATGTAAAAGGGCAAACCACAAAATATATGCATGCAATTCATTCTGCACCGCTGATTTAAATAAAAAATGGAATTGGGTCAAGGAATTCAAACTATGTGTCAACTGCCTCAGACCTGGACATCAAGCAGACGCATGTAAATCGCGACACTGTACTAAATGTTCAAAAAGGCACAACACGTTACTGCACAACGAGAAGGAAATTCATTCAAGGAACCAAAACTCTTCTTTCCAGAATTTGAAGCATCAATCTCCAAACCCATCGTCATCAAACTGTGGAACAACAGCTGATCAATCAAAAAATACAGTCAGCCTATTGACCAACAGTGATGCCAACTACGTCTTACTCGGCACAGCACGCATTAAACTAATCGCAAATAATGGCCAAAGTATCGAGTGCAGAGCAGTGTTAGATTCAGGATCCCAAATAAATCTAATAACAAACAGATTGCTGAACAAATTGGGCGGAAGGTCCAGACCAACATCTATGAATATAGAAGGCGTGGGAGCAAATGAAACAAAAATGCGACATCAGACAACGATTCAGGTTCAATCGACGTTAAATAACTTCTCCAAGGAGGTAGATGCGCATATAATACCAAAAATTGTATCTGACCAACCAGGTCATCACCTAAATATCGACGGCTGGGACCTACCTCGGGATATTATTTTCGCCGATCCTGAATTTCACAAGCCAGGTCGAATTGACTGTCTGTTAGGAGCAGAAATATTTTTTGAGCTACTCATTGATGGAAAAATTAAATTGCCAGGCAATCTTCCAAGTTTGCAGAATTCCGTGCTTGGATGGATTGTGGCTGGTAATGTGGACATTGCGCGTTCAAGCAAGGCAGTGTGTGGTATCTGTTCAACCAAGGAGTTAGAAAAGGCAATTCTAAAATTTTGGGAATCGGAAGAAATACCGGATTCAGAAAGACCACTTACTGAAGATGAAGTGCTATGTGAGTCCCATTTCTTGCAGCATACCACTCGAGCAAGTGACGGAAAATTTGTTGTGAAATTGCCCTTAAAGGTTCATCCGTCAGAAGTGGCAGACTCCAAGGCAGTAGCATACAAAAGATTTACAAACCTTGAACAACGCCTGGCAAGGGATTATTCATTAAGGGAGCAATATGTTTCATTCATGAGAGAATATGAGGCATTAGGACACATGTCAGAAGTCAGAACAAATGAGTTCACATTTCCTCATTTCTTTATACCTCACCACTGTGTGCTTCGACCAGACAGCTCAACCACAAAACTACGAGTGGTCTTCGATGCTTCAGCACACAACCAGTCAGGACCATCATTAAATGAGATAATGTTCATCGGCCCCAAGGTTCAGAGTGAACTTTTTTCCATTTTACTTCGTTTTAGAATGCATAAGTACGTTCTCAAAACTGATGTAGAAAAGATGTATCGGCAGATTTGGGTCAATAAGGAGGATCGAAATTCACAGCTAATTTTTTGGCGAGAAAACCCGACAGACAAGATGAAGATTTATCAGTTGAATACAGTTACATATGGCACTCGAGCAGCTCCATACTTAGCTACGCGCTGTTTGACAAAACTGGCAGATGAAAATTTGAATAAATTTCCATACGGAGCGACATCTCTGAAGAACGATTTCTACGTAGATGATGGGCTAATCGGTGCAGACACACTCTATGAAGCTCTACAGATCCAACAACAATTGATTACCATTCTCAGCAAGGCAGGAATGAACCTCAAAAAATGGTGCGCCAATCATCCAAAACTGTTGCGTGAGATAGCACCAGAAAATCAAGAAATTGACCTCAATTTCGAATCTGGAGAGAGACAATCTACTAAAACATTAGGTCTGTTGTGGTTGCCAAAATCAGATTCGTTTTGCATAAGGGCTAACATATGCAGCCAAATCAACACAACCAAAAGAACAATGAGTTCTGATTTGGCACACATCTACGACCCACTCGGCATAATTGGCCCAGTTTTGGTTACTGGAAAAATTCAGCTGCAACGGGCTTGGCAACTAAAGCTCGATTGGGATGAAGAACTACCCGCAGACATTAAAACCCAGTGGGTCCAGTATCGAGAAGACCTATCTACATTGGATAATGCAACCGTTACCAGGCATGTTTGGTGCAACCAAGACTGCAAGGATGTTCAACTACACGCGTTTTCGGACGCGTCAGAGAAGGCATACGGGGCAGCGTTATATATCAGGACAGTCCAAAAGGATAACACAGTTAAACTGAATTTGTTATGTTCAAGGTCACGAGTAGCACCAATCAAAACACAAACAATTCCGAGATTGGAATTATGTGCAGCACTCTTAGCTGCCGAACTCATGGCCAGAGTAAGGCTTGACTTAGGTTGTCAGGACAAGGTTTCATATTTCTGGACTGATTCTCAGATTGTGCTGTCATGGTTACAAAATCAGTCAGTCAAACTACCAATCTATGTGGCTCATCGAATATCAAAAATCCTACGATTGACACTCCCAGATCAATGGCGTCATGTTCCATCCAAACAAAATCCTGCCGACATCCTATCAAGATGATTAAAACCACGTGCATTTCTAAATTGCAGCATGTGGCTTTACGGTCCAATGTTCCTGTACCAACCAAAGGCGCTGTGGTCAACTCCCTTCAAAAGGGAATTAGAAAACAAAGCTGAATGCAAAGATGAAAGGGAAAACAACGCAGTCATTGCTGTAGCAACGCAAGAGAATCCTTGGGTCTACACAATTGATTCAAAGAATTCGTTTTCACATGTACAACGAGTCATTGGGTATGTGCTACGATTTGCAAGACACGCAAAACAACAGAAAGGCGCTCGGCAAGAATATCTTCAGCTTTCACCACTGGAACTTGATGCAGCACTAAAAGTTATCATACGGCAGATTCAAGCATCTGATTTTCCAGAGCTGAAAAGGATTTTAACAAAAGAACAATTCGTGCCAAAAACAAACAACTTAAGCTCTCTCACACCATTCCTCGACGAAGAAGGAATAATTCGTGTAGGAGGACGAATAAGTTCATCATCACAGCAATTCGATGCAAGACATCAGATGATTTTACCAGGCAGCGATCCACTTGTAAAACTGTTAATAGAAAGAATACACAAGGTTAACTACCATTGCGGTCCCCAAGCATTACTAGCGCAAGTCAGACAACGTTTTTGGCCTCTGAAAGGCAAAAGTTTAGCTAGAGCAGTAGTCCAGCATTGCGTTAAATGCATAAGAGCACGGCCAACATTATACCAACAAGTAATGGGGAATCTTCCATCAACGCGCGTTAATCCGGCTCGTCCATTTTTGAACTCTGGCGTTGATTACTGCGGACCACTTTGGGTTCATTTTAAGACACGTGGAAAACGACCTCAGAAGGCGTATATCGCTGTATTTTGCTGCTTTGCCACAAAGGCAATCCATTTGGAGCTCGTAACGGAATTAACAACAGATGCTTTCATTGGGGCATTAAAAAGATTTGTTGCACGAAGAGGGCATTGCAAGGCATTATATTGTGATAATGCTACAAATTTTGTTGGTGCAAAAAACCAGCTTGAAGAACTAAAGGACATCATTCAGAAAAAATCATCCAAAGAAGAAATTATCGGAGCTTGCAGTGAGAAAGGAATTGAATTTAATTTTATTCCACCCAGGTCTCCACATTTTGGAGGTTTATGGGAAGCTGCAGTAAAATCTGCAAAACACTTATTGGTAAAAAACGTATCCACTGCTTCTCTCACGTACGAGGAACTTGAAACAATTATCATAGAGATCGAAGCCATCCTGAACTCACGACCTCTTACGCCCAGCTCATCCAACCCAAATGACTTAAATGCGATTACTCCTGGACACTTCCTCATCGGAGAAGAATTGACATCAAATGTTGACGTTTATGCCCAGGCCCCAAAAGGAAAGATGACTGAACGATGGCAAAGAGTTTCGGAACAAAAACATAGCTTCTGGCAGCGATGGTCCAAGGAATACCTATGTGAATTACAACAACGACACAAGTGGCAAAGTCCTGTAAGAAATATACAGATCAACACAATGGTTATCATTAAGGATGATAACCTTCCAGTGTTAAAATGGCCTCTGGGTCGAATCATTAAGATTTATACGGGCGACGACGGTTTAGTGAGAGTTTGCGACGTGAAAACTCAAAACGGAATATTTAAACGGTCAGTTCATCGGTTAGCTCCTTTATTTCCTGAAGATGAAGATGCCGACAATCAGGTGAAGCGCATTAAAAACCTTCATCTACACCGATCCAATGACGATGAAGAAGAACCCATCCAAGATTCTTCAAAAACCTCATTAATCATCAAAATTCCCCGTCACCGAATAAAGAAAACAACATTATTTGACATTGAAGCTACTCCAAGAAAACGATCTTGTCCCAATCCAGGACTATTGTTTACCATTTTGGCCCTTCTTCTGCTGCCGGTTGCATTATGCAGCCCCATTAACACTACAGAATTCACAAACAAACCAGGAATCTATTTTGAACAACTCAACACAATTAAACGAACAGCTGCCAATTGGAACATATTAGTTTATTATGACCTCAAACCATATCAAGACGAACTCAACATTCTACATGATGGCACAGTAACCTTGCAAAAACTGTGCGACAATGCGTCAAATAACACAAAATGCCAACCAATGTTGAATTACTTTGATCAGATAAGGGACGAATTGAACAAAAAACTGAACATACTGTCGCTTCGAAGATCTAAACGAGGTGCCATCGACATAGTTGGAAATATTGCTCACTCACTGTTTGGAGTGCTAGATTCAAACTACGAAACAACTATGTCCGAAACCATTAATGGACTCAAGAAGAACGACATACATTTGGAAAGACTCATGAAAAATCAAACATCGCTGATTGACTCCACAATCAACATTATTAAGACAAACCAACTAAACACACAAGCAAAGTTTGACGAAATCGACAGTCAAATCCACACCTTACTCTATGGAAACAGTTCAACTGGGCCACTTAGCGAACTACACATAGCACAGACGATTCTCATGCTATCTGTTCAATTGTTCATCATAGCATCCAATTTGCAACGAACGCACGATTTAATAATGGATGTTCTAATAGACAGCCATCATGGAAAATTCAACCCTCTGTTGCTTACTCCACAACAATTGCATAATGAGGTATTGAAGATTAAGGCTCATCTTCCATTACACTTGCAGCTGCCGATGCATCAGGATAACTTGCTCAAGTTCTACCAACTAATCAAGATTACTGGAGTAGTTGCAAGGGACCACGTGGTATTCAGCATTGATCTTCCTTTAGCAGACTCCAGAGAATCTCAGCTACTACATCTCACCCCCATCATAGCTGTTATAAACGGTTCGCTGTCAGCAGTACAATTATCTACAGAATATTTAGCAATCAGCCCGCACCATGACGAGTATGTCCCGTTGCCTCAATCTGAAGTGGATGCTTGCCTAGCACTAAACAACAATGAACTTCTGTGCACATTTAGACAGGCAACATACCATACGTTATCTGAAGTCAGCAAATGTGAACTAGACCTGTTAACTAACCAAGACCATCCCAGATGCATCCTGTATAAAATTGACGATACAATTCTATGGTTCCATTTGAATAACCCAAACAAATGGATATATGCCACTTTAGATACCATTAAACTTAACGCAGTATGCGGTGATGACACTCTTCAACTAAACTTAAAAAACAGCGGCTTGATTGAACTTCGTTCTGATTGCACAATCAAAACCAATCGGATACGAATACAAGGTAACCACAAAATTGTCACATCAATCAAGCATGACAGCACCAGCCTAGGAATGTCCATTGGATGGACAAAACAATACGCCAGCAACAATATCAGCAAAGTATCCTTCACACCTAGCATTCATGAGCTTGAACTCATTCAACGACAACTAGCTCAAATCAACTCGTCAACCTTACCAGATGACAGCATAAGCAACACTACACACACCTTGATTACTTGTTATGCATTTGTTGGTGTAATCTTTTGCATTATGGTCTGGATTTTATGGAAACTACGAAGCCTAAAGAAGACATCAACTCAACCTACTCCGATGCCACGTTACTCCATCCAAGACACGGCGTGCTAATTAATTTCTAGATCGTCATTATAATCGACTTATGAATAAGCGGTGTGCATCAATTGTTTATTTGAATTGTCTATTCAAGTCGGGCAGCATGTTAACACATAATTACTTGCACTGGTCTTTTGCTTGTTTTACAAAAAAAACAAATTGCATTAATGACCAATTTTTAATTGATAATGTCAATAATCTGATATTGCAAAACAATGCCAAAGCAAAACGTTAACGTGCAGTTTAGCAACAACTTATATTATGCTGATCAATCATATGAACTCTGCCGCTGCAGAATGAAAGCCAACGTTCTACAAGTCAACGCTCGACAATTGACCTATTTATTGTTCGTCAGAACACTTGCTACCTAAGTCTTGCTTATGTTTTTTGGCACACTTTCAACACCTTAAATTTAACTGCATTATTTTTCTTGTTCTATATTACAACACATTGAACTACAAATATTGTAAACAATTATGCAAGCAGATGTTTTTATACTTTTTATAATTTATATTAACGTAAGCATATTTTTCTTTGTCTTCATTATTGTAGTTAATTGGTGTATTTTCTTTTATATAAATATCTCTCACTGAAATTAATAAATCAGAATAGTTTTAACCTTCAACAAAACAAGTGTTTAATTATTCTCTCAAGGAGTCACGGTTCAAGTGCCGTAGATTCCACTAAGCATTTATTGCATAATTCAATCATTCGTCAAGAGTCACGGTTAAAGTGCCGTTGGCTCATTTAAGTGTTTAAACATAAACAGCCCCCTTAGGGTAGGAAAATACCGTAGAACAGCCGTCTGATTCATGATTGAGAAAGGATCTTTATTTCGAAAAAGACCCATAGTTAATAATTGTTCCGAGTTTCGATTTTAAACAAAAAAACAAAAAAAAAAAAAAAGGAAACCTTTTTACAATTTTCACCAAATTTTATAATATTTATATACATTGTTTTGTTTGTGGTTACCACTTGTAAATCTAATACAATACCCGTTATATGTATACATAAATTTTTATTCACCATTTTCCAAAAAAATATTGTACATTCAAGCCATAAATATAATATTTCATATATATAAAAAATTTTTGTAAATTCAAGCCATAATTATATATCTTAGTTATAAGCCAATATATATATATACAAAAACTTATGAATTTCTTAGGCTATAGTTTTTACATAATTATATTTAAATTCTTATCTTTTTATACAATCTTTATCTATACTTTATATTGTTCTTAATGTAACAGGTTTTTTTTGTTTTCGCGTAAGGTTAAATTTTCATTTTAAATTGTAAGTCCAAATATATAGTTTCTGAAATTTTTCTGAAAAGAAGAGGAGATAGTATTAGGGTTAATTTTTAAATAAATATGTAATTGTAAAAGAAAAAAAAATATGGTTTGCTAAATTAATTTGTGGTGGGGAGTAAATACGGGGGCCGTTCCTAAGGGGGTAATCATCAGGTGACATGGACATATAAAGGCGATTTATCGTCGCTGATTCTTTTATGGGGTTATCTAAATAAAAATAAAACGGATGATAACTAAGGTTGGGTGGGCACGCAGCAGGATAAACATCTCCTGGTTCTCTTCGGTTTTTTTCTGTTTTTGAGTTGGTTGAGTAGTAAATTTTAGAGAATTTTTTTTCTTGCTTCAAATTTCTTTTTGGTTCTATTTTATTTTGTTTTGGTTCCTGTTTTCCTTTTTATTAATAGTCGAGTAATTTGTTTATCTTTGCTTTTAGTTTTTCTTTTGATTCCAAATTTAGTATTTTTTTTTTGAGTTTTTATTTGCTTCCGGTGTATCCCGGAAGTTATTGTTGCTCCCTCGACCTCGCATGACGGGTTGAGAACTGCGCCCGTTAATTCTGAGCTGGTCGGCGCGGTCAGGCCAGGTACGATAGCTAGGGACACGTAACAATTTGGCGCCCAATGGTAAATAAAGCGCGGATTTCTATCGTGCTTTCTCAAGATATTTTTTTGTAGTGCTGTCTTAGCCAGAGTAGTTAACTCAGAGCTAATTGCGCCTACCTAAGAATATCTTGAGAAACCATTGATTGAAAATCTGTCCGCCTTCTAAACAAACAAGTTAATTTAAATAATGGTATGTCGGTTTATTGTGGTAATGGTCCCGTAACAATATGGCGCCCAATCAATAAACAAAGCACAGCTCTCTATCGTGCTTCCTTAGGGTATTCTTTAGTAGTGCTGTCTTAGCCAGAGTAGTGAACTCAGAGCTAATTGCGCCTACATAAGAATACCTGGAGAAACCATGATGGAGAATCTGATAGCCGATGAAACGAAAATAAGTTTCAATGCATTTAAATCAATTTCAAAATTTTAACTAAAGAACCAAAACATTACCAGAGTTTATTTGTATGCGTGATATTTTCGACTGCGGTAACTTAGCGGGGGCTGATAAAGTCTAGACTGATTGTACTGGGCCAAGAATATTACAAAAAAATTCCGAAAAGGAGATAAGAACGCGCAGTAACATATTTCAAAACAAAAAAAAACAAAAAAAAAAGTTTTTTAGTTATATTCGTACCGTGCAACAAAAAAAAAACAACCTTGTTTTTCGGAAAAGCGGTAGTAAAAGAAGTCAGTGATGAGGTAAAAGTAGTGATGATGAACCATGAAGAGGCAGGAAGCCTGTATCAGAGGCCCATGCTACAACAACATCACTGGTATTTCTGAAGTCTCACTAAAAAATCAAAGCGTTCAATAAGATGTATTTTTGTATTGAATTAGTTTGCAGACAGTGAGATAAAGCGAACACAACAAAGATATCGGAGAGAATCTTTGTGCGTAGAAGCAAAGTCCAACAAAGTCACCTGGGTACCCCTAGTAAGAATCGTACCCTGTATTGAAACCCTACACAAACAGAAACGGAAATTTTGATTTCAGTTCGGCGAGAATTTAGAGAAAATTACTCATTTAATTTATGAATTTTGTTTAGTTAAACGTAACAATTGTTTTTTTTTATTTTGAAAAAAACGGTATTTTTTTTTAATAAAGTAAAAAAAAAAAAAAAAAATTTTTTTTTAAGTCGTCGATTTAATTCTAATGAGCTCCACACGCGAGCATAAAAAAACCGCATCTAAAAGACGACACATTACGTTCGATCTAAATCGTTCTTCTCCACAACTGAAGTGGTTTAAAAATTACACCCCACGTAATAAAAAAATGGATGAAAGCGAACAACCAAATAGGGCAGATGCGCAAAAGACCCAAAGCAGGTTTCATGGCTTGTCAGGAACCATTAATGCCTTAGACAGGAACTACCAAGATGGACTAAGAGAGGTGGACAGAGGGCGTAATCAGGGTGCAGTGCCTAAGATTTTGGGAAACGAAAAATTTCCCCCCAATCTTTCATTTCCTCCCCCTCCAAATAAAGATGCTGAAAGGACAGGGCAATCAAACCGTGAAGATGCAAGATCGTTACATACAAACGATAATGATTCGCAAATAAATGATCTCGTGGCAAAAGCGTGCGAAGACGTAAGAGCTTCGCTAGATAGGGCTATTTAAACCCAAATTCAGGATGGTTTGCGGGCGGGTCTGGAAGGTATTATGGGGGAATTAAAGTTAATGTTTCGGCAAGGGAGTATGGAACGATTACAACCACAGAAGAACTTACTTGGTTATGAAGATACTGAGGAAGCAGCCGGATATAGTTCGAGGCGGAGTCCTTGAGGAATAATTATGTTCAGTCGCGATCTGAAAACAATGAAAAATTATTTCCTGATACTAGAAATAAATTTAAATTCAACCATTATCCGAATCCTACAGCCAGTTTTCCTGAATGGTCAACAACTTTCGAGCATTTTCATAACGGTACCGCATCACGAAATCAGGCAGGGTCAAACCAACCTAATATCAGTCCATTTACTGGAACCATAAAAGTCGATAAATGGGGATTGATGTTTGATGGCCGTAGTGGAAACCTGTCTGTAGAAAATTTTGTATTTCGCCTCGAACATCTGCATTCTCAATATGGATGCAGCTGGGCGGAAATAATGCGCGATTTTCACCTTTTCCTATCAGGTGAGGCTAAAGATTGTTCCAAAACACTCATGTTCCAGATTGGCCAACTCTGCGACACGCCATCATGCGTCAATACCGCACTAGCCGATCAAATTTTGAGACTATGCGGGATCTAGTCGAGCGAAAACAGCAACCAGGCGAATCAGTTGATGCGTTCTTCCATGCGGTCTGGAAACTCCGATCCCGACTAAGCCAGCCACTACCTGAATACGAGGTGATAAAAATTATAAAAAAAAACGTAAAAGAACACATTGGTCGAATTGTTTACCCGATAACCGTGCACTCGGTTGAACATCTTCGAGACGAGTGCAACGAAGTGGAGCGAACATTTCCTCGGCGTGAGATGCGGGCGGTTCAACAGCCGATGTCCAGATATTCGCGTAACGTCAGCGAGATAGTGATGGAGGCTCAAGAAGAGGCAAATGGTGGCGACGATGAGCCGGTGATGATCGAGGAATTGACAGCAGCGCGGCCTCTGGGGTTAAGTTCGCAGCAACAGTATTCCGGTACTAGGGTGTTGATTTGCTGGAACTGTCGTCAGCAAGGCCACGCCTTCAACGATTGCATGTCTTTAGAGCAAAACATCTTTTGCTATAAATGCGGACTGCCAAATGTGATTACTCCGAAATGCCCAAAATGTGGTTTGGGAAACGAGAAGAGGAGCGCGACAACAGCTGGAATGCCACATTCCAGTCACAATCCCGTGGAGGTGAACCGGAAGTAAGACATCAGATAGAGAACATGAAAGCAAAGGGCGATGACATTACAATTCAGCCTGAAATAAAATCTAAAATTAGCATTTTGAAACGTGTTGCAGAATTTAACAAGAAAATAAGACAAAATAAACCAGGAAAACCAATCGAAGAACGTATTCAGGAATACTATGAAGCAAGACATCGAATCTTCAATAACAGCCAGCTGGAAGGTAAGCGAAAAGTATCCAGAAAGATTCAGCGGTCATATCGACATCGGCATCTTCACACAAAATTCCCATTAACTGGTCAATATAAACATTGCCCATTAACTGGTCAATATAAACATTGCCCAAACCTAAATGTGCAACACATCAATAACCCATATTTCATTCACTTAAATTACTAAATACTTTCGTTGCTTAACATTTTTGTAAAACCCAAATCATTTGACACTTAAGCTCAAATCCATAAACCAAACATATTTGTCAATCCAGAATATGCATATGAGCAACGACAAATATCATATTACTCTTTTCTTTATTGCACCAACAAACCCAGAGACCCACTTAAGTGTTTTGTTTTTTCATAAATATTTTGAAATCTTCGTTGCAACACAAGAATGCAACGAAGAAAGAAAGAAAGAGTAAAAGAACCACAAATGTTTGTATGTATTTATTTTCGATTATGTAAGAAAGAAAGAAAGAGTAAAAGAACCACAAATGTTTGTATGTATTTATTTTCGATTATGTAAGAAAGAAAGAAAGAGTAAAAGAACCACAAATGTTTGTATGTATTTATTTTCGATTATGTATTCTCATTTATATATTAACTAAAGTTAATTTGGAATGTATAGATTTTAAGTAAGTCAGTTTTAAGTTGAAGTTGATACAATAAAGATCAATATTTAAAAAGTTCTGAACTTAACTCAAATAAAGTGTCTTTTACTTTTAATAGATTAAAAGTTATCCTAAAGGAATTTAAGACCTTTGTAACTGGCGCAGTCGAAAAAAAAAATAATTCAAAAATTATTTAAAAAGAACCTCCGAAAAATCTTAAGATTTTTTTTTAATCGCGAAAAGTTCTGTGAAAATAGAATTCAAGTGAAAGTTTTAAATAAAATTCATGCCTAAACTGAATAAATTAAAACAAAGAATAGAACAGTACTACAATCCAAGAACAAACATCAATATGACAACAAACGCAGCAGAAATAATAATGCAACAAATCCACCAAGAGGTAAATGGACAATCCAACACAACACCACAAGTCCCAGCATCGGACATAATAAAGGAAGCTGCAAGAGTAAAAGAATTCCATGGCAGCAAGGACTACGATTTATCATCATTCATAAGGGAGGTAGAGCTTATCCTTCCACTTTTCAACGAAAATCCCGCTCTCCAAGAATTCATATTCCAACGGCATATCATGACAAAGATACAGGGAGCAGCACTTCAAGCAGTCAGGACACTAGGACCGAATCCAAAATGGGCCGAGATAAAAGCTGAGCTCATAAGAAACTTTGGAGTGAGAGAAACATACCATAATCTTTATCATCAGGCAATAAATACAAAATGCTACAACGTAAGTGACTATTTTTATCAACTAAGAAATATTTTAGATAAGCTTAACACTAAATTTGACTTTGATATAAATAAACCAGTAGAATTTTCACCCAACGTTAACGAATCCATCATTCTTAAAACATTTGTAAATGGATTAGATGCAAATTTAGCCAGCATAATTTATAGTAGGAATATTCAAAATTTAAGATCAGCCTTTTATACTTTACAAGAAACGGGTATAATTGAACAGATGGAGAAAAAATCGAACTATTACAGAAACAATAGAAATTTAAACTTGCCAAATTTGCATAACACAAGACAAAACTATAACCAAGTAGAAAATCAAAATTCATTTAGACAAAATACTAACTCTGGACAATTCCGAAACACAAGACAAGACTCAAATTCAACAAACAATTCATTTGGACAAAATAGAAATTCACAACAATTTAGACAAAATTCAAACCCCATTAGTAACCCTTTCAGACAAAGTCTAAGGACACCTTATAATCAAAATGCAAATTTTAACAACCGAAATTCAGGCCAAACTAGATTTAATCGACCCCAACCGATGGAAGTAGAACACCTACAGCAGGAAGAGGTAAATTTTCAATTACCGGAAGAGAACCTGATTTACCGATAGTAGAACTGACTGTAGGAAATGAAAAAGTAAAGTGTTTAATCGACACAGGATCGACAACAACACTTATTAACGAGGACAAACTGACAAAATACAAAAGAATAAAATTAGAAAATAATCTAAAATTTAACACACTCAGTGGACAGACAACCATAAGCCATGAAATAGTAACAGAACTCCCAAAAGAGTTTAATGAAAAGAAATATTTAAGCTGGAAATTGACAAAATTCAAAAATAAAAATTTTGACGGACTTATTGGACAAAATGTACTTGCACCAATGCAAGCAATTATTAATTTACAAGAAAGATACATTGAAATTAATAACGTAAAAACAAAATTTTTAAACTCATGTCCATATCAATTTGAGGAAATTCATGCAATTGAAAGTGCGTATATTGATCAAAGTGTCATAGAGAAGCTAGAAAGAACAGATATGAACTCTGAAGAGGTAGGTAAATTAACATATCTAATAAATAAGCATCAAGACTTATTTTATCAGGAAGGACAGAAGCTAACCCACACTCACGAAATACAGCATGAAATAGTGACTACAACAAGTAGGCCCATTTACTCTAAAATATATAGATACCCTCAAATTCATGAAACTGAAATAAATAAACAAATAAAAGAAATGCTTTCACAAGGAATAATAACTAAAAGCAACTCCCCGTACAACTCACCGCTTTGGATTGTACCAAAAAAAACAGACAACTCGAAAACAAAGAAATGGCGAATCGTAATCGATTACAGGAAACTAAATGAGGAATCTATAAGCGATAAGTTTCCAATTCCTAATATTGAAAATATATTAGAGAAATTAGGTAAGTCGCAATATTTTACAACCTTAGACTTAGCTAAAGGTTTCCACCAGGTTTTGATAAAGAAATGCGATAGACAAAAAACAGCATTTTCTACACCACTTGGGCACTTCGAATTTACGAGAATGCCATTTGGTCTCAAAAATGCCCCAGCGACGTTTCAGAGATTAATAAATTCAGTACTCAGGGAATTTATAAACAAAATATGTGTTGTCTATCTTGACGACATACTTATCTTTAGCACTTCATTACAAGAACACGTTGAAAGCATTGAGAAAATTTTTAATAAATTAAGACAGCATAACTTAAAAATTCAGGTAGATAAGTGCAAATTTTTTGCAAGAGAAACAGAATACCTAGGACATGTTTTAACAACCGAAGGAGTAAAACCGAATGCTAGTAAAATTGAAAACATTCAAAAATTAAAACTCCCTGAAACAGCGAAACAAATTAAGTCCTTCTTGGGAATAACTGGGTACTATAGAAAATTCGTGAAGGATTATGCCAAGGTAGCCCACGGTATGACAAAATACCTAAAGAAAAATACGAAAATTAATAAACATGATTCACAGTACGTAGACTCATTTGAAAAGTTGAAGCGATTGTTAACCGAAGCACCCATTCTTAAGTATCCAGATTTTAGTAAACGTTTTAAAGTAGCAACAGATGCAAGCGACTTTGCAATCGGCGCAGTTCTTACTCAAAATGAACATCCAGTTAGCTATGCAAGTAGAACCCTCAATGAACATGAGAGAAAATATTCTACAACAGAAAAAGAACTCTTAGCTATTGTTTGGGCGGTTAACTACTTTAGACCTTACATATACGGACGAAACTTTGATCTGATAACTGATCATCAACCCTTAGTTTGGCTTAAATGTAAAAACACCGGTAAAGACATCAACCCTAGGTTGCAACGTTGGTTACTTAGGCTCGGGGAATACGATTTCAAAATCAGTTATATAAAAGGGAAAGAGAATATTGCAGCTGACTTTATGAGTCGTATAAATGCAGATTTAGGACAAATAAATATAATTGATTCGCAAAATCAAGATAATGAAGTTCAACACGAAGAAAACATGAGCACAGATGCTACAATTCATTCTCAGGAAGAGGAACAAAATGACCATTTCTTTATACTAGATACAATAGTGAACAGATTCAACACTCAGCTAATTTTAACTAACAACAAGGTACGGGAAATTGAAGTAGTTGGTAACAAAAGAAAAATTTTTATCAGTCCAGAAGATATTAAAAACAATTTTATGACAGATATATTTAGAAGATACTTAAAAACAGGAAAAACAGGTATATATTCAGAAATAACTGACCACGAATATAACAAAGTACAACAGAAACTAATAGAACTTTTTGGTTCAACGCTTAAATTCTTTAGATGCTCATACCATGCCAGGGATATGTTAAACGAAGAAGAAACGTACAAACAAATAGGAAAATACCACAAATTAGAGACAGGACATGGTGGAATACAGGCGAATTACGAGGGAATAAAAAAGCTTATTTACTATAAGGACCTAAAGAAATTAATACAGAAATACATAAATAATTGTGACATCTGTAATAGGGCAAAATATGACAGAAAACCAATAAAGCCGAAATATTTTCTGACAGAAACCCCAACAGACAAAAATCAGATTATACATGTAGATGTTTATACAAATAAAAAACATAGTTTTATGTCGTTTATAGATAAATTTTCTAAATTCGCGGTCATTCTTTATTTAGAAGACAGAAATAGCAGCACTCTAATAGAAAAATTTAGACTTTACCTCTCAATAAAAAGTAAACCAAACAAATTTGTGATGGATAACGAGTTTAATTCTGTCAATGTTAGAGAATTTATGAGACAAGAGGAAATAGTAGTTCATTTCACAAAACCTAATAGCCACACTGGAAATTCTGACATAGAACGATTTCATAGTACTATTGCTGAAAAATTTAGAGCATTAGAAGCAGAAAAGTCTAGCCTATCAACCCAAGAGCGAATATTTAAATGTGTAGAATGGTACAACAGGTCAGTACACTCAACTTTAAAAGAAAAACCCATTGACGTTGAGGAGGGCAAAATTGATAAAGAAAAAATTAGGCAGTTAATGCAAAACAAAAAAGAACAAAATATTGAGAAGCTTAATAGGGAACGTGAGGATTTTAGACAAAATAAGCAAGAGGGATTTGTGAAAAATTATAAAGCACTTAGACACAAATACGAACCTAGATACAGAAAAATTAATCTAGGAAATATTCATCCGACAAACATTAAAAGACCAACAAAATTTTCAGATCAATTGGATATTACTCGTTTCGATCCTGCTAATAATACTATCCAAGACTCAGGGAACGCTAATTGTTGACAAAATTGACACCGATGATGGTTACATCGAGATAAAGCTCGAAGATTCGCAGATTATTCAAAACTACAGCATGATTTTACACATCATCAACCCAGCTGAAATAGGAGTTATCATTGAAGATTTGGCACTCGAAATACAACAACTAAAATTAATAGAGAACAAACAACTGTTACATCTTCAACTAAAGACATTAAGGCGAAAAATACAAACCTTATTACCACACAGACAGAAAAGAGGACTCATCAATATATTTGGAACAGGACTTAAATGGTTATATGGAACTATGGATGACGACGACAGAACGAAAATAGAAGAACACCTTCAAATTATTGATCAGAACAATCATATGGCTATTGAAAACCTAAACCAAAATATTCAAATAAATGACCATTTCAATAAAACATTTGAATTGTTAAGAAAAACAATAGAATCGGACAGGTTCAAAATTAACGAAAAATTTAACGACATCAGGGAAAACAACTCACAAATATACCGAAAATTTTTATATTTAGACTTTTTATTAAAAATTAAAATTATTGAAGACCATATTGAACACATTCAAAATAACATTGCTTCAGCACGACTTAATATTATGACAAGTAACATACTAACAGACGACGAAATAACCAAATATAACATTGACTTTGATAAACTTCGAAACACACGACTAGGTGTAGCCGAGTATAAAAATAATGAAATTATATTCGTAATAGAAATTCCTCAGAATATGTTCACCGCATCTAAATCTCTCGTCATACCCGTTTCAAATACAAAAAATGAAGAATTACTTATAGTTAAACAAGAAGTAATAAAGATAAACAATACTTACTACGATTATGAAAACGATGTTTATATGAAAAATCTAAAAAAATCCAAACTTTGTATCTATACAGATAATTGTGTCAAAATAAAAAATAATCAATCTCAAATCATAGTTATTAAATCAGGCCTTATTCTTCTCAAAAATCAAAAAAATTCATATCTTAACAGTTCTTGTGACTATAGACATATAAAACTTAATGGAAACTATTTAATTTCATTTCACGATTGTAACCTTCAAATAAATGGCGAAAAATTCTCAAATAAAGACACAGTTTTTCATGAAAGATTTGTTATACCTTCCACAAATAAATTAAATATTTCAAAAATTCAGCCGACCTTTGATGAACTGGTCATACAACAAATCGATAATATAGAAAAGATAAATGAATTAAAATATCATAAGAAAAACAATACAACCTATAATCTAATAATTCTTATTGCTGTACTTATAATAATAATAATAATTTTTTTACTATACATCTATATTGTAAGAAAATACAAAACACTGAAAGTTAATATAATAAATCCTAAAACTCAGGAGAGTTCTGAAACCAAGGGGGGAGGGGTCATATCGACATCGGCATCTTCACACAAAATTCCCATTAACTGGTCAATATAAACATTGCCCAAACCTAAATGTGCAACACATCAATAACCCATATTTCATTCACTTAAATTACTAAATACTTTCGTTGCTTAACATTTTTGTAAAACCCAAATCATTTGACACTTAAGCTCAAATCCATAAACCAAACATATTTGTCAATCCAGAATATGCATATGAGCAACGACAAATATCATATTACTCTTTTCTTTATTGCACCAACAAACCCAGAGACCCACTTAAGTGTTTTGTTTTTTCATAAATATTTTGAAATCTTCGTTGCAACACAAGAATGCAACGAAGAAAGAAAGAAAGAGTAAAAGAACCACAAATGTTTGTATGTATTTATTTTCGATTATGTAAGAAAGAAAGAAAGAGTAAAAGAACCACAAATGTTTGTATGTATTTATTTTCGATTATGTATTCTCATTTATATATTAACTAAAGTTAATTTGGAATGTATAGATTTTAAGTAAGTCAGTTTTAAGTTGAAGTTGATACAATAAAGATCAATATTTAAAAAGTTCTGAACTTAACTCAAATAAAGTGTCTTTTACTTTTAATAGATTAAAAGTTATCCTAAAGGAATTTAAGACCTTTGTAACTCGCAAGAGAAAGTTTTGCCCAGCGCAAACTTATACGCAAACAAGTGGTTGAAGCAGTCTGCAAAGCGGAGGGAAAGGACCCACGAGCCTATGCCGACATCGAATTGGGCGGCAAGGTAGTGCGCGGGCTTTTAGACACTGGTGCTTCAGTAAGCATACTTGGGCGGGGCTGCCAAGAATTAGTTGAAGAGTTGGAAGTCGACGTGGATCAGTATTTCTCAATCGTGAAAACAGCTGGAGGACGTCAGCACAGGATATTGGGAAAAGTACAGCTTCCTGTAAAATTTAAAAATAAAGAAGTAGTGGTTCTATTTTATATATGTCCATATCTAGAGCAACAAGTATACCTGGGTATTGATTTTTGGAGAGCTTTCGACTGGGCGAGCGATGTTATTGGGATAGAGGAGCTGAAAATCGAGAACGTGGCTAATCAGTTTGGCCCAGCCGCAATAAACACGGTTCTCGACCTTACTCCGGAACAACAAGAACGACTCAATAACGTCATCAGACGATTTCCAACTTTTGAATAGCATGGGCTGGGGCGTACCCAGCGCGAACAACTCACCATCGAGCTGGTTGAGGGAGCCGTGCCTGTCAAGGACCGTCATTACCCAATCAGTCCAGCGGTGCAAGCGATGGTCTATCAGGAAATTGATCAGATGTTGGAACTGGGCGTGATAGAGGAAAGTCAGAGTGCGTGGAGCAATCGCACCACAATAGTGCGAAAACCGGAAAAAATCGGTTTTGTTTGGATGCTAGAAAGCTAAATGAAAGAACGGTGAAGGACGCCTATCCTTTGCAAAACATCGATGGGATCCTGAGCCGTATCGACCAAACTTATTTTATAAGCAGCGTCGATTTAAAATTCGCATTTTGGCAGATAGAGTTAGAAGAAAAAATCAAGGCATATACTGCTTTTACCGTACCAGGGCGGCCACTCTACCAATTCGCCGTAATGCCTTTCGGCCTCTGTAATGCAGCTCAAAGACTTTGCCGGTTAATGGACAAAGTCATTCCGCAAAGATTAAAATCACACGTGTTCACGTATCTTGATTATCTTCTCATCATAGCGGCTGATTTTGATACGCACGTGAAAGTGCTAGCTGAAGTTGCTGAGTGCTTAAAGGAAGCGAATTTGACCATCGGTCTTAAAAAGTCTAAATTCTGATTTAAAGAGCTCCGCTATTTAGGTTTCATCGTGGGAGGTGGTACATTAAAGACGGATCCTGAGAAGGTGTCAGCCATTAAGCGAATCCCGATTCCGAAGTCGACGAGAGAAGTGCGAAGCTTCTTGGGTACTGCCGGATGGTATCGGCGATTCATACAGAATTTCGCGTCTATCTCAGCACCTCTCAGCGATACGTTGAAAAAAAGCACGAAATTCACAATGACACCCGCAGCGATTGACGCCTTCAATCAACTTAAGCAAGCTCTGACTTCAGCTCCCGTGCTCAAGCATGCCAATTTCAGCAAGCATTTCTGGGTACAGTGCGTTGCGTGGGTACGATGCGTTGCGTGCGTTGCGTGGGTTGTGTGGGTACGATGCGTCAGATATTGGCGTAGGTGCAGTGCTGTACCAAGTTGATGAAAACAAAAACGAAAACCCCACTGCATTTTTTTCACAAAAACTGAACGGTCACCAACGCAACTACAGCGTGACGGAAAAAGAGTGTTTAGCAGCGGTACTTGCAGTGAAAAGATTTCGCCCTTACGTCGAAATGATGCCATTCACCGTCGTCACAGACCACGCAAGCCTAAAGTGGCTAATGTCCCTTAAGGATTTGAGCGGTAGGCTAGCTAGGTGGTCGCTTCAGCTACAAGCGTTCGATTTCCAAATCGAACATCGGAAAGGCGCCGACAACATAGTAGCCGATACACTCTCTCGTTCTGTGGAAGAAGCAGAATCAAGCGGCGACGAACTACTCAATATTGAAACCCTAGAATTTGTATCGCCTGAATTTCTGGAGCTGATGGAAAGTATCAGGCAAAACAATGAAAAGTTACCAGACATAAAGATCGACAATGGAATGATTTTTAAGCGGACAGGATTCGATCGAAACGACAGCGAGTTGGACGACTTGACATGGAAATTATGGGTGCCCGAAGCGCTTAGTTCAACCTTAATTTCAAAAGCCCACGAGCCCCAACTAATGGCACATGGCGGAATAGCGAAAACGTTGCACCGGTTACGGCAATTTTATTTCTGGCCAGGAATGACCAAACAGGTTCGAAATTACATAAACAATTGCATTGTCTGCAAGGAGAGTAAGTCCACCAACATAGAATTACGACCTGGAATAGGGCAAGAGGTGTTCACAGAACGTCCATTTCAGAAAATCTATATAGATTTTCTAGGCAAATATCCTAGATCCAAAAAGGGAAATACTTATATTTTTATAGTAGTTGACTATTTTACCAAATTTACTATGCTAAAGGCTATGCGTGAAGCGACCGCGTTTAAAGTTGTTGATTTTCTTACTCAAGAAGTATTTTACAAATTCGGTGTTCCCGAAATCATCCACAGTGATAACGGAATTCAATTTACGTCAAAAGAATTTCAGAAGATGATCCAAAAATTTCAAATAAATCATCTGAAAACAGCAATTTATTCGCCGCAGTCAAACGCAGCAGAAAGAGTAAACCAATCGGTATTGGCTGCGATACGGACATACCTCGAAAAGGATCACCGCGACTGGGATTTATATTTACCCGAAATTGAATGCGCACTGAGAAGCTCTGTTCACACAGCAACTGGAGTAACACCCTTCTGTGCACTATTCGGGTACAATATGTTCCTCAACGGGGCGGACTACAAACTCGCTCGCAAACTTAGGTCGTTAAGCGAACCGGAGATCATGCTCCTAAACAAAGACGACAAATTATCTATTCTGCGCGAAAAGATTAAAAGTAATATTCACACGGCATATGAACGAAGCCCGCGGCGATATAACCAGAGAAAACGAGAAATTAATTTTGTACCTGGGCAGGAAGTATATCGAAGAAACTTTGTACAAAGTGATTTTAAACGCAATATTAATGCAAAGTTTTGTAGAAAATTTGTTAAATGTCGCATAAGCCAAGCTATTGGAAACAACATGTACAAATTAGAAAGCCTAGATGGCAAGCCAGTGGGAACTTTCCATGCAAAAGATATAAAACAATGATAAACCAAAAATACAAAAATTGCGCCTACTCATACCTTATAAATTAATTTATAAAGTATGCACAAATAAATAAATAAATAAAAAACCTGAGAAATGCTGAATGCTGAATGCTGAAATCTGTTGATTATCAATTCTTGACAAGTATAGTCTTAATTCGGTCGTTCACTAACCGCGAAATAGTAAGAAATAGATCTAAACGATTCAAGCGATCAAGCATTTTCAATAATGCCCTGTGTTTGTGGCCAAAAGGTTGATCGTAGTCAACCAAAGGTGCAGTGTGCTAAATGCAATGAATTTTTCCATCTGGAATGTGTCAATGTTCAGCAGTCCGATCTGGATTTTATGCAGTGTTCTGCCCGACAATTTTTTTGCAAAGTTTGCTCGGTTGCGCGGCGAGGCTCTCTACGCTCGCCCCCTCCCACAACTTCTGCCACAAGAGTAATCAACAATAATAATAACAAAGCAACAAACACGATACTAAGTGAAAACTCTTTAAATGATCTGAATAAACAAGTGCAGTGTTATGCTTCGAACTCGAATGCTCAGCCACAACAACCGTTAAAACTGGTTTCGACTCAGCACTGCGATGAAAAAAGTGAACAATTAACTTTGCAAACTATTTTAAGTGAGATAATATCTCTTAAGTCTGAAAACACTCAACAGTGTGGTGAAATTAATGAACAAAAAATAATGTTGCAATCTGTTTTGAGTGAGATTATGTCTCTTAAGTGTGAAAATGCTAGTGCGCTCGCATTAATATCGTCTCTGCATAATGAAAAAAACATTTTAACTCAAAAATTTGAGTCGGTTGAAAATGAGCTTTGCTCTGTGAAGAAAAAACTATGTGAAAATGATACTGCGCTTTTGTCTCTTACAAAAGAGATAAAAATTCTTCGTAATGCTGTCGCTCATATAACAACAAATTCTGTGGTTAATGTAAAAAAACAACAAACACCCAGTGTTAATATTGCACTGCCTGTTAATCAAACTGCAGCCTCTTCTTACAATGCAGTTGCTGCTAATACTAATCTAATTGAGTTACGCTCTCCTTCAAATGCTTCTCTTTCCACTGGTGCTGCTGCTCTTAATTCACCTTGCTTGAATATGGGTGTTGCTGCTGTTGTTGATGCCGGTGTGAATAATAATGTATCCACGGTGCTTTCGTCTTCTTCACATGCTAATTCTAATCCGACTGCTTCTTATGCTGCTATGCTTGCTGCTCCTGTCTGTGGTGAGAGTAACTCACTTCTACCTTCGCCTCTGCCTGTTCCATCAGCCATGGAGTGGAATACGGTGCGTAAGAAAAAGCAAAACAAAAGCAAAGCTATTGTTGGGTGTAATGCTAATAATGATCTTGATGTTGCTGTTTCTAAGAGAGCTCTTCATCTATCATATTTTAAACCTACGGTTACTGCTAACAGTGTGATTAATTATATCTGCACACATACTAGTATTCTTCGAGACAATATCGAATGTATTCGACTCGTTAAAAGAGACGTGGATGAAACCACTTTGAAGAGAGTCAGCTTTAAATTAATAGTTCGGCTCAGCGATTTAAATAAAGTATTTAATCCGACATTGTGGCCAGCTGATGTTCATGTACGGAATTTCTCTTTTTTATCGAAAGAAGAGGAACATGTGTCGAAGCATTAGTTAATGATGTGTGTTTTTTGCCAACCTCTGGTTATGCGGATCCGCCTCCACTGCTCTCTTTACAATCAGCTCAACTGAATGTCTTGCCGAAATTACCTTCAACATCTAATGGATTGCTTAATACAATTAATTCAATTGGAGCTCGCACTAATCTGAATTTATACTTTTATAATATGTCTGGAATGAGGACTAAGATTAATTCTATTTTTAATTGGACGTCACAAGGTGATTTTGACGTAATTGTTTTTGTCGAAACGTGGTTAAATGGAGATTTTGCTGATGCGGAATTTTTTAATCCCAATATTTTTAACGTATATCGTAAGGATAGAGATGCTGCTAAAACTGGTCTCACAAGGGGTGGTGGTGTGTTGATTGCAGTTAAACGCAGTCTGTGCTCGTCCATTCACTTACTGCAGAATAGTGACACGCTTCTTGATCAACTTTGCGTTTCAATAAATGATCCGAAAGGTGCTATTTACATTTGTGCCTCATATATTCCTCCAAATAGCTCATATGACTTATATACTGCGCATGTTGATAATGTTGTCAATCTACAATCATCACTCAACAATGCTAATAATCACCTTTGCTTTCTTGGTGATTTCAACTTAAGTAAAATTGTTTGGAGTTTTGTTGCTGATGTGCTGATTCCTTCTAATATAAATAGCTTGTATGAAATTTATTTTGTTGATAGTATGTTTAGCATTGATTTAATTCAAATTAATACTTTTTTCAACTCTCTTAATAAAATCTTAGATCTAATTTTTGTTTCAAAAAATTTCAAGACTCGGTTATCTGAATGCATATGTTCTATATCTCCAGCTGGCTTACACCATGTACCTCTTGTTTTAAATTTTGAGTTCTATGAATTTGTGCAATCCACGCGGCAAAATAATTACTTTAATTTTAAATTATGCAATTTTGATCTCTTAAATAATATATTTGCCAATGCAAATTGGAATAAATTGTTTATAAATCAAAATGTTCCTGATTGTTTTGATTTGTTTACTTCCAATTTGTCTGCTATTTGCAATGAGCATATCCCACTTGTTCCGCCTAAAGTGTATAGATTACCTTGGTACACAAAAGGTTTAAAGAAGCTGAAAAATTTGCGTAATAAAAATATTAAATTATTTAAATCAACTAATGATAACCGGTATCATGCTATGTATATTCATTATGCGAGAGAATTCAATTTTTTGAATAAATTTCTTTACAAACAATATATCTTACGTTGTGAGAATAACATAAAAAGTAATCCTAAGTCATTTTGGCATTTTATTCAATCCAAGCGTGATGGTTCTTGCATTCCCACGTCGACTTACTACAATGGGTCACAATCTTTTACACTTGAAAATACAGTGAATTTATTTGCTGATTACTTTAGTTCCAATTACGAAATCGTAAATCCGGGGTTTGATGTGTCAATTTTAGATAATGTTGACTCTTTTTTAAACCTAGGTTCCCTTGTTTTGATGGATGAAGAAATTTTCAATGCGATGTCTAATTTGAAAATTTCTGTTAAAGCTGATAATGATGGTATTTCATCTATCTTGCTTAATAAGTGTGCTTCATCGCTCTCTAAGCCATTATGTATAATTTTCAATAAATCTTTAAGGACTGGGACGTTTATCGATTGTTGGAAAATGGCCTCTATAACACCGGTTTTCAAAACAGGCAGTAAGAATGATGCACATAATTTTAGACCTATTTCTAAATTGTCAAACGTTTCCAAACTCTTTGAAAGTGTCATTAAGAATCGATTATTCTTCTTAACTAAGCGACACATTTGCCCTGAGCAGCATGGTTTTTTTGCTGGCAGATCAACTGTCACTAATTTAGCTGTTTTCTCCAAATTTTGCATTTCATCATTTGAACTTGGATATCAAGTTGACGTTGTTTATACTGATTTTTCTAAGGCATTTGATAAGGTTCCACATAATCTTTTACTAGCCAAACTTGCTAAAATGGGTTTCCATTCAAATTTTTTGGATTGGCTTCAGTCTTACCTTAAGAATAGAGTGTCTTTTGTGGAGATAGAGGGAGTTAAATCCTATAAATTTATAGCTTCATCTGGAGTGCCTCAAGGAAGTATTCTTGGACCCTTGCTCTTTTCATTGTTTATTAATGATGTTAGTAAATGTTTTCAATCGGTAAAATTTCTACTATATGCTGATGACTTAAAGCTATTCACTCATATTTTTGATTTAAATGATGCTGCTCTGTTACAGAGTGATCTCAGTAATCTACTATCTTGGAGCTTATTAAATTGCTTACCATTAAATTCAAATAAATGCTTTTCTATGACGTACTCTAAGTGTAATAACTTTTTAAAACTTTCGTACTCCATCCATGGTACTCCTCTAGAGAGAGTCATTACCATTAAGGACTTAGGAATAATTTTTGACACTAAGTTTACTTTTGTTAATCACATTAATTATATTGTTCCAAAATCATATTCTTTACTTGCTTTTGTGCGTAGAAATTGCTCAGAATTTTCTGACCCTCCTACCCTAATTAATCTCTATAACTCTTTCGTAAGATCAAAGCTAGAGTATGCTTCCTTCATATGGAGTCCCTTCTACATTATTCATTGTGCTCGCGTAGAGAAAATCCAGAAATCATTCACTAGATTTGCGCTTCGTTCCATAAATTTTGCAGAACCTTTGCCATCATATGATGCTCGTTATTTGCTTTTGGGATTAAAAACACTGGAAACTAGAAGAAAAATTCAGTCATTGACATTTATTCATGATCTTTTCTCGGGGCATATTGACTGTGAACAGCTATTGCAATTTTTAAATTTTAATATCCCGGCTAGAACATTACGTAATTATTCGCTATTTCACTCCGAAATTCATAGAACTCTTTATGCTCTAAATGAGCCTATTATTCGTGCCTTATCTTTGTATAATGAATTGTCTATTGAAAATAATTTAGATCTCTCTGTCTCGAAATTATCTTTGAAGAATAAACTTAAAACTATTTTTCGTATCTAATATTTATTCTCTTTATGTTTGTCTATATTTCTTAGTCTTCATTTATGAGTACTGTAATTTTTATTTTTTTTTTTTTTTATTTCTTCCTTGTAAATTTATGTTAATATTAGTATGTAAGTTAATTTAATTTGAAGTAGTCTGTTAAGGATGTGTAATCCAAAGACTTTAATTAATTAATAAAAAAATGTCAATCCACACGGTTGATAAGGCAGTGCAGGTAACTCGTCGAAAAACTTAGTAGGGAATAGTAGTAGGTTTGTGGAAAAAAAGGATCACTTGGGAAGGGGTGTTTTTATAGGAAAATAAAAAGGATTGGGGACGAGATAAACAAGAGGAAAAACCAGAACAAGATAGGTATAGTGACAGGGGAGCTTAAGAAAATATTATGGGGAGGAAAATAGCTAACCTCAAGATAATTAAAAGGCGCCAAGAGAGGCAATGAAAAACCTAAGGAAAGAAAGAGTAGATACGGGTTTAGCTATGGGAGGCACAGAAAAGTTAAACAAAGGATGGAAAATTCCCGTTCCTAGGAAGCTCGGCTAGAGGGTTCGCTCGGTGAAGAAAACTTCTAGAGTTTTAATATGGTGCAAAGTTTGAAGTGAAAAGGGTTAAAATAAAGTGGCGGAAAATATTTAAAATTATATATATAGTATATACATATATTGTGCAAAAAGAAAAAAAAAATTGGTAAGAATTTTAAATTAATAATTTTAAGTAGGTATGTTTGTTATGTGAAACGAAATCCATAGGGAACTCACTGGCCAGGAAGGGGTCTAAACCATCATAGCAACCAGCAACAGCGAAAAACATATTAAGCAGCATCCAAAAGAAATCAAAAAGAGAACATTGTGGCCGACCGGAATCCAAGGACCTTTGGTCCCAATAATCGAGGACCCGCCCAAAAATAAGATAAGTCGGTCACTATTATATTAGTCCCTATATGTTAAGCTACTACTAAGAGTGAAGCAAAATTAGTAGTAGACAAGTTCCTACGAAACACTGTCAAGAAGGGGAAATTAATGAAGATTCAGCATATTTCGAATGTAGCTGAATAGGCCAGGGGTTCCCAAATAAGAAAAATGCGAGTGCCATATTAAGAAGAAAAAAACATATTTTTTCAAAAAGCAAAGAAAAAAATTGATTACGGCGCGAAAGAAAATGGTCGCGCTAACCAAATATAATTGGCGTCCAAGAAAAAGGCGGTCAAAAAAATTCGAGTCAAAATGGTGTTCGACATATACCTATGTGTCCAAAAATGTAAAATGGCGGAATAATGTTCCATAATCCCGTATCTTTATATTTCGTTTGAGTTTATATAAGAAAAACAAAATTTTTTTTTATTTTCTGCGAAATTTCAATATTCAAAAAATTTTATTTTAGCTAAATTATTTATCTATTAGTTTTTTTGTAATTTTTGTACCTAATATTTTTTTTTAAATAATTCAGAACTAAATTAATTAAAGTAATTATTAAATTAAGTATCTAATTAAATTAATTAAATCAGAGATACTTGAATTCAATTTATTAAATTAAAATTCATCAAAATATTTCTTTTTGCTTGTGAGTTCGGTAAAAAAAATTACCGCTTATAAAAATTTAAATTCCCAATTCGGTTCATCGCAAACTTATGAGGTCCACTGATGTTTTTTTTTCTGTGATAAATTTTTAAATGTTCTTTTTTTTTATCTGCAATAAAATACCCCTAAGCCCCCTTAGGGTAGGAAAATACCGTAGAACAGCCGTCTGATTCATGATTGAGAAAGGATCTTTATTTCGAAAAAGACCCATAGTTAATAATTGTTCCGAGTTTCGATTTTAAACAAAAAAACAAAAAAAAAAAAAAAAAAAGGAAACCTTTTTACAATTTTCACCAAATTTTATAATATTTATATACATTGTTTTGTTTGTGGTTACCACTTGTAAATCTAATACAATACCCGTTATATGTATACATAAATTTTTATTCACCATTTTCCAAAAAAATATTGTACATTCAAGCCATAAATATAATATTTCATAAATATAAACAATTTTTGTAAATTCAAGCCATAATTATATATCTTAGTTATAAGCCAATATATATATATACAAAAACTTATGAATTTCTTAGGCTATAGTTTTTACATAATTATATTTAAATTCTTATCTTTTTATGCAATCTTTATCTATACTTTATATTGTTCTTAATGTAACAGGTTTTTTTTTGTTTTCGCGTAAGGTTAAATTTTCATTTTAAATTGTAAGTCCAAATATATAGTTTCTGAAATTTTTCTGAAAAGAAGAGGAGATAGTATTAGGGTTAATTTTTAAATAAATATGTAATTGTAAAAGAAAAAAAAAATATGGTTTGCTAAATTAATTTGTGGTGGGGAGTAAATACGGGGGCCGTTCCTAAGGGGGTAATCATCAGGTGACATGGACCTATAAAGGCGATTTATCGTCGCTGATTCTTTTATGGGGTTATCTAAATAAAAATAAAACGGATGATAACTAAGGTTGGGTGGGCACGCAGCAGGATAAACATCTCCTGGTTCTCTTCGGTGTTTTTCTGTTTTTGAGTTGGTTGAGTAGTAAATTTTAGAGAATTTTTTTTCTTGCTTCAAATTTCTTTTTGGTTCTATTTTATTTTGTTTTGGTTCCTGTTTTCCTTTTTATTAATAGTCGAGTAATTTGTTTATCTTTGCTTTTAGTTTTTCTTTTGATTCCAAATTTAGTATTTTTTTTTGAGTTTTTATTTGCTTCCGGTGTATCCCGGAAGTTATTGTTGCTCCCTCGACCTGGCATGACGGGTTGAGAACTGCGCCCGTTAATTCTGAGCTGGTCGGCGCGGTCAGGCCAGGTACGATAGCTAGGGACACGTAACACACGATGCCACTCACGATGTTTACCCACAGTGTCCTGTGTGACGGATATTCAAAGCTAAAGTTATAATCGAGATAGCGCAAAACTTTTGATTGTTACCTAATAGTCTAAATTTTGGTGAATTAATTATAGTGTTAACATATTCCTAAATTATTGTTGTTGTCGGAATTTTTAAGTGATTTTGTAAATTTTTGTTTTGTAGGCTTTGGCCGCATAAAAATTAAAAACGAAATTTTTAGTTTTTGTTTATTTTAATTATTTCCAATATTTCGGTTAAAAATGCTAACCATCATCAGGGATCTATACAAATATATAAAACATTTATCACAAATCAGGAATACTTATAATGACAAATCTATATAAATAGAAATCAAATGTCGTTCGTTGGTAATTCTATTAGTTGAGAACGGCTGGACCGATTTGGATAATTTTTTTGTTGTAATATTCGAAATAGCCCAACTTAGGTTTTTACGGATAGAAAAATTGGCCACGCCCACTTTTACGCCCACTTTTTTCATTTATCTAAAATCGGAAAACGGCTACACCCATTTGGCTAATTTATTTTGTAAATGTTCGTAGTAATCCATTTTAAGTTTTTACTGAAGAAAAATTTACCACGCCCACATTTACGCCCACTTTTTTATATCTATATATATAAAAAAGAAGTTTTTGTGTGTAACTATGCAATAGACTCCTTAACTATTCATACCATTGGCATGAAAATTTGTGTATAGCAGTTTTTGGTACGGTGCGTGTTTGTGGGCTATCAATTTTTATCCACCCTGAACACCAGAGGGCGCTGTAGTACAAATTTTTTACAAAACTGCCTAAAACTCACTAACCGCTCATGTGATTGGGATGAACATTGTTATATAGTAGTTTTCATGTACGTTGAGTGTTTTTCTGCTATCTTTTTTTACCCAACTTGAATAACAGACAGCGCGTACAAATTTTTTGCAAAACAACCTTAAACTCCCAAACCGCTCATCGATTAGAATGAAAATTGGTACATACGGGTTTTCAGGTACGATGAGTTTTTCAGCACTATCTTCTTTGATCCACCTTGGACACCAGATGGTGCTATAGTGCAAATTTTTACAAAACCGCACATTTTATTGGTTTTCTTAGGTTACATATGCAAATATTTACAAAATACAAAATACTTCTTAAATTAAGTACAATTAAAAAAATGTCCGTTATTTTGATATCAAAAACATGAAACTAAGAAAAATGTTACTACAACCATATATATAATGCAAAATCGTTGCTCAAAAATAAGAAAAAAACAATTAAAAACTTAATTTTGTGACTTTCGATTCAAAAATCTCCGCTGCTTTTTTATACATTTCGTTAAATTTGTTTTTGTCTTAAAGCTTCTTCAAAGTACTATGAAAACCTCATTGCAAGAATAACGTTAGTTGAGTATATATCTTTTATATATTTTTTTCAAAAAAGGTCTGAAATATTAGAGTTTTCCTCAAAAAAAGGCTCAAAAATTGTTTTTGTTGTAAAAATAATTTAAATTCAAATTCGTTAATTTTCAACTCTATTTAATAGCTATAACATTTATTGGCAAAAATTGTTTCAATTTTACGCAAAATTTAAAACCCATTTTTCTGATTCAAAAAGCAAGGTTACCCCTTGATTTTTTCGAACCAAATTTTTTTTCAATATTGTGTTTTTATATTTTTGAAAAAATATAAAAGCTAAAAATTAATTTATTACAAAAAAGTATCTTTAGAATTAAAAATTATTAAAAGTTATAGCCAATAATATTTATCCAAAATATATAAATAAAAAACAAAACGCTGCCTGTGTGATGGCTGGAAAATTCAAAATTACTGAGCCGATAGAGCTGAATTTTGGCAGTACATTTTTTCAAGTACGAGACAGCTTAAATTTCTGTCACTCGTCACACCCCCTTTTGCCGCCTATAAATCAATAAAAATGCTATATTTCCTACGGTTTTCGCCAATTTGGCTACATTTTGGTAATTTAGTTTATTTAGCCCATACAAATTTGTATTATCGAATAGCTTTGGAAGTAAAAGTAGCAGTACTTACATACAAACTCAAAATGGAGTTACTATTTCGTGATCTCCTGCTTCTGGGAAACTGTAACGGTCAGTGGAAAATAACAGTGGTTTCAAACTATGAGTTTAAGAAAAGTTTTGAATACACCTATTGTGTTCCCATATAGTTGCAGGGGGCAGCAACGCGCACCGGGAAAAGGCTAGTGAATAAATAAAACTACAATCACGATGAAGTAATTAAATAATTAATTACCCCTAAAGTTTAGCACAAAGAATTACTTATTGCTAAAGATCTTAATGTGAACTAATTTTATGTCTAATAAGATTTTTGTAAATATGAGCGCAGTTATCGATGTGAGTTTTGTAGTTGGGTCTTTTTTGTGTGGGAGTGTTGAGTATGTGTACCATTTCTATTGTGTATCTTCGTTTGTTATTCTGTTCTTGTTGCAGAATTCTTGTGCCTTCCCAATTCGTAGTGTGTCCTCGCTGCAGACAGTGAGCTGCAAATGCCGTATTGTTGTCCTTCGTGTTTTTTAGGTCTGATCTGTGCGCTGATATTCTTGTCCTTAATTTTGATTTTGTCGTTCCAACATAAGTGTTCCTGATTTGAGATAAATGTTTTTATATTTTTGTATAGATCCCTGATGTTGGTAAGCATTTTTTGCCGAAATATTAGAAATAATTAAAATAAACAAAAACTAAAAATTTCGTTTTTATTTTTATACGGCCAAAGCCTAAAAAACAAAAATTTACAAAAGTTAACATATTCCCTAAATTTGGCGAAATAATAATTTGCATATTTGTCGCCTATGCATTTTCCGATTTTTGAGAAATGTATACTTGAACGCATTATTTTAAGTTTTTAAAAAAATAAATATAAGATTATCTATATCAGACATCAGAAGTGGTACCAAAGAAAATTTTCTCAATTTGGATTCTTCAAATATTTCTGAACAACACCCTGTCCAAAAGTATTTATTTTAAATATCAACTTAAAACCACAATTTTTTTTCTACTTTGATATTTTTTTGATGAAATTGTTAAATTTCATGTTGGAGAAAGTATTTTTTTTTTTAAATATCAAAATAGAAAATAAAATCGTGGTTTTAAGCTGGTATTTTAAATTAATACTTTAAGGCAGGGTGTTCGGAGATATTTGAAAAAAATCCAAACTGAAAAATTTTCTTCGGTACCATTTCTGATGACCGATCTTATATTAATTTTTTTGAAAAAGTTAATAAATTACGTTCAAGTATACATTTCGCAAAAATAGGAAAATGCATTTGCAAAAATATTATTATTATTAATTCACCAAATTAAAGGAATACGTAAACACTATAATTAATACCACCAAAATTTAGACTATTGGGTAACAATGAAAAGTTCTGTGCTATCTTGATTATACTTTAGTGTAGAAAATCCTTCACACAGGAATCTGTGTTTAAAAATCGTGAGTGGCATTGTGTTAAGCAATTTTTCGCCCTAATGTACGGCTTATCAAGTGATGACAAAACTAAAAAAAATGTACTCTACTAAATCCACAGGACTGCAAATAATCAATGTAGGCAAAGTAGAAGTCAAACTGAAAAAATTATAATACAGTTGAAGAATTTTTCGTCGAGTTTGAAACAGCTTGTAGAAATCATGTGGTGTTTCAATTTCAACCACCAAGCTACAGTAATATTGGTGATTTTATTGATTTAGTGCCTCAAGATCAAAGAACTGTCGAAAGGAAAAGAACGTGAACAAAAACTATGTTGAAAAAAGGACCAAGTGAGCTCTTTATGCGTTTAAACAAAATTAAAGTGTTTCCAATGTGGAAGATTTGAAAACTATAAAAAAGAATACTGGCAAGGACAAGGCCAGAGTAGAGGAGCCTCTATAATCAGAGAGGTCAACGAGGTTCACAGCGAAGCTACAGCAGAGGAACCTCATAACGTGGTTATGTTCGAGGCAAAAATCATAGTCAAAAAAGAACTGAATATTCTGGTGAGCAGCACATTGCGTATTAAGTTTTTTGAAAATAACTGAAGTTAATACTATTTTGGCTAAAGAAGAAATCGCAAAAAATTTATAATAAAAATAGAAAATTGATAGCTGTCGCTAATAAAGTTAATGGTTAATATAAAATTAAACGTTTATTTTATTATAATCAGCCTTATTTTTTAGGATCCGTCGTAGCAGCGATTTTCTTTCGAATTCGTTAAATGGTATTCTACGATCCGAATCGTTACGTTGTATTCGAAATTCGTAACATGAACATTCCACGTTCCGAACGCATCATCATTTGACAGTTCTTTTTGTGTATTTTTTACGACAGCTTTGCATCGTCGGAATTCATGGGGAAACCGAAATTTTAAAGTGAAATGTTGTTTATTTTATAAAAATAAGCTGTATAAAGGAAAATATGTAAAGGTTTTTTCTGTAATGTTTGAATATTCGACGGAATATAAAATAACTAAATGTTTTTAGAATAAAAACGCACGGGTTTCAAATCTCTTTAAACTTTAATGACCGACGTCAATAAGGATAAAAATAAGAATATACAGAGTTTATATATGTTGAGAGCGAGAGGCGCTGTTCACAAAAACAATGACTCTACAAAAACCAAAAACTTGACGAACACAGCTGTACCGACAATCGCACAGGGTGTTTGTTTACTGGATTAAACATGCTGCCCACCTTGCAGGAATGCAACGTTGTGTTACCAAGCACATTGCCCAGATAACACCCAGCCAAAAATCGAAATTTGGGCTAACGGCATGCCAAATCTGGCTGGGAAGCAGAATACGGACCGGCGATGACACGAAGAAGTTGGGATCAGCCAAATTCAAATTTGGGAATCCCTCCATGATCCGCTCGTCGATTGTCTTGATCGTTGTCACGACCTCCAACCACCGCTCGACTCTAGCTGTCGTTTCATTTTGGACTAGCGTCCAGTCATGCTGACCTCGGATCACCAGAGTGCACACCTCCGTCGAATCAACCATCGACGTCGGCAGCCTCCACTTCGAAACCAAAGCTTTGGCTATTGTCGTCTGAGGGAGACAGGCATCAAGAATAACGCGCTCCGAGATGAGGCAAAGATTTGCCCAGGTACGCACCATGACAGTGGGAAGCAGCGAGGTGACGCGTTGGAGAGTTTTTGATGTCGGTGGCTCAAGCGGAGATTGCTTCGGGAAGTGGTCCCTAGCCGAATACGCTTTCGGTGCTTGCGACTGCAATCTCTTTTCAGGGGAGGACCACTTCGGTAGGTGGAGGCGGTCCCTTCAAAGACGTACGTCTTGGCTGGTAACCCCTTGGCCTTGGCCTTATGCCTTATGAGGATGTTGTCTTCTTGACTCGAGAATGCCTAACACAGGGCCTCCTGGACTGAACCCGACCAGAACGGACTCGTAGGCTCGAGTGGAGCAAGCTGTGGTTGTCGTCACCACAATGATGGCATCTTCCATTGCTCCGACAGTCCCTTCGCATATAGGAGCTCGAGAGGCAGTTGGAACAGTGAAAGTTTAGTAACACTGCTAGCAACCACTCCTCGATGTCCATAGCCAAAAACTGCCGGCACGATGGAAGATTATGCTCCGACGAGCACAAGCTACATCCGACGAGCTAGCCTTGGTGTCATTTCTGGCTACAACAGTGAACACGCTTGTCACCGAAGCTCGTTGGAGTGCGAGTTTTTCCACAGGCAACTGTAGCACCGTCTCCGTCTCCCTGGCTCCAAACTCTGATTCTGTCTGAAGAATCATTTCCTCCAGAAGGTCACTAACGATATTGATTGTGGACATTCTGAAACGAGACAAACGAAAAAGAAAAACAAGAAGGGCAAGTGGTTCAGAGAATAGTGACTTAGCTACGCAGACGGAAGTGTGACAAGCTTAACTATAGGTCGAGTTATACAACCTCGCTCGGTTCGGACATCGGCAACGTGAACTCTGTCGTCGCTGCCAGTGTAAGTCTTTAATATTCGACCTAATCGCCATTCATTCGTGGGTAAGTTGTCTTCTTTCACGACAACGAAGTCATTAACTTTAAAATCTGATTGACGACTTTTCGCCTATGCATCTCCTTCAAATATTAATTTTTCTATCTGGTTCCAAAATGCAGATGCATCGCCTTGACCTTTTGCCAACGGTTGACGATCGTCAGAGGCTGATCAGTTATTTCTGGCTCCACTAGTGAGAGAAGTGGGCCTCCGACCAAGAAATGGCCTGGAGTAAGAGATTGAAAATTAGCAGGATCTTCAGGTAAGGGACCTCGAATCAAGACAAGCTTCGATTCTATTTAGCAAAGTTGTGAATTCTTCGAAAGTATAGCTCATATTTTCGGTCATTTTCTTAAAATGCGTTTTAAAATTTTTTACACCAGCTTCCCATAGGCCTCCCATATGGGGAGCACCTGCTGGAATGAAGTGCCATGCAATTTCTTGCTGCATGTACTGAGCTATTAGAACATCATGAGACGCCTTTAGAAAATCTTTAAAATCTTTCTTTAGTACTTTGGAAGCACCAATAAAGTTAGTAACATTGTCAGAATAGACCTTTGCTGGGCAGCCGCGTCGACAAAGCAAGAGAAAGCAGCTAAAAAGGTGGCAATTGACAATTCGCTTGTGGCTTCTAAATGAATTTCCTTCGTAGTGAAACAAACAAATAAACACATATAGCCATTACTAATTCGACAAGATCTACCGATGTAGCTTTTTATGTCGAAAGGACCAGCGTAATCAATGCCAGTGGGCGAGAATGGACGCGAAATAACGGTTCCGTCTATTGGTAGAACAGCCATAATTTGAGTTCCTGTAGCTTTTTATGAACAACACAAATTTTACAATTGTGCAAGGTTGTCTTTATTAGGTTTTTAGCACGTGGAATCCAGTATTGCATTCGTACTACTAACTGGTTTCCTCCATTAAGGGAAATTTCATTAACAAAATGTACTAAAAGGCGTGAAAACTGGCAGTTATATGGCAATATAATCGGATGCCTTTCATCAAATGACGAAATTGGCGAAGAGGCTAATCGCCCACCAACACGTATTAATTCGTCATTAAGCAGAAAAGTATTCAGACTTAGAATCGAACTCTTGGCGCTGATAATATTTTTAGTTTCTAAACTATAATATTCATCAGGAAAGTTAATTTTTTGACATAACAATACAGTTTAATTTCTGTGTAATCATCTGCTAATTGCAGCATAGTTCGAATGGCTAGATATGGTGTGCAGTTTACGCCGAACGTAACAGTTTTGAGCTCATACTCCTGAATCTCATCATCAGGAGAGCTTCTGAATAGGATTCGTTGGAAAGCAGAATGCTTTGTATCAACAAGGATCTGGCGGTACATCTGCTGAATGTCACCATTGAAAACATATTTAAAAAAACGCCATTTTAATACCAAAAGCGTCAAGTCAGCTTGAAGAACTGAGCCTGCGTGCAGGACATCATTCAAGCTTACATCGTTAGAAGTTGAGCTTGACGCATTGAAAACTTTCCGAACACTCGTTGTAGTACTCTCTGGCTTCAATACCTCATGATGCGGTAAATAATAGTGAAATGGTGAAATCTCAAACTTAGGAGGCGAGACCCGTTTCATATGATCCGATTTTAGGCTATCCTTTACCACTTCATCATATTGCAACTTAAATTCTGCATTTTTAGTTAATCGAGCTTCACCACTTTTGAATGGCAAAGTGACTATATATCGACCCTTGTCATACGTCTAGTGGTTTTCTGATAGTTTGCTTCACAAAACTTATCAGACGCCGTTAAATACTTCGGCTTAGGAAGTTCCTCCAATTCCCAAAAGCGAGCAATCTGTTGATCGATTGAAACTTCACTAAAGTGTGTCAAGCACGTTTTAAAGCTTGATATTTTGCTACGATGAATTGGCCCAGTAAACATCCAGCCGAACACAGTTTCTTGAGCAAAAAGTGTTCCCAGAATATTCCTCTTAATTCCATCCAAGGTTGCCAGTTAAAATTCGGAAAAATTCCCACGGAAATTACCTTTTTCCCACAGAAGCATAAATTAAATACCACCAAAATTACCACGGCAAAGTTAAACAAAAAAAATTCCCACCACGATTAAAAAATACCACAAAAAATCCCACAATCATTAAAAATTACCACAAAAATACCACGCTTTTTAAAAATACCACAAAAAATCCCAAAAGCATTTAAAAATACCGAACAAAATCCCACACGCATTAAAAAATACCACAATCAATCCCATAAATGTATAAATAAAAAATGTATTAATACCACAAATTTTTGCATTAATGTATAATACACTTGTAGCAACCAAAAACAGGAGCTGTTTTCAAAAAATTTTTTTAGATGCAAGTTATTATTTTTTTTTTGTAAATTTATACAGGTTATTGTACATAAAAAATACTTTATAAAAATATTTTTTTTTTAAATACAGTTCTGCCTTTTATATAGAGGGCGCTGAAAATGGCATTGAAAAAAAGACATCCAAAACGGTTCGATGGATATGGCCTTTCCCATGTATGGGAAACAAAAAAATCCAATGACATTTTAAAGCATAGACCTTAAATTAAGCATTCCCTCTACGCAAGACCCCGGGGTTTTTTTTAATTATGGCGGAAGTTGAAGTAAAAAGTTCGAAAAATAGATACATTTTCGCGCGCTTTTTTTGTTTGTATAAAAAACAAAAATAGATACTTGAATTTAGGGGGGATGCTCAAAGGACAAAATAACGAACAAAATGCAAAACCAAATCTTTGAAATTGAACCAATAGATTTGAAATTATCTATCGAACCGTTTTAAGAAAACTAGTTTCGAGGAAATCGCGTTTAAAGTTTTTTATTTGTTGTATGGAGCTTAGACATAGGTAAACGAAAACCGTTATAACTTCTGTTTTTTCTTAAATATCGATTTAAAAATGTGTATGTATATTCTTAAAACTATAAAGAACACATTAAACAAACCAAAATTTGTTTTCGAAAAATTTACACGTATATTATACCTTAAAATATGTACGAATAAATGGAACACGGCTATAATTAAAAATTTTGCATTTATTGTCTTTTTTCAAAAATATAACATAAAATAAAAAATAAATAAAATGTACAAATTCTTGTACAGACCTTTTACATTATGTTCATTGTAATACAGATCACTTTTTTAGTCTTATTTATATGAGATGGTGAATATCATTTGTTTGCTACCACAAAATAATTTCTTAAGCGAAATAGGTATACACAAAAAGTTAAAATAATAAAAAAATAACAAAATAAGAGAACTATGTACATACGTATATATTAACATATTCCTTAGAATGGTAAAAAGTGGAAAAGATGTGCATATTTTTAAGGAAAACATACCGCACACCGTCTTTAAAAGTGACAACTCAAAATTTTGAAATTTTCAGGAGAGTCAAAAAACCATTTCGTTTTCAAGCAACTTCATACAAAAAAAGGATACAAAATTATTTTTTAAAACTTAATGAGCAATCATATTAAATCAAAATTTCGACAGTCGATGGAGATGTGCATTACGAATATTAAAAAGTGAAACTTGAAAAATTTCGAGTGGACCTTCTTTTAATACCACCGTTTCTGAGGCTACAAAACCAATGCGCGCATATTCTACCACCTTGTAATCTTTGGGCCAGTCGAGTACCTCTTGCGTTGGCGTTTCAGTGGCAGACCACCTGTCCCGTAAGCCTGTTGAAAAGCTTGTGCTTTCAACTTCTTCAGCTTTGTTGCGTCCCAAAACCTAAGAAAAATCTTGAGTTTGCTTTCCATTCTTGTCGCAGATTTTTCAGCAGATTATTGATCATATTTTGCACCTGAAAGACAAAGATGTTTTTTCCCACGCAGCGGCGCACATCTTCGATAATTTGTTGCTTCCAGGCCAGTACCATGCGATCGGTTCTAGTCAACGAAATCTTCTTACATTTTTTGTGTATTAAAGCAATTCGAATGGCGAACAGCTTATTGAATTTAATAACGAGTACTGTCAAAACAAACGAGTAAAATGTATTGACCCCTTTTACATTGATCAAAACCATGATAAGGTAGGGCCGAGTCGCTCAGTGCCCTCACGCGTCAACGAAGAAAGAATAATAAAAAGGTTGGCTAATTGTACAGTCAAAATTGACTGTACTGCGCAAGTGTTCTCTTACCCTTTCGTCGCTTCCGATGTGCGGCAAATTGCCTACAAACTCACAGACTTGAATTCAAGTCTTGACCAATGTGAGTCCCGGTTTCCACTCGTCAAGTCTTGAAGTTCAATTTTTTGACATTCGCTTTTAAACTTGACGATTCAGTTTCCACACATCAAGAGTTGACGATGTGTATCATATACTGCCGTTTCATTTCATCTTATAGAAATGAAATGAAATGACGCCAATAATGCGCAAAATGAATAGAAAAAGTAGCGGGACAACGAACGAACACAAAATTAATTGCCCAAGAATTGACGGTACGGTCAAATTCTTTCTTTCCCTTAGTTACGATTCCCGCACCACTGAACTCAAGACTTGACCGTCAAGACTTGAGTGGAAACCTGGACTAAAAGTCATACGAACTTCGAAACGGGGTCGCAAACTGCTAAATTTAAATGCGTAACATACGACATAAAATCGTTGTGTAAACAGAGCGTTTAATGCGTATAATGGCAATGATTTCATATGAAGTTTTTGCTTAAATAACGGAAAAAAATAATTTGAAGAAAAAAATTCCCAAATCCCACGACAATTAAAAAATACCACACTGAATTCCCACGCTTATTAAAAAATACCATAGGAATTCCCACACTAATTAAAAAATACCATGGGAATTCCCAAAAAAAAAAATTCCCAAGGACAATTAAAAATTACCACAAATGGGATTTTTCCCACATAACTGGCAACCTTGATTCCATCAAGAATTATGGCAGGGTACAAATCGCCACCGATAAGTACATCTATTTTATCGCTTCTAAAGAAGTGTGGATCAGCCAATTGTAAATTGGGCAAACTTTCACACAAAGAAGGATCAATGGAACACGATGGCAGGTTACCAGTTAAGCGTGACAGTACGAGATCTGTAGCTTCTATTTGGAATTGCCTGTTTTTGGGAGAAATCATGATCAAGTTGCAAGCTTCTGTGACTTGCGCCGCTACTGCGTTGTTTAAACCCGAAACTTGAGCATTCACAGATCTCGTGGGAAGTTTAAGAAGAGCCAGAGTCGATAAGAGCTCTGGTTGTATGCGCTGATCTTAGATGACATATGGTCACCATTGCAGTACTAAACAATACGTTTTTGGTACTCGAAGCAAAACCAAACTGAATGTCGTTGCTAGTGAACTGTAATTGGGTAGCGTGAGATTGTGAGCTATTGTTTGAAGGGTTCGGGCGCGAATTAGGTCTGTTTGAGTCGACACTCGGAACAGGAAAAGGAGATGGATTTGAATCGCGATGCAAGAGTGTTGTGACGCTGCTTGCATGTCATACACGTGCATTGACTTTTTCAATCGTTTGCTAAATGGGCGTTCGATAAGCAATTGATACACAAGTTATTTTTGCGAACAATTATTAGCCGCTCCCTCACATTCATTTTCAGAAAGCGTGGGCAAGAACGTAGCGGGTGCTGCTCTGTAGAACAGAGCTTGCAATTTGTAGGGTTAATTTTTATTTGGTAATTATTAATCCTTTTACCAGATGAATTGCTCTGGTTTAGTTTGAAGTTGGAGGAAGAGGGCAATGAATTTGATTTTGGTACCGTGCGGGTTGAGCTGCGAATGTCGGTCACGGTTTCGAGTGTTTGAAATCGCGTAGAGCCAAAGTACAAAAAATTGCATCCCAATTAGAAATATCAATGTTGTGCATTTTAATTGCAAAAATACAACCATTGATATCTCTCTGAAGCTTTTTGAGATATGTGACAGATTCCTTTGGCACATGTGGCAAATAAAACATTATTTTAAGCTGACTGTTGACCAAGATACGTCTGTTTTCGCATCGGTCAGACAAATATTGCCATGCTTGCACAAAACCCTCATGGGTTAAGAAAAATTGCCTTACAATCTTTTTCGCTTCACCACGAGTTTTATTATTCAGATGGAACAGTTTTTCCACTGAAGAAAGCCGCAAGTTTGTCCTATAGATGGCCGTAAACATGTCCCTGAAGGACGGCCATGAGAGGTAATCACCACTGAAAACCTCAGTATCGCATGGTGGTACAGGCATACTGTGACCCATTACTGGCGCAGGCTCTGGAGCAACTGATTGCTTTGGAGTCTTCTGTTAAGAGAGCCCAGGTATTTTTGCTGCTACCCGAAGGTATGATTAGTAGCAGTTTTCTTCTCTACTGGGCTTTAAGGTTATCACTTTCAGCTTCCAGGGAGAAAACTTCATGAGTTTCAGCAGAATTGAAATCTCTTTCAAACTCAACTAACCCTGCGCACAGCCGAATAAAAGTTTTTAATTGTGACATATTTATTTTATTTGTGTTTCTTGTAAACACTTTGAAGAAATAAAACGAAAAAAAAACAAAAACTATGATTAAAAAAAAAACACAACCAACAAGTACTAAAAAAAATTGTCCAATTTAATTTATATAAAAAAAGGAAATTTGGTAAAATCAATATATATCTTATAATAAAAAGGTGCTGCTGAGAGAGCAATAAATCTTATGTCGAGATACAACGATAAAGTGACATCATTGGAAGCGAAAAACAGGCTTTTCTTCACGTGGTAGAAGACCATTGTAAGCTCTTTCCATGTAGTACAACAAAATCCAATACTTCTGAACGCATGCAGCAAAAGAAAATCCATATTCACAATAATTAAAATTAAAACCTTTAAAAATCACTATACCAAAAATATCGTATCTCATTCAAAAATGGGTCGATCCTGTTTTTTGCTTTTTAATTATTAATACCATAAAAAAAGTGGCGTCCGCGGCGTAGTTGGTTAATGTGCGTGGCCGCTATGTCAAAGAACCTGGAGACCCAGGTTCGAACCCCAACAGTGACAGAAAATTATTTGAATTAAAATAATTTTTCTGTACGGCCGCTACCTCTCTGCAGACAATGGCAAACCTCAGAGAGTAATAAAAATGCCATGTAAAGCTCCTTGAGATAAGAACATTCCGTTTATCGCCGTTCGGAGTCGGCGTTAAGCCTGTAGGTACATTTCTCGGTCAACTGTGTACAAACTTAATAACACGCACAACACAATTGATCATAAGAAGCTAGGTCGAAATCCTTTCAAGGGCCGAAATGGCCAGTTATTTATTTATTTTTTTTAATACCATAAAATGGGCTGCAATAATGCATTAATTAATTTTGAAAAAATGTCCTAGATCAATACAGAGGACAAACATGAATAAAAAATTATACGAAAAAATTTTAAAATGTTGACTTAAAATATGTTTATTGGGACCGGACTTCATTGTACGACAAATCTAAGTCCAGTGGTGCGTTTATGTAACTCAGTTGAGAAATACTCAACTGGTCGTGACGTCATGCTCAATCCCTCTGCTAAACTCTATCGATACAGAAGAAGTGTTTATGTATATCACGAAACTCATTAATTGAGATATTCGTGGTAGGTAGACAATTTGCCATTTGTGATTGAGAATTGTATTCTTGTTAAACAAAATTTTTGCAAGACGAAACAAACAAATTTATTTGTGCAAGACGCATAAGCAATCAAGTCAATAAAAAATAAATTTTGAATAGCAATTGCATCTATGTATATCAATATATAAGGTAAAACTGCATTATTTGAATTTAAAATTTGTTTGTGACGATTGTTAATTTACGTGAATTTCAGCATTGAAAATGAACTTTGTTGTGTTGGTGTTAGCTGATGCTCATGATAGGAGAAATATGTTGCGCATTCACCGCCGAACATTAAGAGACCAAAGTGATCTATTTCATATGCCAGAGGCACGTTTTATTGAGCTGTTTAGGTTAAATAAAGACATAACAATTGTGCTCCTAAATGAAATAGGACCCTATATGAAGGAAGGTTTTCGCAAAACGTTTATACCTAAAAGTATAAGATTGTGACCTGAAAATTGACCGCAACCCAAAAAGCGGTTTGATTTCCTAAAATGCAATAGTTTTTACTTTTGCATTCTGGTCACACTACCGGTCAGAACTTTTTTCTATGAATAAATAAAAAATATTATAGCATGTTCAAACCGAGCATTTAATTATGTTAAATAAATTTAATGACGTTAAATCGAAAAACGAGTTCTCAAATGAAGTTCAAATGAAGTTATATGCGTACAATTGTTGTTGGAAATTTAACGTGTTAAATGCTTTAACTCGTTTTGAAACTTTTTAAATCACTGGTTTGTGTTCTTGCTAACGTTAGAAAAGCTTTTTTTTTTGCTTTTTAAACGCAGTAAAATCTGAAAAGAGCTTTTTTATTTAAAGTTTTTAATGTAAACAAATAAATTCTTTGACAAATTTTTTTATTTATTTGAATTTTTTTTTATATTTTTTAATAAAAAATTTTTTATCTCTTTTAAAATATGTGACCCGGTCTACGAAAAGGGACCTTCGGTGTAAAAAACAAGTTTTCGAGAAAACAGCTGTTTGTAAACGTTTAATTGTCGCACACTGAATGGCGTCTTTTCATTTATTTCAGCTTATCCTCTATTCTTACAGAGTTGTATTTCTTAGTCTATTAATACAGATTTGTATTTCTTAGTCAATTAATACGAGTTCTTTTTTTTTAGTTAACGACCAACAGTGAAGAGGTGATTACGTTTACTGAATCATTTTTATGCGTCTTTTGATTCCGAAATAAATTAAAAATGAGTGTAGATGAAGAGGTTAGTTTCGTTCTTAGACAATATATTGGTGAAGACGAACAAGATAGTGATAAAACCGGCATTGATAACGATTTCGACAGCGATCATGATTTACATCAGGCAGGAGATAATACAGAGGAAAGTTTCGTTAAAATGGACTTATCTATTGTGGATTTAGAAGAAGAAAAGCTGATAACAAAATATTTCTCTACCGATTGTTGTGTTAAGAAATGCAATACACTTATACCACGAGATCGGATTGTTGATAGTAGAATGAACTGTCTCGACCTTTCCAAAAACAAACTAGATCTAGTGATACTAAGTAATATCGAAGCTGGAATAAGGTATAATGCAGAATTGCAAAGTGTTTACTCACAAATAGCTAAGCGGAAGGTAGAAGAATGCAGAAAAGGTTCTTTACGAGTTGGAAACTTCTGCTTTGCGCCATTAGAAAGAGCACACATTAGTCTATCCGAATCGCCAAAAAAGTGAAAAATGATATTTTCACACCGAAGGTCCCTTTTCGTAGACCGGGTCACATATAAACTGGCATTTTAAAACTAGTTAAAGCAGTATGAACGATCATGTTAAAAAAAAGCTTTTTTCGAATAACGCGTTAAATGAAGTCGGGTTGAACATGCTATTAATAAACATTAAAAAAAACAAAAAATTATACTTACAGCACCATTCATTCTCAATCGAAAATTGACAAACTCAACAAGTATAAAGCTCACGAGAACTTCTCAACTAGTAGAGAATACTCTACTCAACTCACCACACTTCTATAAACACTCCAGTTGAAAATTTCGTCATTGTAACGTTACATTCTCAACCAGTTAAGAACGCACCACAGAATCAGATTCTTCAGCTAGAAAAACATAGAAGTAGGTTCTTTTGTTTTTTTTTTTATTTTAAATTCATTAGAAAAACGTAGCTACATTTCATCTAAAATTTTATCTAAATTCTAAATACATCTAAAATTTGTAATAAAAAATCTTATATTATTTTTCCAAAATTTGCCTTTAAATCTGTTGGGTTTTAATAATAAAAAGACTATTTAGATGTGTTCAGTTCGATGAAATTTTACCAACTCCCTTTATTTTACATTTCTTGATGACTTTATGTATGTGTGTATGTATATGAACAGAACGAATTTGAATAGCATAAAGAATATGTGAAAGTTTGACAGTTTAAGTTGCAAGGCAAATTGCTTGGTACTAAGTTGCAAGGCAAAATGCTAAGAAATATTAAAAAGTAGTAAAGTGGTATGTTATTAAAAATAGAATAAAGAAAATTAGTATGAAGTTGTGTTCTGACCGAAAAAAATCTATAAAAAAGTGCAAAGATGGTGTTGCTGATAAAGCTGCTGTACTTGGTGTTGTTGTTGTTGTTGGAGCTGAAGCTGCTCCTACTGATGCTTTTGATGTTGCTGCTGCTGCTCCTTGCACTTTTTGTTTTTTTGTATTTTTATTAAAAGCTAATGCTTTTTAGTTTTTTTTTTTTTTTGTTAAACTTTTTAATTTTTTGTACACCACCTACATTTCGCTATAATCTCGGAATACTTTTTGCCGAACATTCATAGCTCTTCTTTGTAGCCTATCCTTCTCATGCTGTGCAAAAATGAAAATTGCAATGGAATCAATTTCAAATAAGTTTTTACTTAAAAATCATTAAACTTGACACTTTAATTAATCACTTTTTCGAAATTTTATGTCTCTTGTCAGCAGTTGTTCTCAAATTTTCGAAATTAAATTTCAATGAGGCAACATTCCACTTTGTTTTGTTCGGAATCTAGCATAGCAAATTTTTCGCATTCGCAGCGTAGGCTTACGTTCGTATATTTATTACGACGGATCCTAGAATAGGTCCGAACAATAACTGTTTTTATGCAAAAGTAGTTAAACTAACCGATAAACAAAAATTACACAGAAACTTAGGATACGTAAATTTTTGGTGTACAAAAGAGTTGTAAAGGATTTTTTTTTCAAGTTTGCCGCTTTATTGTGAAAAATTTGTTACGAATTCATTTTTAAAAGTATTGTCTATTGGTAGCCACTACTTCTTCCTATCTTTCTGGCAATTTTCAGATATCATCTCTAAAAAAAGATTCTTGAAGACGCACCAATTTTGGAGTTCTTCAAAAGTGCTGATCCCTAAGGGCATGCGTCATTGACGAAAACAAATAGTAGTCAGAAGAAGCGATGTTTTGGCTGTACGGCAAGTGGGTTAGGACTTCCCATTTCAGCGTTTCAAGGTATATTTTGACAAGCTGCGCAACATGTGGCCGAGCGTTGTCATGTTGCAAAATTACCTTGTTGTGACTTTGCTCGTATTCTGGCCTTTTCAATGCTCAGCTTAAGGGTGTCAATTAAGTTCGGGAGAGTTGCCTTGTGATGGTTTCACCCGGTTGTAACAGCTCATAGTACACCACACCTAATTGGTCCCAACAACACCACCAACACCAACACCAACAACCGCAGGGGAGATCTCTTCTAAGAACTAATCCTTAAGGCTTAACGACCCCGCGGACCCTAGTTAACAAAAAACCCTGGCGCGTCTGACTCAGAATGAGCGGCTTCTTGGTCAGCGTCTGTACCGTAACGGTCAGTAGTATTAATACCTGCCCGTAGGTATAAAAGGATACGTAGGAGATGTAGGTAAAAATAAACCAAATAGTAGAAATGTCGGAGGACATTTGTTTGAGGACGATCCTAACAAGGCAACGCGTGAGGGTCAAGGGGGCGATTTCACATGGCAACGTGTCTGACTGCCTCAACCTGGTGAGGCCAGCATTATCCACGCCGAACTCGTCTCAAGTCGACTCAAACATCTCCGTGGTGTCCTCTAGAAACGGCAAACTGGCAACCGTTAGTTTGACAGCTAATCTGAGCAGCGAGCTACCTGCCTTTAAAGGGTTGTGCGTTGGGTTTGAAGCCCACCACGTAAAAACAAATTTCAATTAAACGAAAAAGAAATAAGATAAAAATGATCCCCAAATCTGATGACGACTACCGCAAACGAAAAACTGACAATGATTTACGGATATGTACTTGGAACGTCCGAACCCTTAATTGGGATGGTGCCTCTATCCAACTGATTGATATCTTAGAAAGATACAAAGCTGATATCACTGCAATCCAAGAAGTGCGATGGAAGGGACAGGGTTGCTTACGGCAAGCATCCTGTGATATCTACTACAGCGGCCATGCGGAGAAGCACGAATTTGGATGCGGATTCGTGGTTGGCAAGAGACTACGACATCATGTCCTGCGATTCACACCTGTGAACGAACGACTTGCCATAATCCGCTTCAAGGCAAGATTCTTTAACATAAGCCTGATTTGTGCGCACGCTCCAACAGACGATAAGGACGATGAGACCAAAGACAGCTTCTACGAGCGCCTTCAAGAGGCCTATGAGCTCAGCCCCCGCCACGACATAAAAATCGTGCTTGGTGACTTCACCGCCAAGATGGGTAAAGAAAATATCTTTTGTCCGACAGTCGGAAAGTTCAGCCTCCACGACAATACCTCCGATAACGGAATGAGGCTGATTGACTTTGCCGTAGCGCGAAACATGGTCGTTAGTAGCACTAGATTCAAGCATCTCAATATTCATAAAGCAACTTGGCTGTCTTCTGATCAAACGACGCGCAACCAAATTGATCACGTTTTGATTGACGGAAGGCACTCTTCCAGTGTTTTAGATGTACGCACGATCCGTGGTGCCAATATAGACTCAGATCATTATCTTGTCGTAGCCAAGATCCGTACACGCCTGTGCGCAACCAAGAATGCGCGCAATCCAGCACAGAGAAAGCTAGACGTCGAAAAGCTGCAATCAAAACAAACAGCTGAAGACTTTGCTACTCGACACTCACTCCTGCTTCAACAAAGCACTCCTCCGATCGACGATATATGGGCGCAGTGGAATCACATTTCCCACTCTATGCGTACGGCTGCCGAAGAGGTGATTGGCTACCACCGCCCTCGCCGAAACCAGTGGCACGACCAAGAGTGTTGCGACACCAGTGCAGAAAAAGACGCCGCCTACAAAGCCACCCTGCAGTCGGTTGTAACGCGTGCTGCTAAAGAGCGATACAAGGTGAAGAGGAGAAACTCATTTTCAGGCGAAAGAAAAGGGAAGCAGAAATGCGTGAGTGCGAGAAGATGGAGATGCATGGTAACAGGAATGAGGTCCGAACATTTTTCGAAAAAATAAGACGCCTGGCCGATGGTTTCACGACCGGGGCCTCTGCAGGGATGAAAATGGGAATCTAGTGACAGATATCCAGAGTACACTGATGATGTGGAGGGAACACTTCTCTAGGCTTCGGAATTGTGACGACGACAACAATCCCACCAATAGAAATGATATCCCGGAAAGCCCGATTGTGGACGACAGCGTTGAAGTTCCGCTGCCCGACTTTAGTGAAGTCTTGAAAGCTATAGCTCGGCTTAAAAACAACAAAGCCGCAGAAGCCGATGGCTTACCTGCTGAGCTCTTTAAGAATGGAGGCGAAGCTCTATTTAAATGCATTCATGAGCTTCTATGCAGAATATGGTCGGAAGAATGCATTCCAAACGAACCTCAGTGTGCTCTGCCCAATCCACAAGAGAGGCGATCCCACAATTTGCGCCAACTACCGTGGGATAAGCCTTTTTAATATCTCATATAAGGTCCTGTCGAGCGTATTATGTGAAAGACTGAAGCCATCGTAAACCAGCTGATTGGACCTTATCAGTGTGGCTTCAGACCTGGTAAATCCACCATAGACCAGATATTAATGCTACGACAAATCTTGGAGAAGACCCTAGAAAAACAAATCGACACACACCATCTTTTTGTCGATTATAAAGCCGCCTTCGACAGTCCAATAAGGAATTATCTATACTCCACCATGTCTGAATTTGGTATTCCTGCAAAGCTCATCCGTCTTTGCAGAATGACACTGAGCAACACCAGCAGCACAGTTAAGATCGGGAAGGATCTCACTCCTCCGTTTGATACCAAACGAGGTTTCAGACAAGGAACGATATTCTACAAAAGTATTATGCTGCTGGCGTATGCTGATGATATCGATATCATTGGCCATAATACGCGCGAAGTCAGCGCAGCATTCTTCAGATTAGCGAAAGAGTGAATGTGGAGAGATTAGCGAAAGAGTGAGTGGTCTTGCAGTGAATGCAGATAAGACGAAATACCTAGTGTCAACAAATAAACAGTCCCAGTGCCTTGGAAACCACGTCACTGTTGACAACATCTCCTTCGAGGTTGTTAAGGACTTCGTCTACCTGAGATCCAGCATTAACTCTTTCAACGATGTCAGTATTGAGATAAAACGAAGGATAACTCTTGCCAACAGGTGTTACTTTGGGCTAAGGAGGCAATTGAGAAGCAGAGCCCTCTCTCGACGAACAAAACTCACGCTCTATAAGTCACTAATCATGCCCGTCCTATTATATGCAGCACAAACCTGGACGTTGAGCAGTTCCGATGAAAAGATTCTGGGAGCCTTCGAGAGAAAGATCCTTCGTAAAATCTTCGGTCCAATCTGCGTCAATGGCGAGTACCGAATTCGATGGAACCACGAGCTGTATGAGCTGTACGCTGAAATCGACATAGTTAAGTGCATTAAAATCGAGCGGCTCCGCTGGTTAGGTCATGTTGAGCGAATGGAAAACGCTCCAGCGAAAAAAATATTAGATTCGGTGCCCCGTGGTGGTCAACGCAGAAGAGGACGCCCACATCTTCGTTGGAAGGATCAGGTGTTGGATAACCTGACCATGCTTGGTGTTTCCAACTGGCGCCAACAAGCGCAGAACAGAAATGGCTGGCGCAATTTCTTATACGAGGCCATAACCGACTCACGGTTGTAAGCGCCAGATAAGTAAGTAAGTAAGTAGAAATTTCGTCTAAAAACGAAACTACTTCAGGTGTTAATTAACCACAATAGTGGAAATCCACCCGTGGGCACTCCCACGGACGAGGCGAGGATTCTGGAGGCCTCAAGACACATTTTTTTTCATTTTATTTATTTACAACATTTTATTTCATAGGTGGTTACATTGAGCTCCATTGCCCAAATAAAGAGCTTTGAAGGAGCATACTGCTGTGGCATGATATAATTGCTCGTTAATACTTTATATCAGGCCTAATCAGCGAAATGAATAAAAGGGCCAAAGCCTAATTAAAAAAGATAATTGCCTGATTAAAATAAACAACAAAATACATTAACAACAACAAAAGTGAACATGATTAAAAAATCCTAAAAACAAAATACATACGCGACAAGCATGCGTAGCAGAACACGAGATCGTCTGAATTTCTATTCCACTAACAAAACACACGCACAACAACAATGCTGTATGTTTTGGGTGATCGCGCCGCGCGCTTGTGCCTTTTCGATGCGTATGTTGTTGTTGTTTGTTATAGTTAATTTTCGCAAGTGCATTTCGTCAAAAATTTGGCGCAAGCAAAATGTGAGTTTTATTCAATTTTAATAAATGGGCCAATTATTACAACAAGGGCCACAAGCAGGCGCGAATTCAGAGGGGGGTTTGGTTGTTCAACTACTAACAACTAACAACTGGTTGGGCTAAAGGTACCAAAAAGAAAAACATTAATTTTTTATAATTTACTTTAAATATTCACACCCCTATAATGTAAACGTTTGTAGCTGTTTCTACACGTATTGCTAAAACACTGAGTTCTGTTCCAGTTTTTGTTTGTTTTTCGCGATATCGCGCCTGTAGCTACAAACAGTCATACATACAACCGCAACCTGAAATCACAAAAACACCGCATTTTTCGGATCAAATATATGCAAACACCACATAGTCTTAATTTAAAAAAACTCACAGTTTCGATATTATCGGTAGAGTAGACATTAAATTCCTTTTTATACAGTAATGGAGAAAAATTCTGATTTTTGTTGTTTTTATTCATTTTTATGTTGGTTAAAATTAATCGTGGTCAAAAGAGGTCAAAAAGTGGCGGAGGAGGCGTGGTCAAAACTAAGTATGCCATGACCTAATATAGGATTCAAGTGTGCCGAATATGAGTTAAATCCGTTCAGCCGTTTAGATTTGTTTTCGGGTCAAATAAACAGAGAAATTACTTTTATTATTATAATTATCTCCACCCCAGCGTCACCTTGGGGCATTTAACACAAAAAAATAATCCTGAGCACCACACAATCATATGGAATGAATATGGAGTGAAAAGTGGATAGCTTCAGTGGTTCAGCCGTGATGCTCTTACGCAGTTTTTATATATTAGATAATTCGAATTTATTCTGATATTTAACAAATATTTTCATAACACAACGACCATGCGGAGTCTCTGCATCTGTAAACCGTTAAGTAGGGTACACATTATCGCTCATGAATGTCAGTTGAGAGAGAATCTGTGCTTTAGTCATAGTATGTATACTTGACTGTTGAATTGTAATTCTTGACTGAACGCTCACAAAAATTTTTGTGAGCACGTCCATCACGGGTTAGCTCTTGCTCGTTGTTTGACAATGTGTACTCAAATTTTTTCAATTCAACATTCGTTCAAAATTCTAATTGGGTCCACATCGCTCGTGGTTCGGTTTTTAAAAAATGGATACAGAGAAGGCGTTTTTAGAAGATTTTATTGAATATTTACTGCACGATATTCGCAAACGAATGATTTTTAATGAAGACGGCATTAATCATAATCTGATCATGCAGCAGAATGAGAAAGAAATTTAAGTGAAGCTCATGAGCAGCTATGGGCAGAGAGCGCTCTTAGAGCGTTGAGACAAGTGAAGACCGATTGAACGGTTTGGCGTTGTTGAACATGCATCGTGACGTGGAAGTAACGTGCGAAAATGTAATCGACATTATGTCGAAAAAGGCAAGAAAAATTAATATCATTTTATAATCTAAAACATGTAAAGTTTGATTTAATGATGACTTATTTAATAAATATACTATGTGAGTATATATAACGTACATACATATTTTTGAAACCCCCCTGAAATATTTTCCTGGGCCACCTTTGTGCCACCTTTGTGATTAGGCCTGCTTTATATTATATTTATAATACTAAGTATATGTACAGTATTTACAATATTTACACATGGATAGTTTTAAATAAATTTTCATTAAAGCAGATATCTCTTTAATTTGCATTTGAATAAGCCTAGAGAAGTTGCGTTCTTACAAACGGGTGGTAAACTATTATGGGCTGTCGGACCTGCAAACAGGTATCACTGCTTGGTTACCTCAAATTTGCATCTCGCCCCTACCAAATCAGATCTATTCCTAGTATTGATGCTGTGTGTGCGCGTTGGCAGCTGCGTCGTATTATAGCTTCTCTAGGCTTCTCACTTGAAGAGTAAGTTGGTACTTATGAAGAGGCGCGACTGGCAAAATATCTCTGAACGACGGTCTGTATAGCTGTCTAGAGGTGAATCGTGAGTGTAAGTTAAAAACGGCTTTTATGGGCTTGTTCTACAGGCGCTGCAGCTTATTGAGTTCGGCTAAATTTTTGTACGCCAACACATAGTCATGTACGACAGGTGCGAGTGAATTAGGGACATGTAGATAGTGAGTAAGTAAGTAAGTAAGTAAGTGAGTAAGATAGTGAGTTTCATGTCAACTGAAAATTTTCTTTTAAATTTGTGCAATAGTCCGATGCCAGATGAAACCTTGCGCTGCAATGTAAGAATGTGTTCAATCCAGTTTAAATTACTATTCAGTGTTAATCCTAGAAATTTTACCATGGTCTCCTTAACAACTTCTGTGCATTGATGTTGAGGACGCAGTTTTCAACTGTCATGCGTCGTGGTGAGAATATGATAAATTGGGTTTTATCAGCATTTATTGAGATGGGATTATATCTAAAAAATTCAGTCAGAATTGATACATCATGTTCAATATCTGTCTTCTGTGCAAGTCGTGAGTAAGATGGTTAAAACAAAGCGATGTCATCAGGTAACAAGAATAACTTCCCATTTAGATTGATGTTTTGGATATCGTTTATGAAGATGAGGAAAAGCAATGGTCCTAAGACGCTTCCTTGGGGCACCCCATAACGGCAGGTTTCCATAGAACTTTTGCGTTCACAGTTTACCACAAACTGCGGTCTATCTTCCAGATAGCTTCGCATTACGTTGAGGGCATCTGGATTAAATCCAGCAAATACGAGTTTTTTTATTAGCACTTCATGGTCGACGCATTCAAATGCTTTTTGAAGGTCCAGGAATAGGCTTCCAACCTCTGCACATTCATTATCAAGATTTGCGCATATATCCTCAACGGCTTGAATGAGTGCTGGCTGCCTTCCAGATTTGCAGCGAAAACCATACTGATGTTTGCACAGCAAGCCGATTCTGTCAATATAGACTGTAATTTGTTATTTTATCATTTTCTCCAGAACGTTGTTAATAATTGGCAGGACTGCAATTGGTCTATAGTTCTTTGGGTTTTGTTTTTCGCCGCCTTTAACCTTAAACCCGTTTATCGGGTCATATTGACCCGAGGCACTTATCATTTGCATTAAAAACATATTGGGCCCAATCGCGATAATGTCGGATTTTCCGCTCGTCGGGAAGCTTTTCGCCCGACGTGATAAAAATTTCAATCGAGATTTCCGTCGGGAAGGGATAAAGTAAAATAACACGACAACATTGTTCCTCTCAATTTCGATATTCGTTGTCATATTTTCGAAGTGAGTGAAAACTATTCACAATGGAGTGTTCTAAGAAATAGGACATATGGAACTTTTTGAAGAAATAAATGTATAAGTTATACTTTCATAAGTGACTTTTGAAACGCAAATTAGCTGTGTAACATTAAAAAACATATTTGTGGTAAAACTATCAGATTATATTTGTAATAATTGAAGAAAACTTATTTGTTTTTGTGATGATATCAGAATCCCATGAAAATAAAAAACACCCGTGGTAGTTAATTTTTCAAAACAAAACAACGCTGATTGTCAGAACAAAAAAAAAACGCAACAACAACACCAACAACAACAACAACAACAACACCACCACCGGAAAAGGACTATGACATGAATTAGGATATGGATTAGGACAAAAATTAAGACACATAAAACACACCTTTCCAAACTAGGAAAGGGATTAAAAAAAGAGGGGAAGAAGTTTTGGAAATGGAGGAAGTGGCTCCACAACACCTTCAACATCTGCGCACGACGCTGTTTCAAACGAGGAGAATGCTGAAAGTGATGGTAAGACGTTTCAAAACATTGTAAGATTTACTGATGATCAACATTCCCAATTTTTAAAGACGTAAATACAGTTGCTGCAAGTGAGCCTCTTGCTAGGAACGAAAGAGGATGTCCACGAATGAATTACTTGAAGACCAATTATGTACATATATTTTGCAGGCACTGAATCTTATACGCGACGTATAACCGAAGGACCATAGGAAAACTTCCAAGAAAAAAAAAATGCACAATAGTTTTATGGAAAAACTTAGTATGAAGAAGTTTGCACTGAAAAAAGAATTAATTGAAACACAATTCGCCCAAATCAAACCAAATAAATAAATTTATTTTCCATGCTGCTCTTATATGCTTATTGTTTTAATTTTTTTGTTCAAAAAGCTTCATTTTTTATTTTTTTGCAATCTCACATTTAAAAGTTAAGTGAGTGAATTTGACAGAAAAATCTTTTCCGTCGTAAAAAGTGATTGTATTTTTTCGACGGAAAATTTCGAATTTCCGACGGAAACCTCGATTGCATTTTTAGTGAGATTCAGCAAAATGTCTCCCGACGGACTTCCGTCGCCGATCGTGATTGGGCCCATTAAAAATCAAAAATTTAAAAAAAAATTACCATTTTATTTGTTGGACTTTTATCTTTGCAACCAGAGTGAACAAATTTTACATATGTGCATTGCAGAGACAAAAAACTGACATGTGCACTATACTTTTATCTGGGTCAAAATGACCCGACATTTTCTACCATACGATTTGTATGCAGGATCAGTTTTTGTAGTACTTTTTTCACTACTTTTTGTTTTTGTGCAATCCTTTCTACATTTTTTGCAACTGTGAGTACAGTGGAAGTGAGAGACAGCATTATTCTGTCGTTGGCGTATGTACTTTTCATACTTCTGTACACTTACACGTATGAAAACATGGTTTTTATATGGATCTGTTGTACATGTGGACTGTTCTCTTTTGTGTTGTCTTTTAGTATTTGCGTTATATCATGCTAAAAATCAATTGGAGAAGCGATGCAACACTCCAACGAAACAATCAATAAGGCCGTGTGCTATTCGGAAACTTTTCACTCGTGGTAGAAAAGAAGATACTGACTTGAATACAATTCTGTCGAAATATAATTAGCATTTTTACTGTGCCAAAAGGACGATGACATTTTAACAGCTAGAAATTTTGACGTTTTAGATTTCGGTAGTGTAGTAGCGCAAGAATTTAATTTCATTTGCAAAATTGTTAATATATTCTAAAAATGAACAGTATTTTATGCAAATATGCACTTCTGGTTGCTATGCTGTCCGAATTACAAAATTTTTTTTCTATTTTTGCTTGTGTCAATTTTTCACAAAGAGAATTATCAATAATTGATAATTGATAACAATAATTGATAATTCTCTTGCCGATTATCAAAATTTTTACTAGCGCCTGGGGCTACGGCTACATGCATTTTTGACAGTCATATTCACCTCACATTTGCCAAATATTCTTATTCAGACTGTTAAAATTTCGTGATCCGAGTGAAAAGTTTCCGCATAGCACACAGCCTAAGAATTGCTTTGAGTTTGATTGGTATGAAGCTAAAACGCCTTACAGAATCGCTTCGAATGCTACAAGTTTAGGTAAATAAATAATAAACAAATAATTTCCGTTTCAAATAAATGTTGTTCATTCTTGTTTCATTCACTGGTTTTACTAGGATAAGAAACCACGACGTATATGCGAAGCATATAAGGGTAAAAGCAAAACAAAGGATAATAAAACGTCTGCTGTGTGTGACCATTGCTTAAAACTTTTTGACCTTTGCATTATGTTCATGTATGTTAATCGTGTTACCTTCACAAATACAAAGAACCTGATATATTGGAAGATAACGATGGGCAGATCTACCAATGCCTAGCACATCAAATACAGCTCAATCGAATCGGATTTATCAATCGGTTATAAATGTTATATAAATTGCAAATGTTTTGTGGAAACATATATTTTTAAGAGAAACAAATATTAAAATTAATATTACATGAAATAACAGCACTTTTTAATTTTATCTCATTGAAAAATAGAAAATTTCCATACAAAATACATTACGGGTCAATATGACCCAGATAAACGGGATTAAGTTGTAAAACATGTAAACGGGTTAAAGGTTAAATATGGGAAAGACTTTCTGTAATTTCATTTTATGAGGGTATACACCAGTTTTTATTATTATAGAAAAGAGGTGTCGCAAAACTTCCGCGCTAGGTCGGGATGAGTTTTTTAGAATGACTGCAGGTATTTGGTCGGACCCCACTTTGTGGGTCTTCAAATCGAGGTTTATATTTTCAAAGTCTATTGTGCAAACTTCATGAAAGTGAAATGTTTCTCGCGTGGTACGGAGCGTTCCAAACGCTTTATTATCATCGATGTTTTTTTGCTTTAGTTATTAGCTTGGTAAACTCTTCAAGTCGAAGTCTTAGATCGTACCTTTGGGGTTGGCGCTTTAGCTTTTTATATAAGTTTGATTTCTTTCGCACCAGAGCTTTAAAATTGTCGTTGACCCATGGCGCCAAGAGGTATTTCACCTTGACACGGGCAGTTACTTGCATTTTGTTTGAGTTTAAAATAATGCGTTCAAATTCATCGTATACAGCATTAGAATCGGACAATGTTATTATTTCGTTGCTCAATATTTCGAGGTCAGTTTGCAATGTTTCTGCTATTTTTGTATAGTCATATAATGTTTTATTTGTTACTATATATTTTTTTGATTGGCAGCGGAGGTCATGAGGGCATAATGTTGTGATCCCTCAGCGAGCACTCAATGGACATGACTTCAACTTCGGCAATATTTGATTTTAAATTATGCAATCAATTGACGACATGGATGCGGGCCGGGTAATAAGACTATGACATATGCGTTGGCAGTACATAGCAACAAGATTGTTAAACGCATAATAATCTGACGAAAATTATAAGCAGTTAATGATGAAGTTGTGGTTGTTCACGTATTTAGTTGTGGTGGTTCACAGTTGTGGTGGTTCACCAATTTAGTTGCAGTGGTTCACAGATCATTTTATATTTCGTAACAATATATTTTTTATTTTCAAATTTCAAAGAACAAAATTTTATATTTTTAAAATAACATTTTAGGCAACAATTCGAATCGTATTTTTATAACTACTCAAAATATTTTTTGATAACAATTTTTTTGATAACTTATTTTTAATTAAATTTTAAAAACAAGTGTATTAAGTGTAAGTGTATTTTATATGTATGTGATTGTGAGATCACCACATTATTCCCCCCCATAGAATTTAATTGAGTTGGCCAAGAGATTAAAATGTACCTTTTTTTTTTGTGGGTCTGTGTGAGGAGGATAGTGTCTCTGTCCGTGAATGTCGGTTTGACTCTGTCGATGTGAACTGTAACTGTGTTATTATTTTTAAGAATTGTAAAATTTTTGTGTGTTCTGTCGAGTACTTTGAACGGTTCTTCGTATGGATTCTGTAGTGGACGTCGTATTGTGTCATTTCGTACGAATACGTATTTACAACTCTTCAAGGCTTGTGGTAAGTATTGACCAGCATTTGTATTATGCTGTGAAATGTTTGAATCGTTATTTTGAACGTTTTGTTTGAGTTTCGCTAATGTTTTTGATGCATTAAAAGATTGGTAATTCTGAACTACTAATTGTCTAGCTAGCTTTAAATTTTGACCGAAAACCATTTCGGCCGGGGACGCTTTGATGTCTTCTTTGACTGTGGATCTTATACCCAAAAGAATCTGAGGAATCTCTGTGTACCAATTAGTTTGGTTATTACTAGCCATTATTGACGCTTTTAACTGTCTGTGAAATCTTTCGATCATCCCGTTTGATTGTGGATGGTACGATGAAGTAAAAATGTGGTGAGAACCGATGTCTTTAATAAATTGTTTAAATGTGTTAGACGTGAACTGTGGTCCTCGGTCAGAAATGATTTCAATTGGCACGCCAAATCGTGAAATGAATTCTCTATGGAATGTGTCGATTATTGTTGTGGTCTCTATGTTCTTGAGTGGGTAGGCTTCAGGCCAACGTGTATTTCGGTCAATCGCGGTTAGAAGATATTTATATCCGTTCGATATTGGTAAGGGACCAACAATGTCAATGTGGATGTGTTCGAAACGGCCGTGTGGAATGTGTATCTTGTGTGGTAATGTCTTTGTATGTCGGTGTACTTTAGCTTTCTGACAACTAATACATTCTTGAGTCCATTTATTAATTTCTAAATTCATGTTTGGCCAAAAATATCATTCTGTTATAAGTCGTCGGGTACCTCTTGTCCCTGGATGTGAAATATTGTGTATTTGGTCAAAAATTGTCTTACGTAAAGATTGTGGAATATATGGGCGTGTGTTGTCTGTGGAGTGATCGCACCAAATTTCAATGTTCATGAATGGAATTTTGATTTGTTCAAATTTGTATAACGTTTGATCTAATATGTCTTTAAGTTCTGTATCTGTGTTTTGTTCGCAATGTAATAGTTTGAGATTAAGATCGGGTGTTTTGAGTTCTTCTACCTCGCATCTTGATAATGCATCTGCTACTGAATTATCTGTACCTTTGACGTGTAGTATCGTGCTAGTGAATTGTGCTATGTATTCTAGGTGTCGTGTTTGTCTTGGGCTTCTCTCTGTTTTAGAATTGAGTGCATTTGTTAGTGGTTTATGATCTGTGTATACTGTAAAAATATTACCTTCGAGGTAGTGTCTAAAATGTTTGATTGTTAAGAATATAGCTAAAAGTTCCCTATCGAATGTGCTGTATTTAGATCCTGTGGAAGTTAGTATTTTGGAAAAGAATGCTAGTGGTTCTAATTTATTGTTGTATTTCTGTTGTAATACTCCACCTACTGCTGTATTTGATGCATCTACAGCAATCGATAGTTCTGCTTTACTATTAACATAGTTAAGTAGTGTTTGCGTAGCAAAACTATCTTTAATTGCTTTGAATGCATCCGAGGTTGTGTTTGTCCATGTTAAAAGTTTGTTTTTTGTTTTTGAAGCTGTTGTGACCATTTCGTATATTGGGCCTAGCATGTGCGCTAATTTAGGAATGCACCTGTGATAATAGTTAGTCATGCCGATAAATTTTTGCAGTTGTTTCACAGTATTTGGTTGTGGATAGTCTCTTATACATTGTATTCGTTCCTCCGATGGCCGTATGCCATGTCTTGAAATATTGTAGCTCAGAAAATTGATGTTTTCAACTCCGAAAACGCATTTGTTTGGTTTAATATTCAAACCATATTTGTCGAGTCGTTCGAAAACTTGTGTCAAATGTTTCATGTGTTCTGTTTCTGTCTCGCTAGCTATCAAAATGTCTTCTAAGTAGACGAAAATGAAATCTAGTCCGTAAAGGACTTCATGTATGAACCGTTGGTGCTGAGTTTCTTAAACCGAAGGGTATTCGGAGAAATTCGAACATTCCAAATGGTGTCGTGATAGCTGTCTTGTGTACGTCTTCGGGAGCCATAGGTATTAGGTGATATGCTCTGACCAAGTCCAGTTTCGAATAGATGTTTGTGTTGTGTAAATTATTTGAAAAATCGTGTATATGTGGTAATGGGTAGCGGTCAGGTACTGTAATTGCATTGATGCGTCTGTAGTCACCGCATGGTCTCCAGTCGTTTGGTTCACGTTTCGGAACGAGGTGTAGCGGAGAAGATGTCATTGATTTCGACGGTCTACAAATGCCAGATTTAACTAAGAAATCGAATTCTTGTTTAGCTATTTTCGCTCTGGATAAGTCTAGACGTCGTGGCTTCGTGAATGGTAACTGTCCTTCTGTCACTATGTGATGAACTGTTTGATGTTTTACCGGTGTAGTATAGTCGGGTTCTGTTACTAGTGAAGGAAATTGTTTGAGTAATTGTGTATACTTGTTATCTAGTGAAAATAATTTTGGCAATGTTGTTTCAGTGTGTGCCGTTATTGTGTTAACTGATAAATTCGTTAATGGGTCGATCAGACGTTTATATTTGAGATCAACAAGAAGTCCATATTTCATTAAAAAATCTGCACCAATAATTGGTTTAGAAATGTCTGCTATAATAAATGTAAATGGTAATTCGCGTCGTAAATTTAAGTCTAAAGTTAATAATTTTTTTCCGAATGTAGATATTGCTGTGCCATTAGCAGCTTCAAATCAGATTTCTGTCTATTAATTTTGAATTTTGAGGCTGGAAGTACCGATACTTCCGCTCCGCTGTCAATAAGAAAATTTAATTTATTTGACGGATCAAATACGAAAAGACGACGTGTTAATGTGACGGGTCTATCATCAGTCGTCGCGATAATAGAGTCTTTTAGTTTGTTGTATTGTGTGACATAGTGTTGGGTTGTGTATGGTGGTTGTTTCGAACGAATGAACATGGTTGTTCACACTTTCGTGCTTGGCTACCGAAGCTATAATGGTATTTACATACCCAAGAAGTATTGTTTTGAGGTCTTTGTCTTGAGTTTGACCTTCGTCTTATTCTTGAGTTCGAATGAAATCTTTCGTAAGTTCAATCGCGTTGGAAGGTTTTCCGAAGGAACTGATTTCGTTTTCGGTCATAACTTCCCAGAGATTGTCGGCTAACGCTAGCAGTTCCTCGATCGTTTTGTGGCCTGACCCAGTCAATGCTATGTTTAGAGTTTTGGGTAGTTTCCTAAGCCATAACTTTATGAGGAAATCTGGTTCCACTGAAGAACCGGCTAGAAGTAGGAGCGATCTATAAAACTGGGATGGTTTTCGGTCTCCAATCTCGCAGTCAGAAAGAATTTTGTCAGTTCTTTTGTTTTCACTAAGAGAATGACGTTCGATCAAAAGTTTTTTTAAATTTTCGTACAAATTGGTCTGTGAAGGCTTTTGTATAAAATCAAGGACTGTCATAATAACGTCCTGTGGAAGAGCTGTAACTAAGTATTCGTACTTAGTTTTGTCTGTCGTTATGGATTTTGTCTGGAATTGTATTTCGGCATGGACGAACCATGCTTCAGGACAAGTTGTCCAAAATTGTGGTAATTTGATAGATGTCGCGTGTATTTCCGTACTGTAAGGTATGTCGAAAGGGTTTGAGAGTGTGTCTGTGTCGAGAGATATTAGTGGATTGTCTCCTTCTCCACGGTGAGAAGAGTGAGGGGGGGTATGTTGCAGGCTCATTGTGTGAATGTTTAAGTGTGTTCCTCAATGTGTTACCCTAGTGCAGTGGAGTGCCTACGTATGTGAGAATCTAGGTTTCTTCCGACCCTATATTCTTACGTACGTTTCAGAAGCTACGTTGTGTGCCTCGTGATAAACTAAATTGAAAAGCAACCTGTGAAAAAAATTTTAATAAAATGTCAAATAGAAAAAAAAAGAAAATATGTATAAAATTTTATAAAATTTTGAATAAATGATTTCTGCTCTCGTAGTTGTTGTTGTTGTTGTTGTTGATTTTTGTTTGTTGTTCTTGCTGTTGATTTATTTGTTGTTGTCATAAATACTGTTGCTGTTGTTATTGATTTCGTTGTTGTTGTTATAAATATTCTTGTTGTTGATTTTGTTGTTGTTATGACGTTGTTGTTGATGTTGTTGTTGTTTTCCGTTATCTTACCGGCAGATATAGGGTTTTGTTTGTTGTTGGTCTATGATGTTGTTGATGCTGACGATGGTAGTGGTGAGCGTTTCAGTTGCTGTTGTGACGATTTGTACTGGGCTCTTTGGGTGATTTGGTTTTTTTTTTTTTTTTTTTTTTGAGCGTTTTCGCTGTGTTACGCAGGCAAAGATGTTGTTGGGTTCGCTATGATGACAGCGGTAATTGTAGCAGCGTTTGTGGTTTTTTTTTTTTTTTTGTTGTTCGGATAAGCAGGATCGCCAGTTGTGGTTGTTCACGTATTTAGTTATGGTGGTTCACAGTTGTGCTGGTTCACCAATTTAGTTGCAGTGGTTCACAGATCATTTTATATTTCGTAACAATATATTTTTTATTTTCAAATTTCAAAGAACAAAATTTTATATTTTTAAAATAACATTTTAGGCAACAATTCGAATCGTATTTTTATAACTACTCAAAATATTTTTTGATAGTTTTTTGATAACAATTTTTTTGATAACTTATTTTTAATAAAATTTTAAAAACAAGTGTATTAAGTGTAAGTGTATTTTATATGTGTGTGATTGTGAGAGCACCACAAAGTCATGATGGAGTCATCAGATAGGACACAACTGTAGCTGGATGCAATTCTAAGCTGCATTTCTAATAATTCAAAGAATGTGCTTCATGAACATTCCGGTGATCTATAGAATCCAATTACCATTATCTGTTATTGCTTGCAATTTTATTCTGATAAAATGGCAGTAAGATTCGTTGACCACCTCTTCAACCGTAAACTGAAATTGTTCGTCTATAAACATCGATAGCCCACCATGGCTGTCTCCTCTGCAGCAGTGCACACTTGTATAGCCAGGTATTTCATACAGTTGGATAACATTCTCCGCAAACCAGTTTCCTGAATACATATTATTTGAGGAAGGTGTTGAAATGATGATATTTCAGTACGAAACGCATTAAATTTATCAATACCCGCGATGCTTCTTGTATTAAAAGAGATTATGTTAAAAATTTTGTTTTGTTTTCTTACATTGTTGTTGTATTCTGTGATGTTTTTATAATAGTTCATTTTATTGATATGAATATGTAAAAATAGGTAATAAGATTTGTACTTACTTGTTAGATTTATGTTGTTTGGTGAAGCAATTAGTTTACTCTTTATGAAAGCAGATTCTCACGTTCGTCATCGGTTGTAATTTAATCAGTGTCAACAGCAAAAGCGTGGCCAAAAGCTTTAAGGTGTCTCTTGTTAGAAAATCATTTACAAAGATTTTCGTTTTTAGAATAGGGTCCTTCTTTATTTCTTTTTTGCCGCAAGCACTTCGACCGCCAAAGAAGTAAGCTTGAGCTATGTCTTTGCTGCTGACTGGCACTTTCAGTGTTTTAGAAGTTCAGTAGCTAGTTCACTTGCTGATTTGTTGTTGTTGGTGTCTTCTAAGCCTGGCAGTATGACATCGTTTTGGACTCTGTCTTCTGTTAGATACTTGACCTCACTTAATTTGGCGCGAAGTTTCAAGTTGTCTTTGGTCAGTTTTTTGATTTCCGTTTTTGATGCGGCCACATCTCTCACTAAAGTGTCTAGCGGACTAAATTTGTCCATAAGTGCTTGGAACTGACTTGCGCTGATGTTTGCGCTGGATTTGCCGGCATCTGGAGCAGTGGCAGCGGCAGCGCCGGAGGCAGTGCATGAGCAGTCCTGGCACAGGCACTCCTTGTCCACCTGGTGTAGTGCTTCCCGGTACTGCTTCATGTTCAATCCACAGCACATTGAATGCAGCCAACGTAGGCATTTATCGCACTGGATGGAATCGCCTTCGTCAATATTCAGCTTGCAGCGTGGGCACAGTGTCTGGTTGCTGGTACGCCTCTTATTACCCATTTTAAGTGTCATAATATTTTTAATTGATTTTAAAGTAAGAAAACGTTTTATTTATTGATTTTAATTTATGGCTTCATTTTGTATTTCTATCCGATCAATCGTTTCGTTCACAACAGTGTTCGTTCATGTTTTGGAATTTGTAAATCGAACATAAGCAAACAACGAAAACAGCTGATCAGCTAGCGAACGATGCCGTTGAACAGTTACTTATTTGCAATATGTATTTCTAACGATCACTGAAACACCGAATTCAAACGTCAAAATCAAACAAATGCTTTCATGTTATCGTTGTGATGTATTCGTTGAGAAAATTTTATTTTAAAATCGATATTTTAACAAAAAAATACGTATATATGATAAAACTTATTTATATATTAACATATAAGTGCAATTTAAGTACTAAAAATTAATTAATTCAAAATTGAATACAATAGTTATTACTTAAATTGCAATATTAAAAAACAAGCAATATTTTTCAACGCTTGTGAGGCAGCTAGAGGCCAATTCAAACTTTTTTTTATTTTTCTTCCAATTCAAATTCGGGCAGATCTAAACAGAAAAAAAAAATTGCAGAAATGAAGAGCAACATCCAAGCAAAAGGCGAAGATTTTTTTTCGGTTTACTACAAGTAATATATAAAGAAGCAGGCCATAATATCATTCTGCTTATGTCGAAGGCAGCACAATTGTAGCCAATAGAACAACCTGCAAACACAGTTTACACCACAACCTACAATTTACCTACAACACAGACAAGAACCAAAGCATTGCCAACAACACGAAAAGTACAAAAAATGCATGAAATCTTAAAAGAAAATACAGAAAACTTCCCTAATGTTTGATATGGCAGTGCCACGTTTAATACTGCTTGTGTATAACAGTTTGAGTGTAAGTAGCAAACATAACTTGTCAAATGAGCTAACGATAAGCTGTGTTCGAAATACATATCTCAACTTCAATTCAACAGCGTTTGCATAGTCATCGTTCGTTCAAGTCTTCGTTAGAAATACATAATGAAGCAATTAATTCAATTAAGTAAAAGTAAAAAAATTTGCAAGAGCAAAATTTTTAACTGTTGACATTTGGGCAGGGTTGCCAACCAATTTCTGCCCCAAAAACTGCTGCAGTGGTGGCATACTCGGCCGCTGTACCAGTCAAAGCTATGAGTAATAAAGATCTCACCGAGAACCTATTTAGAATGAGCTCGAAGGTTCAACGATCGCCAATTAAAGACACACCCGAAGGCACGAAGCCGCAGCAGAGTGAGTCTGTCATTAAGGCAACCCCTGAAGTAGCAGGCGTCAGTGTAAATGACCCTGTCATAAAAAAGATGGCAAAAGTAAAAACACTTATACATGGCCTGGTAGAGTTCATAAAAACCAAATCGAACGACCACAACGAGATCCAGAGGCTTATAAGACTGACAAATCTGGCCTACAAAGACCTCTCAACAGAAGTCCTGGCACATAGCTCAAGAGAAAACTAGGTGCTTCGCGATTGCACAAGGGCTCCCTGCGAAAAAAGAGCAAGCGAACGCAAAAGCGACTCCCGGAACACTCCGATAAAAAAGGCTCTAGTGCATCAGCTTGCTGTCCAAGAGGATGCTCTGAAGCCCAAATCGAGTAAAGTCGCAAATCCGTCTCCACTACCAAAATCCCCACCGGCGAATCCTAAGGTAGATTCTTAGACTAAGGTCGCCAGCAAGTCCAAGAAACGCAAAAAACGTAAAAAACCGCCTCAGAAGCTATCTAGACCCGATGCAATCGTTGCAGGGAAAGCAGGTGAGCTTTCATATACCGATATAATCAAGCGGATGAAGCAAGAGAAATCGGTCGAAAAGTTCGGCGAGAATGTCTCTAGAGTAAGACGCACTGAAAGAGGTAAAGTATTTATCCAGCTTAAGCGCGCTACTACCCAGTCAACTCAGCAGTTGAAGGAAGAGTTCAATATGGTTTTTAACGGTCTAACCGAAACGAGGACCCTCACAGAAGAGACGCAGGTTTAGATCAAGGACCTAGACGATGTTACGACACCCGAAGACATCTGCAGCGCAGTTCAGAACCATCTGGGCGACTTAAAGGTGGCAAGATTGAAGTCGCTGCACAAGGCTTATGCAGGCACGCAAATGGCGGTCATAAGTCTACCAGCACTCCAAGCGAGGAAGCTGATAGAGGCTGGCAGATTCAAAGTTGGCTGGCTCATCTGCAGAGTCCGTGAAAAAGTTGATCCCACCAGGTGCTTCAAGTGTTTCGGCTTTGGGCACACCGCAAAAACACGGGCCGGAGTAGGTGCTGTATGAAATGCGGCACAGAGAGCCACAAGACAAAAGATTGTGCAGTGGAAGCAAGCTGTTTCCTTTGCATAGAGAGCAAGCCCTCACAAACAAACCATCGCGCTGGAACCTGGAAATGTCCGTCGTATACAGGAGGTAGTAAACCGAAGAGGAGCAAATGTCGCGCCGCGCAAACCGTCTGAGACCTTAGCCCAACGCTATTTCGAGCGAGCCCTATAACGCAAAAGCTCCAGGAGTTTGGCCGTCATATGGTTCTGCGGACGGCATCCTCCCACAATGAGCAGCTCACACCGGCAAATGGTTTTGTTCGCTCTGAAGTTATAAGTATACATATTGTAAGCTCCAAGTCTATCCATAGAAGAGTTTGCTAAGACCAGTCCAATCAGACCAGTTCTTATAGCTGGTGATTTTAACACATTATCCGTAGACTAAGGAAATCAGAGAACGAACCAGAGTGCTCATTATTTTAGAAACTTTTGCCTCGTTAGATGTTGTCCTTTTGAATACCGGAACGCAGAGCACATTCGCCAACGCAAATGGTAGCTCAATTAACGTTTGCCAGTAGTGACGTGTGCACGCAAGTGCACCGGCAAGTAAGCGATGTCTACATGGATAGTGACCATCAAGCAATCGTAGATACACTGGCAACGCAAGCTTACCCAAGGAGCAGAGACCCGCAAAGTGAAGCATCATACAAGGTCGAAACGCTAGATAAAGGTGTATTAACAGCAATGATGGCTGACATTAACCTCACTGGCACAGCGCAGGATATGGCAAAGCAAACAACAGCGGTACAGAAAAGGGCTTGTGACACGGCGATGTTGTTGCGAAGACCAAGCAAGCAGCACACAAACATGTGTGCTGGTGATCTGCAGAAATCGTGGCACGTAGCCAATGCCATCAAGCCAGAAGAAGGTAATACCGCACGAGAGGGACCGGTAGGTTTGATGAACTTCGTAAGGTCTATAGAGACCACAGGAAGCTGCCGAAATATGTGATCTGTTTGAGGAAGTGCGAATGCTTCTTGCAGCTATGCAATGACGCAGACGTCACTCCATGGGATACAGCATATCGATTGGTCATGAAGAAGAAGAATTCGTTCGGACGACCACCACCCAAATGTCCTCATATACTTAACCGCATAATAAGCGCACTCTTCCCGCAGCAACCACAGATGCAGCCTGTTACTGATGATGGCAACGTGCATCCCATTTCTATGGTTACAGCGCAGGAGATCATGAGAATGCTGTCCACAACTACAAGACCTCAGGTTCAGATAAAATTCCAAAATGCGCACTAAAATTGCCATCACGTTGCAAACACAAGCGTTCGTACAGCTGTATAACGCTTGTCTTACAGAGAGCATATTCCTCCCACAATGGAAGACGAAAAAGCTCGTGCTTATACCAAGATAGTGGCTCTCCAGATGATCCCTCGGACTACCGACTTATATGTCTGCTTGACACGATAGGCAAGATCTTCGAGCGAATGCTGTGCAAACGCCTTGAAGAAGCAATCCAAGCCAGAGGAGGACTTTCGAATCAAAAGCTTGGGTTCCGAAAGTCGCATTCAACATCCGACGCCATAAATCCTGTAACAAACATGGCAGAGAAAGCTATTGAAAGTAAAAGATGGAAGAAGGACGCAAAGCAGTACTGCCTCGTGAGAACGCTGGATGTGCGCAACGCCATTAACTCCGAAAACTGGGAGAATATAATGAAAGCGCTCGCAGAATTTGGGTAATAGCCGGGTAATAGCATTCTCCGTTCTAAGACTCACAGTTATAAGACTCACAGTTCCCACAGGTGTCAAGATTGTCAGCTTTGCGGACGACCTAGCGGTTGTGACAACTGCAAAACACCTCGAAGAAGTCAAAGCGTGCAGTAGTGTTGCAATTGGCACTATATATAGCTGGCTTTTATCAGTGGGGATTTTCCTAGCCGAACATAAAACTGAGGCGATACTCTGAAGCTGTCGCAAAAAGAAGGAAGTTACAAGCATGAATGTTAAAGGGACGGTGATACAACCAAAGCCATTTATTAAATACCTTGGTTTAATGATTGACTCCCGATTAACATTTAAACAGTATTTCCAGTATGCCCACAAAAAAGAATCCGGCGCATGTATGGCCCTATCGAGATAATGCCTAACACGAGAGGCCCCAAACAAGCACGCAATACACTACTCCTTAATATAGTACGATCTGTCGTGATTTATGGGTCAACGGTATGGGTCTCAGCAATGAAGACGAAGTCTTACCGGCGAGGTATTGAATCTTTTTACAGACTCGGCGCACTCAGGGTATGTTGTGCCTTTAGAACATTTTCCTAAGATGCAAAATTAGTCCTAGCAAGCTCGATATTCATCGACCTTCTCCTGGATGAGACGCTTCTGACGGCCAATAACAGCGCGTCCATTTGCAAGAAAGTTGCTAGAGAAAGAAGCATGCTGAAATGGTAAGACCGCTGGAATAGATCTCTAAAGGGTCGCTGGACATACCAGCTCATCCCGAACATAGCAGATTGGTGCAATAGAAGTCATGGCTCAGTGAACTTCTATCTGACACCGATTTTGAGCGGCCATGGGTGCTTCAGGGCATACTTGTTCAAATTTAACCACCCGGCAAATCCATACTGATCACAATGCTCTTCAAATACAATTAATGATGCAAACAATGCTTTATTTAAGTGCCCCAAGTTCGATAATGCCCGCCTTGAGGCTTCGAAAAGTCTCGGGGCAACAGTGATACAACAAAATTTGGTGTCCCTAATGCTGAAAATCGAAGCAAACTGTTTAGTGGTCAGTACCCTCGCTAAAAGCATAAAGGCCTAGTAAGCCTCGCATGGCACAGCAGCGCATGGCTCAACAAGTGTCACTTGGCGATCTGTTCAATGCGATTAGCGTTTATCTGATTATGCACAACAAGACAACGCATGGCAATGCTCAGATAAAAACAGAAATTCAACGCTGAATACATAGATAAACATGGAAGATCTGTTTTATTTTGATATCTTTGTATCTTCTATGCATTTGACGTTTTGCCGAAACAGTTTTGCATAATCAGCACTTTTTTCACTATGTGTAAGCTGCTTATCTATGTACCATGCGCTGCTGTGCCATGCTAGGCTAACTAGACCATAACAGAAGAATTGTGAAAAGTTGAGCGTTCACAAAACACAGTAGGCTGAGTAGAGTACTTCACGTCTATTCACCCCTTAAACAACGGTTATTAGCCATCCAGTTTTCAGTTTAGTGCTGCTCCCATGCCCCGTGAAGTCATGCTTTGTTAAGGTACCGGGTTCACAAAGGGACGAATTTTCAAAGCGGAGGTTCAGATTTAGTGCGTAAGAATCGTACACCTCACCTGTACGGTGGCTCCTTTTGAAATTTTGAATTTGAAAAATTTTGTAATTTTCGGACAGTTAATTAAAATTTTTTTCAGGTTGCTTTTATTTTTAGCTTTTCACGAGGCACACACCGTAGCTTTTAAAACGTATGTAAGACAAAAGGGACGTAAGAAACCTATTGTCTCACATCTGTAGACATTCCACTGCACTAGGGAAACATATATAGGAACACATTTTAAAATAAACTATGAGTCTTTCACACACACCACCACCCCACGCCAAACAACCCCCCACTTCCTTACACTCTTCCAACCCTCTCTCACATCTGATAAACCTACAAAAGGAAATAGTCAATTTATTTTATGCACCAATGCATCCAGAAATTCAAGCGGCGTCAGTAAAATGGCCACAGTTTTGGACCACTAGTCCCGACGTATGGTTCACCCGCAGAAATACAATTTCAGGCAAAAAGACAATTACCTCAAGAGGTAATTGTAATTGTGCTAGACTTCATACAGAAACCTTCATCCTCAAATTTGTATGAAGGCTAAAGGGGGCCTTGATTGACAGACACTCTTTAAGAGAAGCCAAGAGGTTCGACAAAATTTTGTCTGGCACTGATATGGGTTGCCCAAAAGCCATCTCAATTTTATAGGTCACTTATAATGTTAGCCGGTACTACAGTCGAAAGCGGCTTAGTTTATAAAATTTGGCCTCGAAAGCTCCCCAAAAGCATTAATATTGCTTTGATCTGGTCATAGAGAGCTAGAGGAACATTTGAAACTAACTGACAATTTGTGGGAAGCTATGTCAGAATCCAAAGACGCTTCAGTTGGCAATCATGCCCAGCCAACTGAAAAAACTCTGAGCTTGCGATGATAACGCAATCATTTGCTGAAACAACATCAAAAATTCAAGAAAGTGTCAACAAACTTACAATTGAGGTTCAAGAGTTGAAAAACGAACGATACCGTAATCATTCACGTTCGAACTCAAGAGAGACTAATATTCGAAGATTTTCAAGACGTAGATTCCCTTCAAGAAGTGTGACACGACAACGATCTGCCAACTGGGTATGTAGATACCAGTTTAGGTTCGATAGGGCAGCTAGGCAATGTGAACAACCATGCTCATTCGGTCAAAAAGACACCTAACACAACCCAAAAAACTCAACAAACTAAGTGACGCCATCATTACGACGGCTAATGATGAAAGCGAAAAAATACTCACACGCCGCCTTTTTATTTACGATAACGGCAATCACATAAACTTTTTGATAGACAGTGGAGCAGAAGTTTCCGTTCTTCCAGTAAATAAATTCAAAACAAACAAGAAAAATTCAGACTTAATACTAACAGCAGCTAAAGGCCTAACCAAAATAGATGATTTGCTCCGTAACGAGTGAAGACGAAAAAGTTCGCTTAAATTCATTTCAATGTTTTAACCCAAAATGAACAAACGTAAACTTATCGAAACTAAACGAAACATTTTGACGAAATGTTCTGTTCGGTAACAACCGAACTTTTAGCGTCTCAACTCGTCAACAACAACTGTGCAAAGCAGTCTTCTTCTTATTTCAGCCGATTGATGGTACTCGTTTCATTTTGAGTTAAATGTCAAAACAGACGTAACGATTGAAAACGTTCGGCAAGTTGCAATCGTCTCGTTTCATCTATTTTGGTAAGGTCTTAACAGTAGCGCAATCTCAACTTTCGGTATTGACATTACTTAACGTCAATTTGAAACTAAGACGCGATTTCCCTTTTACGTTTATACTAGCAGACATTACAAGACCCATCATAGGAGCAGATTTCCTTACGAAATATGGACTCTTGATAGACTTAAAACACAAGAAACTAATTGATCCCCTTACACAGCTGTCAGTTAACGCAATCACAGCATTTACAGAAACATCACTACCCAAACTAATTACATTAGACAAGAAATATACAAATATACTCAAAAACTACCCATCATTAACAGCAGAACCCGACTACAACAAACCAGTTAAACACAAAACAGAACATCACATAACTACAAAAGGACAGTTACCTTTTTCAAGACCAAGACGCCTTGACTCCAACAAATACAGAATTGCGAAACAGGAATTTGACTTCTTAATCAAAGCAGGCATCTGCCGTCCATGACTCCATGTCAGCGTCTCCACTACATCTACTACCGAAAAAAGATGTGAACGACTGGAGATCCTGTGGTGACTATAGAAGACTAAACGCAATTACAGTCCCAGACCGCTACCCTCTACCACACATACACGACCTATCTATTGACTTACACAACAAACACATATTTTCGAAATTAGAGCTAGTTAGAGCATACCACCAAATCTCCATGGCCACAGAACATATACATAAAACCGCGATACTACACCGTTCGGAATCTTTGAGTTTCTGAGAATCCCATTCGGTTTAAGAAATGAAGCTCAAACATTCCAACGATTTATCAACGAAGTATTAAGAAAACTTGACTTCGTATTTGTATACCTCGACGACATTCTAGTAGCCAGCGAGACAGAAGAAGAACACGTTAAACATCTTAATTTAGTTTTCGAACGACTAGACAAATACGGACTAAACATTAAACCAAACAAATGAATTTTCGGCGTAGACAGAATAAATTTTTCAAGTTATGATATTTCAAACAAAGGCATACAACCATCTCCCGATAGAATTCAATACATTGTTGACTATCCAAAACCAGAAACACTTTAACAAATGCAGAAATTCATCGGGATGATGAACTCACACATATTTACGAAATGATAACTTCAGCATCAAAAACAAAGGACAAACACTTAAAATGGACAGAAAACACAACAGAAGCATTCGCAACGATAAAAGAAAAAACTTTCTTTGCGACTAATGAAGTGCTATTTAATCATTTTAATAGCACAGCAAAACTTTCTAGCGTTGTGGATGCATCTAACACTGCTATCAGTGCAGTTTTACAATAAGAACACAAGCAGTAAACAGAACTACTAGCTTTCTTTTCAAAGAAATTATCACCATCAGAGACAAAATACAGTACGTTCGATCGCAAATTTTTAGCTATTTGCCTTACAATTAAACACTTTAGGCAGCGTGCATAGTGAAGCTATGAGCGTTTCGTTGCTGTGCTGTTAGCGAAGCGTTTTGGTGCTGTGCTACTGAAAGCGTTTTGCGAAGCGTTTGAGGGCGCACGGTGAAGATTTTCTGTGAGATGGAGTCATCTTCAGAAGAAGAGTTTTTACAAGAAAGTATATGTATGAAATTTTTAAAAACTAAAATAAAAAGAAAGCCATTGAACGAAATAAATGCATGAAATTCTTATAATATCCAAAATGTAATAAATTAATTAAAAATAATTTTCTTCCTTAATTTCTTAGGAAACTTTATTCCACAATTTATCCACAAAAATCCTGTTGTGGTAATGCTTATGTTTCTGATCCCAAAGAGGAACCCAAACAAAAACTGGTGATATTAATTTTTTAGCATCCATATTCCTTCCACACAAAAATATTTAATAAGTTCAATTCAACCATTTTAACTGGAAACATTTGTTTTCCTTCAAGCGAGTCAGCTTAATAAAATGCATAATCGTGTTTGTTTTATCTTGCTTCGATTAAAACAAAATTCTCAAGACACAAACAAGAGCAAAATACACATATATTCGCAAGCAAACGCTCGCAAAAGTGGTGCGATGCGTTTGCTTGCGAAACACTTGCGATAACAGCTTTGAAACGCATCGAAACGCTTCGCACATATGCTTCACTATGCGCACCCTCATAAGCAAGCATGTAAACAGTTGCTTCGCAACCAAAACGCTTAGCTCACAGCACAGCAACGAAACGCTCATATGCTTCACTATGCGCGCTGCCTTAAACACCATTAAGAGGGACGAACATTTACAATATACACAGATCACAAACCACTTACTTCAGCATTACATTAAAAAACAGAGAGAAGCCCAAGGCAAACACGACACCTACAATTCATTGCATAGTTTTCCAACGACATCAGACACAAAAAAGGCACCGATAACACCCTAGCAGACTCACTTTCAAGAGCTGAGATAGAGGCTTTCAAACCTCTGAGATCAACCTTAGAACTCTACACAAAGAGTAGTATACAGATTCAGAACTACAAGAGCTACTAAATAAACACACTTATAATTTCGAACAAATACACATTCCAATACTTAACATTAAAATTTGGGGCGAACAAACAAGTTCAGGAACACGTCCATACATTCCACAAACATTACGCAAACAAGTTTTTGAACAATTACATAACATTTCACACCCAGGTACACGAGCTTCTCAACAACTCATAACCGGCTATGGGCACCACTACATTTAAAGCTTCTCTGTTGTCCCTGTGTTTCTCTTTTGTCTTAGATTTTTTGTTGCGTTTTGTGTTGCTACATAAGCCCTTGCTCTCAATTCTTGCGCTCAATGCTCCAAGAGCGCTCTCTGCCCATTGCTGCTTATAGCACAAAGATATTTTTGACATATAATGAACACAAAAATCAACAAATGGTCACAAGAATGTTAGATGCCAACGAGCTTATATACATAGAAACACGAAGACAATCCCACACAAGATAGACATTCCATACGGTCATTTTGAGCATATTCACGTCGATTTAGTAGGCCCTTTACCAACATCAAATGGTTACAGATATCTACTTACCTTAGTTGACCGAAACACATGTTGTCCCGAAGCGTATCCAATTAAAGATACTAACGCTACTACTATCGTAGATACACTTCAAAAGGAATACATCGCACGGTTTGGAAATCCTCTGGAAACTACTTCCGATCGAGGACCTCAATTTACGTCCACAACATTTAGAAACTTCCTTAAGACACTAGGAAGCAAACGCATTACCACTTCTGCTTATCATACACAAGCTCATGTGATTGTAGAACGATTTCACCGCCAACTAAAGACTTCTCTAATAATGAGTAACAATCAGACAAATTGGTACACAGAGTTGCCACTAGTTCTTATAGGACTCAGGTGCACGGTCAAAGAAGATATTAAGGTTTCACCAGCTGAAATTATTTTTGGTCAAACACTCAGGCTACCACAACAAATAGTAATTCACAGGAGTCAGAATTTTAATTCGGCGGACAACTTGACCTAACTTAAAGAGGCCGTAGAAAATAAAAAGTCAAACATTGCGCATCACAGCACCAACTTCCAACAATATATACCTCGAGCCGTCAGTACTTGTAACTTTGTCTTTGTCCGCAACGACACAATTCGTAAAACACTGTAAGAGCCGTGCGTTGGTCCCTTCGAAGTTATTGAGAGAACACTGAAATACTCAAAAATAATTCGCAAAAATAACACTAACATAGCAGTAAACATTTATAGGATTAAACCCGCCTCCTTAGACACTGAAACAGCACAGAAACATACAACAAAACATAAAAACACAAAAAATTACACTTTAACTTATAAGCCAACACGGCCAAAATTTTTCAGAAGTGAGGGGAAATAATGTGGTGACTCAATACCAACATCACAACATACAAAACAACAATTAGGGGAGCGTGGGGCTAGTTGTAACAGGGGTAAATTGTAACACTTAGTTTTCGCCTAGAATACGAAGATTATTTTTACATGCCTCTCATTTTTTTCATCCTATATTACGCGCTCTTTCAAACGAGGCCCGTAAGTGTCTCGTCAGACTTCACACCGAGTAGGCTTATGTATAGGCTCAATTCCTAGCAGGTATTATAAAATATATTTTTGTAATATTTTGCTTTTTGAAAGCGTCTTAAAGATTTTGAAAACTAATTTAATTTTATTTGAAGGACATTTCATTACAGTTTACTAAAATATAATTGGTTTTTCTTTAAATTAAGTTGATTGTTATGTATTAAAATGTTTGTCAAAAATTATACTGCGGGGCAAGTTGTAACAATTTCGTAGGGTAAGTTGTAACATGTTATAACTTGCCCCATATATTTGATTGGGCTATTCGGTGCGTGTTTATTTTATTGTTATGTTTACTTTTTCTTTTGCAGAATGAGAAATTATAAACGAAAGTCTAATCGGGCAACTCAAAGTAATGAAGTTTTCAAGTTAACTGCTATTGAAGTTAAAGAAAAGAAGACAAGTGTCAGAAAAGCAGACAAAGTGTTTGATTTATGTCATGTGTCTTTATATAGATACATTAAAAAAAGAAAAAACGATGAGTTGCCATCTAATGACTCCAAAAAACCCAGAATGGTGTTTATTCATGCAAAGAAACTCACAGCTTTCTCTAAGGACACCTGAAGCGACTTCTTTAAGCCGGGCCACATCTTTTAATAGGTTCAACGTCAACGAATTTTTCAGAAAATATGAAGAATTGCTTCAAAAATACCAATTTCCACCATCACGAATTTATAATGTAAATGAAACTGGAGTAACAACAGTGCAAAAACCGAAAAAATCATAGCTGCACGTGGACAAAAGCAAGAAGGGTCCATAACTTCAGCTGAAAGAGGTACACTCGTAACTCTTGCTTGCGCTGTAAATGCTTCTGGAAATTTCATTCCACCCATGTTCGTTTTTCCGAGGCTGAGATACAAAGAAATATTTATCAGGTCTGGACCACCTGGTTCTTTAGGCGCCGGTAACTCCTCAGGATGGATGACGCAGAAAGAATTTTTATTATGTTTAGATCATTTTATAAAATTCGTGAAACCAACTCAAAAAGATCCTGTATTGCTGTTGATCGACAATCACTGCTCTCATGTCAATATCGATGTCGTGACTAAAGCGAAAGAAAATAACATTATTATGCTTTCTTTCACACATCATTGCTCTCATCGTTTGCAACCACTAGATGTAGGAGTTTACGGTTCGTTCAAAAATTATTTAAACCGTAAACAAACGTCGTGGATGTATAGCAATCCCGGAAAACCATGACAATTCACGATATTCCATTAAATCCTGCAAATAGATGTAGATGCCCATAAATGTAGACATATTTCAAGACTCAGACTTTGCTCCATCTTATGTCACGGACTGCCCCAACCCTCTTGAAAGAGAAAACGAAGGAAATGCGAGTATGGCTGAAGATGTTTCTTATATGGCGCTTGAGGTCGAAACTTCTGAACAATCTCAATCTGCTCCGAAAAAAAATATTAGCAGCACGGAAGCAATCAATGTGAACGAATACTTTATCGAAAAGAGTGAACGTCCATCTGTCAGCAAGCCTACTTTATCTCCTTCAAAAATAAGGCCTTTTCCTAAGGCTATAAGAAAACGTACAAACCGGAAACAGCGCAAAAGAAAATCCTGCGTTTTAATAGACGAACCGGAAATGGAAGCTCTGCAAAAAGAAAATGAGGAAAAAAGGATAAAAAGGGAATCAAGTATAAATTAAAAAATCAAACGAAAGCGGAAAGTTACATTTTATTAATACCATGTTTCCATCTCCTCGAAATCTTGCGATTTTGAAAAAGTGTTTTCAAAGTGTTTCCATCAGGCATATTATGACAGCTAGATTTCATTTGACAGTTAAGGCTTCATTTGCTTGCTTCTGATTGGTTGCTAATTGTTTTTTGTTTTTAATCATTAATCAGTTGTCATTACCAAATGTCAGTATGACAATTTTAATACGAGCTGAATAGGGCTGGATAGTGATGTATAACTTTTCAGGGATGCTGCATAGCATTTTATGAGATTTTGTATAAGATTTTGTTGAAATCTCGAGATTTTGAAATCTTGAACTTGTATGAAAATCTCACTAGATTTCAATGTAGATTTAACGAAATCTCACAAAATCTCAAGATTTCGAGGAGATGGAAACGTGGTATAAGTCTGCAAATAATTTTAAAATGAATTAAGAGATCATGAGTTTTAATTTTTTTTTTTTTGTTAATATTGTTTCAAATGTTGACTAATTAATATTATGTAGGTAATATTTCTAAAAGTCAATCAATTTGAAAAACTGGAATTATTGTGTTATTTTGTAAATGAACTCTTAATTACATTTGCTCAACTTAATGTTGTTACATACTTGAACTATTTTTTTTTTTTTTGCTATATCAATTGAAAATAAATGATTAAAGCAAAAACTTCAGTGTTATTTCTTGTAACAACATGCCCCAAAACTCTTACAACTAGCCCCATACACGGGGTAAGTTGTAACACCAGCAATTTTTTTTAATGTCTCCTAGTTAAAAAACACTTCCTATTCCAAAACTTGTAATGAACCTCCGCTGGTTCTTTTGTTTGCTGGGGTAAGCTCAGCGGGTTTCCAGGGTTCTTACAAGAAATTACACTTTGGTTTTCTTTAACAATTGATCTTTATTAAATTTTTGGCCTTTATCTTTAATACACTGTAAGGTATCTGAATTTATATATTTGTATTGTTGATTTATTGGGCCTTATTCCTCCGGGTCTGTCACGTCTGCGTCTCGGCTTAACAGGCGGGCCTACAAGCCACAGCACTGTTACTCGATGAACAAAATGCGAACACGCGGGCTTACAAGCCACGGACAATGTTCTGGTATGAGCAGGCGGGCATACAAGCCACGGACGCTGCTAGCAAAATTGTGAAGACAGGTGGGCCTACAAGCCACCGACTCTGTCTACTGCTACTGCAGGGGGCCTACAAGCCACCGACGCTGCTCTTGCCGTTGGATAAACAAGTGGGCCTACAAGCCACCGAAATGTTTATCTATTATCTTTGCAGATGGGCCTACAAGCCAACGACTCTGCTTTCTCCGTTGGATAGACAAGTGGGCCTACAAGCCACCGAAATGTCTACCGATTCCTTTGCAGGTGGGCCTACAAGCCAACGACTCTGCTCTTAATAAAAAAATCTCACTTCTCACAATTCTCACAATTCTCACAATTTCTCACCTCCTCTGCCTTTGCAACTTTCTACTCTTTTCTTCGGTCGGCGTATTTTACTCAAATACTTTTCGGTCCAATTGCACTGCTTCACTGTTTTATTATTTGTTTAGATAACTTGGATCACTTTCACTCTGTACACTTTTAATGTATAATACATTCTGTCCTCTTGTTTTCGATTGCGGCCTATTTATACCATCGTCTTCTTGTTGTTTGTGACAAACAAGGTACCGCAATCGAAAGTTCTGGGCTGATTTTCCAGTAACCGAAGTCCCGTACGGTGCAGCCTTGTTGTTGTCTTTCATCAGAATTTGTTTCCACATTTTGCCCAGCAATTTGCCTTCTGTTATTTCCTTATGTGATCCGCTATTTGACTCTGAGCAAGATCACGCCAGCTTTGCGCATGTGTTTGCGCACGTTTTGCCAGTTTCCAACCTTTTTTTACATGCGTCCCTTTCTCTCTCTCTCTTTTCCTAATAGAAAAGTGTATGGGTGTTGTTTTTTTGTGTTCATGTGTTTATTTATTCATTATATTCAGTGTTTATGTGTGTGTATGTGTATAAATGTAAAAAAAGTGAAAATAAAAATAAGCAACACTGGCGGTGTTCACCGAGTGTCTTCCTCGCACCTTGGCCGTTGTGCGGCTAAAAAATCGCCTACGATATTTTAGCCGTCACAAACTTTTTTTTATGCAAAGATAGTCAGATATTTAATCTTTTAACTCATGTTTTAAAAACCAGGAAATATTGTGTAGTTTCGTTATCCTTTTATATTTTCCAAAAAGTGTTAGAACTAGCCCCCCACTCCCCCCTAGAGCCCCTACTTAGAAATTATTATTTAAGATTTCAGAATTTGTCAATTTTTATTTATCAAAATATTTTGTATATAAGTTCATTATAAAAATTGTATTCAAACTGAATGTATCCAAAAAATAAAATTTAAATAAAAATAAAAATATTAATATTTGTGTCTACCACATATATATATATCGGTGATTCCATGTCAAATCGGACGCTTTTCGAAACTCACATATTTTTTTATTCTAAAAAATAAAAATATTTGCATATTTTTTTATAAATTTTTTTTTGCAGTTATACGCAGTGGAAAATTAAAAAAATTACCAAAAATTGTGAATCGGACATGTAGTCAAATAACTATATCTGCAAAACCGTTAGGTTAGGTTAAAAGGGAAGGGCAACCTGACATTGCCTACACGGGGGCCTATTGGTCCATTGTGGTTCCCTATTGTCTGTGGACCTACTGTAGCAAAACCAAATAGAATCTTAGGCACTGGAGCAAGGTTCGTTGAACCAACTGGTGCTCCGTATAAATCTGAAAAGATCCATCAGTGGTACGTCCACGAGCTCTTGCAGTTCTCCGTACACTCTGCTTCCCATGTGGCGAAGTCGGCGTTGTTGGAGATTGGGACACTCGCAAAGTAGATGCTTGATGGTTTCTGTTTCCTCGACATCTCCACAGCTTCTGCAGAAGTCTGGGTGTGGGATTCCTAGTCGCGAGGCCATTGTGCCTATACAACAATGCCCCGTGAAGACCCCTATTAAGATGCGAGTTTCATTTTTACTCATTGAAAGTATGGATTGGGTCCTTTTTTCGCAGAGTTTAGGCCAGAGATGGCGAGAGATAACACAGTCGTCTCTATTTGACCAAGAGTTATTTTTGTTATTTCTGGCTTTATCATTTATTTTCTTCTTGAATTTTCCGATTGGAGCCATGATCGACCCAATCACAGAACTACTTTCCAGTTCAGAGCCTTCCCTAGCCAATCTGTCTGCTATTTCGTTTCCCTCTATGTCACGATGACCGGAGACCCAGCAGATATTGATCTTGTGGGGAAGACTGATTCTGGTGAGAGCTTGCCGGCAGCTCAGTACAGATTTCGCTTTAGTTGTTTCGCTGCGGAGTGCTTTTATCGCAGCCTGGCTGTCCACAAAGATTGTAATCCTTGATGGATTTATGTTCCTTGATTGGATTGTCGTAGCAGCTTTCTCGATCGCGAAAATTTTTGCTTGAAAGACACTACAGTAATCTAGAAGTCTGTATGACAGGGATATTTGTAGTGTTTTACAGAAGACTCCGGCTCCCGTGCCATTCTCCATTTTGGATCCATCAGTGAAGATCTGGATATCATGTTCACTAAAAGGGTGGTTCGAATCCCATTCTTCTCTTTTTGGAAAAGAGAATGACATGTTCTGCCGAAAATCTATTACCGGGGTGATGTAATCGGAGGTGGTGGCGAGATCCTCAGGACTATACTTTGTGAGTATAGAGGCGTGTCCATGCGTCCAGTGCCTCCAAACTTTAGCTTGCTTTAGTCAAAACGCCGCTTTGGTTGCAGTGGTTTTCATGAACTCGTCCAGGGGGAGGAGGTTCAATATGACCTCCAGGCCTGCCTGAGGCGTCGATCATTGTGCACCTGTTATTCCTAGACAGGCCAATCTCTGTACTCTAGAGCAGCGACTGCCATCGCCTAACTCTTTCCACTCTTCTCACTCTATTACAACAACTTCAATATTTCTAAGATTGTTGTAATTCGCCCAATTGTTCACAGGCGCAGCTACACGGCAACCATACAGCGTGTGTTTGTTGTTGTTTATTCTTGTCGTTGTTGGTATAAATAGCGCATGCAATCGCGTACAGCCCTTGCTACGCTGAAGGTTTCTTGTTGGTAATTTTGCGTATGGTTTCGTCACCGAATGTTTTTTGTTTGTGTTTTTTTTATGTTACTAATTCCTTATTCTACTACGTATGTAACGATTTGTTGATGTTTTGGTTTTTTGTTATAATTGTTGTTGCACTCTTCAAAAATCACTCTTTGGCAATCCCTGCTCTATAGAGAGAGAGTTGAGGTAGCTAGTCTTCTCAATGGCTTTCCACCATACAATCGAGCCATAGGTTGGGCCTGACGATAGCCGTGTACATCCAATGGATGACATTGAGTCTCGTACCCCATTTGGTACCGAAGGTTTTCTTGCAAGCGTAAAAGCCACTGGTTGCTTTCTTTATTCTTTCTTCTGCGTTGTTTTTCCAAGTGAGCTTTGAGTCAAGGATTACTCCGAGATATTTTGCTTTATTGGATAGCTGCAGGGTTTTGCCATTTATTTTTGGGAGGCAAAAATTTTCAATTTTATTTCTTTTTGTGAATAGCACCAGTTCGGGTTTATCGGGGTTGACCCCTAGGCCGTTTGGTACTGCCCACGAGACAGTTGCTTTAAGTGCTATTTCTATCATGTTGCTGATGGTTGAGAGATGCTCCCCTCCCACCCGAAGGACGACGTCGTCAGCGTATGCTATCACTTTAAAGCCTTTCTCGCTGAGGGTAGTCAGCAGTTCGTTTACAACTAGGATCCAAAGCAAGGGAGATATGACTCCACCTTGAGGTGTTCCTCTTGAAGTTGTTTTCCTTGTTTTACTGCTTCCGATTTGTGTGTTGATGATTTTACTTTTCAGCATTTACACAATCCACTTGGTTATCTTTTCTTCCACTTGTAGATTTTCAAGAGCTGCCCTTATTAATTCTGTGCTTACGTTGTTGAAAGCCCCTTCGATATCAAGAAAGGCAGCTAGGGTGTAATCTTTGAAGTGGAGGTTTCTCTCAATTACCGAGACTACCTCATGTAGGGCTGTATCCACCGACTTACCTTTAAGGTAGGCGTGTTGTTTGCTACACAGGTTTCGGTCATTGAGGAGCGATCTTATGTGTTGATCCAGAATTCTTTCTAATGTTTTCAGTATAATCTATAATCTTTTGCGGTGGAGTGAATAGCTTTCCCAGCTTTTGGTATGAAGACTACTTTCACCTCTCTCAAATTTACGGGCACGTAACCTAGCCTTAGGCAACTATTAGAAATTTTTAAAAGCCAGGTTGAGATAGCCGGGAGAGTGTGCTGAAGCATAGCGGGGGTAATACCATAGGGTCCAGCCGATTTATACGGCTTGAAAGATTTAATCGCTCACTCTATTTTTTGATCTGTTTTTAAATTGGGTATATCATTGTGGGTTTCTGGGAAGATACTTCTGGATATGTACGGGTTAACATGTATTGCGGGATCAGTACAGCCAGGGAAGTGGGCTTCCATGAGTAGTGTCACCGTCTCCTGGCAAGTTTCCGTCCACAAGTGGTCTGAGCACTTAAGGTAGCCCGGGGCTACCGGATACTTTGATAGGATTTTGCGTACTCGGGCCGCCTCGCTAGTGTTCTCAATGGATTCACAGAAAGATTTCAACGATTGACTTTTAGCTCTTCGCAAAACCGTTAGTCCTACAAAAAAAATTATAAAAACTTATTTCACAGATCTTGAATTGGTCTTCCTTTTGGTGTACTCTTTTGCTAACACTGGTGTTTAAACTACGTAGAAGCCCTTAATTCGCATTTAAGGAGGGAAATATACCCAGCGGCCGAAGAAAAGTTGTCATGTTTGTGCATTTTTTTAAGGAAACCTAAGGGATATTTTTAAATGAGGGTTTTTATACCTTAAATTATACACATTCAAAAGTATGTTTAGTCTTTTTTTATTAAAAAAATTAATATTAAGGTAGATACAGCATTTTTTGTAGTGCGCTCTAAAAATGGGGTGACCAAGATTGCTCCTCCTAAATTCAACTGAAACAAAAAAATTAAATATATTATTAAACTAGATACTTAAAACTCATACTTCTCATAGCCGATTTTGAAAATATTGATTTTTCACAAAATGGCGGACTTCCGAACGTTAATTAACGATTTTCGACCAAAAATTCGTCATTATTTTGCCTATAAAAAATAAACGAAGCTACGAAAAAAAAATCCTATGACAAGTACTAGATTATTATGTGTAAAATAAGCCTGCAAAAAATCAAAACGATCTGTTTCCTGGGCTTCGAGAAATCTTGTTCACCGACTTTAAAAACATGGTTTCGAGAAAAACGCGTTTGAAAATAAGAGCCAGCACTGCGCGCTCTAGAAGGCGGTGCACTCACTAGGCTATTATTTTGTTATTTTTTGAGATATCGACTTGAAATTTTCACCACATATTCTTGAGACCTAAAGCTTTAATTTTTTAAAAAAGTTCTAGGCATATTTTCCCCCTTAAATTGACAGATTAATAATTTAAATATATTGATAAACAACTTTATTAATAGGTGCGTTTTTTGGCATCGCTATATGCGCATTGTGCGTTGGGTTTGATGCCCACCACGTAAAAACAAAATTCAATGAAACGAAAAAGAAATAAGATAAGAATGATCCCCAAATCTGATGACGACTACCGCAAACGAAAAACTGACAATGATTTACGGATATGCACCTGGAACGTCCAAACCCTTAATTGGGATGGTTCCTCTATCCAACTGATAGATATCTTAGAAAGATACAAGGCTGATATCACTGCAATCCAAGAAATGCGATGGAAGGGACAGGGTTGCTCACGGCAAGCATCCTGTGATATCTACTACAGCGGCCATGCGGAGAAGCACGAATTTGGATGCGGATTCGTGGTTGGCAAGAGACTACGACATCATGTTCTGCGATTCACACCTGTGAACGAACGACTTGCCATAATCCGTGTCAAGGCAAGATTTTTCAACATAAGCCTGATTTGTGCGCACGCTCCGACAGAAGACAAAGACGATGAGACCAAAGACAGCTTCTAAGAGTGCCTTGAAGATGCTTATGAGCGCAGCCCCCGCCACGACATAAAAATCGTGCTTGGTGACTTCAACGCCAAGGTGGGAAAAGAAAATATCTTTGGTCCAACAGTCGGAAAGTTCAGCCTCCACGACAATACCTCCGATAACGGAATGAGGCTGATTGACTTTGCCGCAGCGCGAAACATGGTCGTTAGTAGCACTAGATTCAAGCATCTCAATATTCATAAAGCAACTTGGCTGTCTCCTGATCAAAAGACGCGCAACCAAATTGATCACGTTTTGATTGACGGAAGGCACTCTTCCAGTGTTTTAGATGTACGCACGATCCGTGGTGCCAATATAGACTCGGATCATTATCTTGTCGCAGCCAAGATCCGTACACGCCTGTGCGCAACCAAGAATGCGTGCAATCCAGCACAGAGAAAGCTAGACGTCGAAAAGCTGCAATCAAAGCAAACAGCCGAAGACTTCGCTACTCGACTCTCACTCCTGCTTCAAGAAAGCACTCCTCCGATCGACGATATATACAAGCAGTGGAATCATATTTCCCACTCTATGTGTACGGCTGCCGAAGAGGTGATTGGCTATCACCGCAATCGCCGAAACCAGTGGCACGACCAAAAGTGTCGCGACGCCACTGCAGAAAAAGACGCCGCCTACAAAGCCACCCTGCAGTCGGTTGTAACGCGTGCTGCTAAGGAGCGATACAAAGAGAAGAGGAGGGAAGAGAGACGCATTTTCAGGTGAAAGAAAAGGGAAGCGGAAATGCGTGAGTGCGAGAAAATTGAGATGCATGGTGACAGGAATGAGGTCCGAAAATTTTTCGAAAAAATAAGACGCCTGGCCGATGGTTTTTAGACCGCGGCCTCTTCCTGCAAGGATGAAAATGGGAATCTAGTTACAGATATCCAGAGTACACTGATGATGTGGAGGGAGCACTTCTCTAGGCTTCTGAATGGTGACGACGACAACAATCCCGCCAATAGAGATGATATCCCGGAAATCCCAATTGTGGACGACAGCGTTGAAGTTCTGCTGCCCGACCATAGTGAAGTCTTGAAAGCTATAGCTCGGCTTAAAAACAACAAAGCTGCAGGAGCCGATGGCTTACCTGCTGAGCTCTTCAAGAATGGAGGCCAAGCTCTATTTAAATGCATTCATGAGCTTCTATGCAGAATATGGTATGAAGAATGCATTCCAAACGATTGGAACCTCAGTGTGCTCTGCCCAATCCACAAGAAAGGCGATCCCACAATTTGCGCCAACTACCGTGGGATAAGCCTTCTGAATATCGCATATAAGGTTCTGTCGAGCGTACTATGTGAAAGACTGACGCCCATCGTAAACCAGCTGATTGGACCTTATCAGTGTGGCTTCAGACCTGGTAAATCCACCATAGACCAGATATTAACGCTACGACAAATCTTGGAGAAGACCCTAGAAAAACAGATCGACACACACCATCTTTTTGTCGATTATAAAGCCGCCTTCGACAGTCCAATAAGGAATCATCTATACTCCACCATGTCTGAATTTGGTATTCCTGAAAAGCTCATCCGCCTTTGCAGAATGACACTGAGCAACACCAGCAGCACAGTTAAAATCGGGAAGGACCTCACTCCTCAAATTATACACATTCAAAAGTATGTTTAGTCTTTTTTTATTAAAAAAATTAATATTAAGGTAGATACAGCATTTTTTGTAGAGCGCTCTAAAAATGGGGTGACCAAGATTGCTCCTCCTAAATTCAACTGAAACAAAAAAATTAAATATATTATTAAACTAGATACTTAAAACTCATACTTCTCATAGCCGATTTTGAAAATATTGATTTTTCACAAAATGGCGGACTTCCGAACGTAAATTAACGATTTTCGACCAAAAATTCGTCATTATTTTGCCTATAAAAAATAAACGAAGCTACGAAAAAAAAATCCTATGACAAGTACGAGATTATTATGTGTAAAATAAGCCTGCAAAAAATCAAAACGATCTGTTACCTGGGCTTCGAGAAATCTTGTTCACCGACTTTAAAAACATGGAAAATAAGAGCTAACACTGCGCGCTCTAGAAGGCGGTGCACTCACTAGGCTATTATTTTGTTATTTTTTGAGATATCGACTTGAAATTTTCACCACATATTCTTGAGATCTAAAGCTTTAATTTTTTAAAAAAGTTCTAGGCATATTTTCCCCCTTAAATTGACAGATTAATAATTTAAATATATTGATAAACAACTTTATTAATAGGTGCGTTTTTTGGCATCGCTATATGCGCGTTGTGCGTTGGGTTTAATGCCCACCACGTAAAAACAAAATTCAATGAAACGAAAAAGAAATAAGATAAAAATGATCCCCAAATCTGATGACGACTACCGCAAACGAAAAACTGACAATGATTTACGGATATGCACCTGGAACGTCCAAACCCTTAATTGGGATGGTGCCTCTATCCAACTGATAGATATCTTAGAAAGATACAAGGCTGATATCACTGCAATCCAAGAAATGCGATGGAAGGGACAGGGTTGCTCACGGCAAGCATCCTGTGATATCTACTACAGCGGCCATGCGGAGAAGCACGAATTTGGATGCGGATTCGTGGTTGGCAAGAGACTACGACATCATGTTCTGCGATTCACACCTGTGAACGAACGACTTGCCATAATCCGTGTCAAGGCAAGATTTTTCAACATAAGCCTTGTTTGTGCGCACGCTCCGACAGAAGACAAAGACGATGAGACCAAAGACAGCTTCTAAGAGTGCCTTGAAGATGCTTATGAGCGCAGCCCCCGCCACGACATAAAAATCGTGCTTGGTGACTTCAACGCCAAGGTGGGAAAAGAAAATATCTTTGGTCCAACAGTCGGAAAGTTCAGCCTCCACGACAATACCTCCGATAACGGAATGAGGCTGATTGACTTTGCCGCAGCGCGAAACATGGTCGTTAGTAGCACTAGATTCAAGCATCTCAATATTCATAAAGCAACTTGGCTGTCTCCTGATCAAAAGACGCGCAACCAAATTGATCACGTTTTGATTGACGGAAGGCACTCTTCCAGTGTTTTAGATGTACGCACGATCCGTGGTGCCAATATAGACTCGGATCATTATCTTGTCGCAGCCAAGATCCGTACACGCCTGTGCGCAACCAAGAATGCGTGCAATCCAGCACAGAGAAAGCTAGACGTCGAAAAGCTGCAATCAAAGCAAACAGCCGAAGACTTCGCTACTCGACTCTCACTCCTGCTTCAAGAAAGCACTCCTCCGATCGACGATGTATACAAGCAGTGGAATCATATTTCCCACTCTATGTGTACGGCTGCCGAAGAGGTGATTGGCTATCACCGCAATCGCCGAAACCAGTGGCACGACCAAAAGTGTCGCGACGCCACTGCAGAAAAAGACGCCGCCTACAAAGCCACCCTGCAGTCGGTTGTAACGCGTGCTGCTAAGGAGCGATACAAAGAGAAGAGGAGGGAAGAGAGACGCATTTTCAGGTGAAAGAAAAGGGAAGCGGAAATGCGTGAGTGCGAGAAAATTGAGATGCATGGTGACAGGAATGAGGTCCGAAAATTTTTCGAAAAAATAAGACGCCTGGCCGATGGTTTTTAGACCGGGGCCTCTTCCTGCAAGGATGAAAATGGGAATCTAGTTACAGATATCCAGAGTACACTGATGATGTGGAGGGAACACTTCTCTAGGCTTCTGAATGGTGACGACGACAACAATCCCGCCAATCAGTGGCGTTCCTAGGCTTGGTGACACCCGGGGCGGATACTCATGGTGTCACCCCTATAAAAAAATTTCTAAATGCAAAAAAAAAACCAACTCGATGAGATTAAGTGTTTTTATTATTATCTTTATGTTTTCCGAAAAAAAAAACAAACAACATGTGACAAACAATAAGAATTTGTAAAAAAACAGAACAAAAATATTACATTTTCAGATGTCTACATTAGAGTGGGTCGAAAAAAAGTTTGAAAAGTGCACCCCTTATTTTAAAGATCACCTCGAGACAACTCCAAAAAAAAAAAATTTTTTTTTGGACCCCCGGGAAAACCGCCAAAATTGTATTTTTTCCATAACTTATGCATAACATATCCGATCTTAAAAAGTGTCGAAAAAATGCCGAAAAAAAATCCGATTTGTCGTTTAAAAGGGCTTTACGAGTACCACATTTTGTCCTCAGAACATTTTTACTTCCAAGGTCAGATTTGACTAGTAAACGTCGTTAGTCCGATATGCCCCCTAAAATTGTTTTTTTTTCTCATAAAATTAAAGTCCTTTACATCTTACAGCTTTAAAAACAAAGAAGTTATAATGGTTCAAATATTTGGTACAATGCTTTTTTCATTATGTATGAATTACTTTTATTTTAATCCAAACAAAATTAACTGAATTATTTTTAAAAATTAAGTAATGAAATTAAAATAAAATATTTTCCTTAACATATTTAGGCATAAAAACGTTATTCAAACTAAATTGCCCACGAATCATGACAATATATTCAAGTTTCCCAAAAAAATAATTAATTAAAACTAAATAATATCGATCTTTGCTACCAGGGCATAAGTTGTCAATAAATTATATAAATCAATCTCTATAGTTGTTATATGCGTTACATGACAATTCTCTAGATCAGTAACTCGTAACTCTCTCCTTTACTCAATAACTAATAATTATAATAAAACGGTCTAATATTAGATGTCAACTGAATAACACAATAGTATTACAAATTTTTGGGTGCTAGTTAAAAATGTTTTTCGAAAAAAAAGAAACTAATAAAACAAAATTGCCTACTAAACGCGATGTTATTGAATATTTATTGTTTTTGAAACATAACGGTCATTCAAGTGTCCGCAAAAACCTTAAACTAAATAATTATATATCAATAGTTGAAAAAGTTCTTCAAGAATTGTGACAGCGTGCAAACATAAAAAACAAAAAGAAACAATAATAAAAAAAACTATTAGTTTTAAGAAATTTAATAAAGAAAGTTCTTTACTACAATTTGGAACTGCTATAACATTTTTGACATATTAACAGGCCAAATAAAGTACTTTTTGTGAACAAATTTTTAAGAAGTTTAATTTTATGATAAAAAAATTGATTTCAAGGGGGTAAATTGAGGTAACAGGGCTTACCAGATGAATATGACTTCAAAAGTCCAAAAGCTCTGAAAAGAAAATGTGGTGCTAGTTAAGCCCTTTTTTTACCGGTATATCATTCTTTGAAATCGGATACAAAATGCATAAGTTATGGAAAAAATATCATTTTGGCGGTTTTTCCGGGGGTCGAAAAAAATTTTTTTTTTGTGTTTAGAGTTGTCTCGACGTCATCTTTAAAATAAGCGGTGCACTTTTCAAACTTTTTTTTTATGGAGACCGACCCACTCTAGTCTACATATTTAGATATGTAGGCATAAGGTAAAAAAGAAAACTTATTAACTTCGCAGTCTTAAAAACTGTCGGAACAAAAACATTACGTTTTCAGGTACATATTTGTATATGTATGTAGGTATAAGGTAAAACAAAGAAAGAGCCATTAATAAGATGGCGTTGTCTTAAAAACTAACGTTTCTTTCTTTAAGAGCTGAAAAATTTGAAATAACCTCATCGAAATCAATATTACTTGTAAGCTCGTTTTCAATGGTTAAAATAGCAAGATCGGAAAGCCTTGCCTGTCCCATGGAAGACCTTAAATAAGTCTGAATTAATTTTAGCTTTGAAAAACTCCTTTCGCATGAAACTACTGATACACAAATTGTTACAAATAATTTCAATGCGACACACATTTTTTAACGTAATGTATTTGTACCTTTTTCTTTCTGTTTGAGATATTAAAAAAAATATCAAAATGAATGGTGTCACCCCTAAAATGGTGGTACCCGGGGCGGACCGCCCCCCCCTCCCCCCCCTAGGAACGCCACTGCCGCCAATAGAGATGATATCCCGGAAATCCCAATTGTGGACGACAGCGTTGAAGTTCCGTTGCCCGACCATAGTGAAGTCTTGAAAGCTATAGCTCGGCTTAAAAACAACAAAGCTGCAGGAGCCGATGGCTTACCTGCTGAGCTCTTCAAGAATGGAGGCCAAGCTCTATTTAAATGCATTCATGAGCTTCTATGCAGAATATGGTATGAAGAATGCATTCCAAACGATTGGAACCTCAGTGTGCTCTGCCCAATCCACAAGAAAGGCGATCCCACAATTTGCGCCAACTACCGTGGGATAAGCCTTCTGAATATCGCATATAAGGTTCTGTTGAGCGTACTATGTGAAAGACTGACGCCCATCGTAAACCAGCTGATTGGACCTTATCAGTGTGGCTTCAGACCTGGTAAATCCACCATAGACCAGATATTAACGCTACGACAAATCTTGGAGAAGACCCTAGAAAAACAGATCGACACACAACATCTTTTTGTCGATTACAAAGCCGCCTTCGACAGTCCAATAAGGAATCATCTATACTCCACCATGTCTGAATTTGGTATTCCTGAAAAGCTCATCCGCCTTTGCAGAATGACACTGAGCAACACCAGCAGCACAGTTAAAATCGGGAAGGATCTCACTCCTCCATTCGATACCAAACGAGGTTTCAGACAAGGTGATTCCTTATCGTGCGACTTTTTCAACCTAATGATGGAGAAGATCATCCGAGCTGCTGATTTGAGACGCAGTGGCACGATATTCTACAAAAGTATTATGCTGCTGGCGTATGCTGATGATATCGATATCATTGGTCATAATACGCGCGAAGTCAGTGCAGCATTCTCCAGGTTAGCGAAAGAGTCGAGTCGAATGGGTCTTGTAGTCAACAAATAAACAGTCCCAGCGTCTTGGAAACCACGTCACTGTTGACAACATCTTCTTCGAGGTTGTTAAGGACTTCGTCTACCTGGGATCCAGCGTAAACTCTTTCAATGATGTCAGTATTGAGATAAAGCGAAGGATAACTCTTGCCAACAGGTGTTACTTTGGGCTGAGTAGGCAATTGAGAAGCAGAGCCCTCTCTCGACGAACAAAACTCACGCTCTATAATTCACTAATCATGCCCGTCCCATTATATACAGCACAAACTTGGACGTTGAGCAGTTCTGATGAAAAGACTTTGGGAGCCTTCGAGAGAAAGATCCTTCGTAAGATCTTCGGTCCAATCTGCGTCAATGGCGAGTACCGAATTCGATGGAACCACGAGCTGTATGAGCTGTACGCTGACATAGACATAGTTAAGCGCATTAAAATCAAGCGGCTCCGCTGGCTAGGTCATGTTGAGCGAATGGAAAACGACGCTCCAGCGAAAAAAATATTCGATTCGGTGCCCGGTGGTGGTCAACGCAGAAGAGGACGTCCACATCTTCGTTGGAAGGATCAGGTGTTGGATAACCTGACTACACTTGGTTTTTCCAACTGGCGCCAGCAAGCGCAAATAGAAATGGCTGGCGCAATTTCTTATACGAGGCCAAAACCGACCTTCGGTTGTTAGCGCCAGATAAGTAAGTAAGTATATGCGCTTAACAATATTTTTCATACAAAAAATTGCTTAGATAAGACAGGATAATTATAGCCGCTTACCTCAAAGTCGCCGATAGAAACACTATTGCCAGATCAAAAAAATGATAGTCTACGTAATTTATTGGCATCACTTTTTGAAAAACAACCATGTTTATGTCAGAAAAAATAAAAAACAAATTACAATCAAAAGTAAATAAAGCAATAAATGATAAAATATGTTCTATTTGCACAGAATGGCCAACAATCTAGATTTATCTAGATTTATCTAGATTTATTTGGAAAACGCAAAAAGAAAGATATTTCCATAAGATCATATATAGACGATTATATATAAAATTAAATTAGAACAAAATGTACAATCAATGTGGCAGAGTCACCAGAACTGGAGCCTGAGATGCCTTCTACATCCGCTGCTGCTAGAAGCATCAAAAGGAAGAGTTCTTGAGACCTGTATTATGCAGAGACGAATTTGTTAGTATTATTACTTGAGTTTCCTCAGAGCTGTCCATTTTGAGCAGAAAATGTGTTACAGTTTGATAAAAATAAATTTTGTGAATTTGTGCTTATATATAATAATGTTCATTTGACAGTAACACGCAGTAAATATTAAGTGCCGATGAGCGTTTTTTGGACAAGCGTATATAGCGATGCCAAAAAAAAAACACCTAATATTAATAATTGAACAAATACATCATTTACAGATTAAATAAAATTTAAAATGAACCTAAACGACTATTTTTATATGATGCGCAATTAGCTTGAGTATGCGAGTGTGCAAAATCTTCGGGTGGACCTTCTTTTAATATCACTGTTTCTGTGGCTACAAAACCACTGCGAGCATATTCTACCGCTCAGTAATATTTGGTCCAGTCAAGAACCTCTTGCTTTGGCGTTTCAGTGGCAGACCATCCTGTCGCGCAAGTCTGTTGGAAAGCATGTTTAAATTTGTTTCAACTTCTTCAGCTTTTTTGCGTCCCAAAACTATTTGCAGGATATGATTTTTACTAAAGAGAAATCTTGAGTTTGCTTTCCATTCTTGTCGTAGATCTTTCAGCAGATTATTGCGCATATTTTGCACCTGATCTACAAAGATGTAAAGATATTTTAACACGCAGCGGCGCACGTCTTCGATTATTTGTTGCTTTCAGGCCAGTCCTTTGCGATCAGTTTTAGTCAACGAAATCTTTTTATCTATTTTTGAACAGGGCATTTTTTGTGTATTTAATTAAAAAAATAAGAAAACGAAAAACAAAAATTTGTTGAAGTTTATCAATTGAATGGCGAACAGCTGATTGAATTTAATAACGAGTACTGTCAAAACAAACGAGTAAAATGAATTCGAACTTTGAAACAGGGTAGAAAACTGCTAAATGCACATTTGAAGTAGAATTTATGTGAATTTACTTGACAGAATTTTATATGGGTAAATTCGCATTTAGAGAAGCATTAAGGAAATAAATGCGAATTAAGCTCTAAATGCGCATTTAGCTCCCAGTCTGAACATAGTATTACGAACAAATAGGTCCCTGCTTCGAATATTCAACCAGTTTTTCAACCGAATTTAATTTTCTGATCGGCCGTCATCTCTCTACAGACAATAGACACCTCAGAGAATAAATAATACCATATCAAGTTTCTAATACCGTGGCGTCCGTGGCGTAGTTGGTTAAAGTGCGTGGCCGCTATGTCAAAGAACCTTGGAGACCCAGGTTCGAACCCCAGCCAGCGACAGAAAATTATTTGAATTAAAATAATTTTTCTGGACGGCCGCCACCTCTCTGCAGACAATGGCAAACCTCAGAGAGTAATCAAAATGCCATGTAAAGCTTCTTGAGAATAAGAACATTCCGTTCATCGCCGTTCGGAGTCGGCGTTAAGCATGTAGGTCCATTTCTCGGTCAATTGTGTACAAACTTAATAACACGCACAACACAATTGATCATAAGAAGCTAGGTCAAAGTCCTTTCAAGGGCTGAAATGGCCAGTTATTTATTTTTTTATTTTATATCAAGTTTCTTGAGAACATACAGTTAAAGGTCTCTACCCACCTACGGCATGTTACGAAACGACAAGAAACTAAAAAATATAACTACCTTCTGTTTTTGCGTATGCATATGTAACCGGCAACGAAACGTCAACGACGTATTTTACAAATGCAAATTAGAGATGATAACATGTTTCTATTGGCGATGGCAATGATGTCTGATATTATATTTTAACACTCCCCCTTACTAAAATATTGAAATAAAAATGTTAACTAAACTTACTCCAACGTTAGTGTTAAATTTATAAATGAAATACATTTAAATTTTTAATATTCATACCCATACCCATGACACATGCCATATGCTTATTGCCTGGAACAGCCTTGGTCTAGTTCAAGGTATATTCAACAAGGTAGTGGTAGTTGTTGAAATTCTCTCTTGTGGTGGGTACAGCACCTGTCAAAATCGGCTGTTTACAAATAAAAGCAAACAGTTTTCTATTTTTTATTTTCTATATTCTTCTTGTATTTGACAGTTGCTGTACCCACCTCTTCGACACGAGACTACCTTGTTAAATATGCCTTGGCCTAGTTGTCAGCAACCATGTCTTCTGTTTGTATATAACGAATTTCTAGTGAGTGATCGTTGATTCGATCGCAAATGTGATGATGTCGAACGTCAATATGTTTCGACCTGGATCTCAAAATATCCATTTCTGCCAACTTAATAGCACTTTGGCTATAGCACGTTATAGATATTGGTCGATCTTCGCACGATAAATCGTTTTCGTGTCAGCGTCAAAAAAACTAGTCTTATTCACAGCCTGCTAAATTAATTTTTAAATTTATTGTACCTTTTAAGTACCTAAAGAATTGCTCCACAGCGATCTAGTGTGCATTTCCATAATTTGAGTTAATTCGGCTTACATCATTAACGGCGAACGCGATATCCGGTCTCGTTCCTTGGACTAGAAATAAAAGACTTCCCACAGCTTCATGATAAGGAACCTGGTCCATTTGCTTCTGGCCTTGTCAAATTTGCATTGTTAGCTTCTGATTCGAATCACTCGGAATCGCCACTGGTTTGCAGTGTGACATACCAAATTTCGCCAATATTTCGATAATGTACGAAGATTGATCTAACCAAATACCATTTGTATCGTAAGCAATGTTAAGACCAATGCAACTTTTAGGTACACCCATGTCTTTAATTTTAAATGAACCGCACAAGGCCGCTTTCAATTCGTCTCGATTTTTTTTTCAACTCAGCTCGCCACCATCACTATAATACACGCCAGTCCGAAGTTTTCAATGCTTATTCCAGTTTCATGTTCCATTTTTGACTGCTCTGTTTCAAGCCATAAATTGATTTGTTCAATTTGCATACACGACCGCGGTCATAACCGTATGGTTGCTCCATAAAGATGTCCACACATAATTTGCCCTACAAAAAGGCAGTTACCGCATCAATTTCAATTAAAGCATGCATACATACATGCATAATTGCCCATGCAATTAAAAAGCACACAGATGTATAACGAACTGGTGCGTTTGTTTCGCTATAGTCGATGCCGTAACGTTGGAAAATGACGAATGTTGATGAAATCAAAAAAATTTTTTTATTTTTATTATTTTTGTTATTTGTCTTTATTGCAAATTGCATTCAAAATTGTCCCAGTTTCTTTGTGCCTGCGTTTATGCTGACATAGCAAACTGCAACACGCGCACATGAACTGGGTCAACTTTCGTCTGTTCAATTTTGCAATAATTGATTATAAATATATTAAATTAGCAATAATTTCGCAAGAAATATATTGAATAAGCAATAATATATAAAGGGTTTCCATTAAGAACTTGACAAGTTTTTTTTTAAATAAAACGCAAACCATTTGAGATTTTTCAAAAATTTTATTATCAGCTTGAAGTACAATCCAAACATTTATGAATGCAACTCGACTTTGTTCATATGGCCACCGCGGGCACGTATGCAGCGGTCGATTCGTTGGACCCAATTTTCGATGACTCGTCCACACATTTCAAAACGGCCGCTTTATCGCGTTCAATGTTAGCTCTGAGCTCTTCCAACGTTATCGGCTTGTAGCTTCAAAGAAAGTCTAGAGGCGTTAAATCGCACGAACGAAGCGGCCAATCGACTGGCCCATTGCTTGAGAATACACGCTCATCAAACTTACTCTTCAATAAATCGATTGTAATGTGTGCTGTGTGGCTTGTGACACTGTCCTGTTGGAATCACATGTCGTCCAAGTCCATATCTTCCAATTCGGGCCAAAAATAATCAGTAATCATGGCGCGATAACTATGGCCATTCACAGTAACATTACGATCGCTATCGTCAACGAAAAAAAAAGGTCCAATGACGCCGCCGACATGCTAACCGCACCAAACAGTTATTTTTTATGGATGAAGTGGTGATTCATGAAGCACATGTGGATTTTAACCCGATCAATAACGCATATTTTGCTTATTGACGAACCCATTGAACCAAAAATGAACTTCGTCACTGAGGATGATTTTGCGATCAAATTCATCATCTTGGCGCATCTTTTCCAGAGCCCATTCGGAGAACGTACGTCGCTTCAAATGGTCCATCGGCTTCAATTCTTGAAAAAGCTTGATCTTTTATGGGTTTGAATCAAGATCCTTACGTAAAATTCGCTATAAAGTGGTCTGGGCGATGTCCAATTCTTGAGAACGCCACGGATTTGACCGTTTTGTCACAGCGATATTGATTGCAGTGATATTTTCGACACTTCGACCAACCCGTTGTCTCACTGGAACGGCAACATCACACAATGAATATGTAGACTCGAATTTTTGCACTAAGCTTATTATTGTCTGTCTACTAGGGCGAAAATTGCAGTTAACGATCATAAAGTTGCGATCACGGACTCCGAATTTCGGTAGTACATATTTATAATTTGCAAACGTTGTTCGTTCGTATACTAAAGTACCATTATGAAAATGTTGAAACTGAATAAATTGACAGTAACAGTTCGATGATTAGTGAAAGGGTGCGTTCAAAAATTTAATTCAAAGTTGTCAAGTCCCTATTGGAAAACCCTGTAGTAAGATTGCTCGGCTCATTCTAAAATTTTTACACAATATTTTTTTATTCTTATTCTTTCGAAAAATGTAAACTAGAATGATTTCTTAAGCTCTCGGAAATTGCATAGAAATTTTAAATAAAACATTTGGAATGAAGATTATTCTTAAATTACACTGTGCATCAGTGAACAAAATAACAGCATGCCACTGTATAGGTTCGATACAATGATCAGTGGTGAGTAAAACCCTAGATGGGTTTCGAAAGTTTTGGTGGCTGTTTGATTTTTATAGCCCATTTTATATTCAGCCCTACCCTATGAGTCGTCGTCGACAGTTATCGTCGACGTCTTCTGTCATCATCTTGAAATTGGCACCACCGAAGTCGTTATCGATAAATTTTGACAGCTGACGACGAGTATGCGGTACTCGCCAAGTCGTTTTGAAAAACATGTCGTGTCGACAGGACTCAATACTACTCGTTGAGTTTTTCCTGAACGAGTTGCAACGACTTAAAGCAAAGTGTTTGATTTTTTCTTCGTTACTGTTAATTTTTGAATAAAGTGTAATTGAAAATGGGAAAAAAATTCAAAATAACAAACGTTCGTCAGTTTGAACATCTGGTGCGCGAGCTGGAGAAGAATCCAAACCTGGCAACGTCCCTAGAGGGAACGTCCCAGCCAATTTTAAAACAAAATGGGAAGAAATAAGCAAACAGCTAAATTCTTCTAGTCCACCGCTTAGGGACAGTGATGGTTGGCAGAAGGTAAGGAACAATACCACTTGTAATACTGGACATAAACAAAGAAATAATTTTACTTTGTTTTATATTAGGTCTGGAGAGACTTAATATTTAAAGTGAAGAAGAAAATTGCATTGAACAAGGCAGAATGCGGTTGCATTGCATTGGCGGCGGAAGATACGAGCAGCTACAAATTTCCCCTTTGGAAGAAGCAGTTGTTAATTTAATGCAATTCCAAAAGCAGTTGAGACCAGAAGGTTTAGTGTTTGGAGTGCAAGAGCCCAGACTTGAGGTGCAAGAAGGTGAGGAGGAAATTCACGTATCAGAAAATATATGTGCGCCCGATGATTTATAGTAGTTGAAGAGCCCGGATTTGTGGTGCAAGATTCCACAATTATGGTGCAAGAGTGTGAGGGGGAAGCTCGCATATCGGGAAATATATGTGCGCCATCAAATTCTGATAATGAGCGTCCGAGACCTTCAACTGCTTCCAGAAAAAAAAGCAAAGAGCAAAGGAACGCTAACAAAAGTAGTCGGGATTGTTTGCTGGAAATGCATAACAATATGCAGGAAAAAGTGTTCTACGAAGTTTCTCGAACATTGATTTCAATGAAAAATAATTTAAAAGACATAAAAAAAATCGAAGAAGAGAAATTAAAATTGCTGAAAAGAAAAAATGAAAGAGAGCAATTGCAACATGAAAGTGATATGCAAATAAAAAAATTGTGATAGAAATTAAGAAAAAAAATTGGAAATGCTTAATTAAGCTTATGGGAAAACTGTATAGCTGCGCTTTTTTAATGTTAGTTCTTATTTATTTTTTTTTTATTTTATTCTTATTTATTTTTTATTTATTTGTATATTTCTTCTCTTTATCTTAAGTTTTAAGCAATGAAGTTTTTATATTTTTGTTACTAGTCATAAAAAATGCAATTTCTTATTTTTTTATTTTATTCTTATTAATTTGTTTATTTATTAAAAAACGTCACGAGTGTGCTATATTTTTTTTTAAGTTTTAAATAATGAAGTTTTTATTTTTTTTTTTCAGACATAAGAAATGCAATTGCTTATTTTTATTTTATTTTTAATTTTGTTTCCAAACAAAATAACTACACCTTAGAAAATGTGTAAATTGTGATGAACTTTTGAGGCTGTAAGCAATTTAAATTTGAAATAAGAATGAATTTGTTTTGTTTAGTTTATTTAATTTTTATTAATTAAGTTTTATTTTTTAACATAAATATTTATATATTAAATTTTTAAATTATTTGAAATGAAAGCATTTATCATTAAAATAAAAATGAACTATTTTTAATCTTAATATTTGTGCTGTGTGATTGGCTCTATACAGAGCCGTTATTGTTGGTTGTTGCCTTCTTTGTCTTCATGTTGTCTTGTCAACATACTTAGCCTAAAGCTCAAATTTATCTTCCATTAAAAATGAACTTAAACAAAACTGGCTCTTATTTGGTCCCTTATTTGTGAAGCTTCAATGCTTTGTATATTTTCGTCATCATTGCTATTCTCAATATTTGCTTCGCTGTATTCCAAAGGTACATCATTGCTTGCCCCATATTCGATGCAAATGTTGTGCAATGCTGAGCAAACATTTATAATTTTTGTTGCTTTGCCGGGCTTATAATGAAGATGACGAGCCCCGAGCAAACAGCGAAAGCGGTTCTTTAAAACGCCTATGGTTCTTTCCACTATATTTCTGGCCTTAGCATGTTTGTTGTTAAAAACCGCCTCGGCACTCCTCTCTTCAGCAGAACGATATGGCGTCATCAGATATGGCTCAAGTGGATAGCCTGCTTCACCTGCATAAATATCATATTTTAGTATATTACGTATATTCTCATAAGGTGATTGTTTTTTACCCAAAAGCAACTATTACGGTCACCACCATCATAACGTTCAAGTAAAACCCGTTTAGCGTGACTCATATTCCAAATCAAGGAGTCATGAGCTGAGCCTGCAAATCGAGCATCAAGAAACCTTATGCGCATTTTGTGATCGCAAATCTTAAAACAAACTTTGAAATAGAATTTTGATTGAAGGAAAAAATTGTAAAGACTTACAATCATAGCATTTAAGCTAAAAAATCCTTTACGATTGTAATAAATATTTTGCTCTTCCTTCTTTGGAGCTAAAATCTTGATGTGGGTGCCATCTATGCATCCAATTACACCAGGAAACCCTGTCTTCTCATAAAAAGCCAATTTGGCTTCGTTTTTTTCACTCTCAGACATATTAAATGTAATCCAGTGTGGGCAGATTAAAGCTTCCAAAACGTCAAGCATTTCCGTCAGGATTGTGCTAACAGTTTGTTGAGCCAGTCCGAGTTGGAAGTCCTTTCGACACTTACTATGTTTCCATGGCGAGTCAACTCGGGGTTAGGGTTTTCGTCGAGTTAAGAAAATGGCGTCGCTAACTCGATAGTGTTTCCATGCACAGCATCGAGTTGAGTCGAATTTGTCAATTTCATTTGCATTTTTGTTATTGTTTTACTAGCGAAATGGATACTAAATGGCAGCATTCACTTTGACAGATAGAACCCAACTAAATCTTAAAAGTTTCGTGGAGTTTCGTAGATTTAACGAAACTCAACTCAACTCGCGTTTCTATAGCGAGTTAACCCCGAGTAAACCCCGAGTTAACTCGCCATGGAAACATAGTAACTTAGCTGATATGACCCCTGCGCCAAAAACCGCAACGTTGTAGCCAACTTCAATGTGTTAGACACTGATGTTGAACGAATATTTTTTTTCATTTTCGGCTCAATTGTCTGAAGCACATATATAAAGGCTGTTTTATTCATTCGAAAATAACTTTCAAACCTGTTGTAAAACCAAATTTTAATTAGGAAAAAAAAGTAACCAGAAATATCAAAATTATAAAACTTACTTGTAATTTGGCAGGTTAAATATATCCGATCTTTGCTTTATTATTTTTCTATGCAAAATAAGGCCCTTTTTCTGTTCTTCATCACTTGAACTTGTATCCGACATAAAATACATATTAAATCAAAATGAAAATAAATGAAATATATTTTAACACGAAATTTTTGTACTTTCACAGTTCCCATTCAAGGCAAATTTGAAGATGGTATTAAATTATCGATAAAATGTCGTCTCGTCTTGTCATTGGATGAAACTACGTAGCGAGTGCCGATTTAGCATTGAGGTGACGACGACGTCGATAGCAAGTGACAACGACGAGTCGACGACGACTTTGACGACTCATAGGGTAGGGCTGATTGTTTAAGTGCTTTTGCCAAAAAATGGTACCATCAGTTTTTCTTCAATAGCTCCATCAGAAATAGATATTGCGATTTATTGTCTTTGGCAAAGTTGTAGCTAACAATCCAATAAACAAACATATAAACAAAGCCTACTTGAAAATAATTTGTTGTATTTTTTTTTTAATTAAAATGTCAAACAAATTTTCAATTTTTTGGGCATAACTTGAAGAGAATCAAAATTTTTCCTATACTATCTTCTCCAAAATTGTAGCCGAAGAAAAATTTAAAACTCTTGTTAACATACTTATGTGATCTGAACGTGTCTACACTACTTAAAAAGCTCAAAAAGATAATTTTTTAAGGATGTAGCAAGAAATAGTTATAAGTCAGCCACATTGAAATAAAAAAAAAAAATGGCAGCTCTGAAAATAAGATCAATAAGAAGAAGAAAGGAAAATGGTCAATTGCTGAGTTTATATAAAACAAAACGGTTGTGTTTTCTTATAAAATTTTACTAAAAATTCAAATGTGGGGTAGTGTTTCACCCTAAAGAAAAAATTAACAACAAAACTTAAGAAAAGTCTGTAAAATAACTTAAGAAAAGTAAAATAAACAAACAAAGAGTGTTAATTTAAGTGTTCAAGACTTCTGAAATTGCATAAAATGGACAAAGTGTGTGAAGAATGGAGTCGATGCTAAATGAAGCGGGTGTTTCATTCAATCCCGCGGCCATTTTCTCAACTTAAGGATCTTTTGCGAGAAGAAGTAGGCATGTTCAATGCCAAAAACAGTAAATTTGGAGAATCAGTTGCTATTTGTGTTGTAAATGATCCAGGTAGCGCTAGCGCTCTTTTGCAAATTGAAACTACAATTGTTCAAAATGGCGATTCCGTCGAAGGCGATTCTGCTGGCGACTGCGCTGCTAACGGCGTAACTGAAGCACCGTTGCAGCAAAAAAAAAAAATTACCGAAGAAACGATGGTTTGAATTCAAATTTAATACAGATATCTCACGAGCGCAATTCACCGAGTCGAAGTAACGAGCAAGCTTCTTTTAACGATTTGGATAGAGTAGAGCGAGAACTAGCAAAACGACTGCGCATCTAAAGCTACTAAACGAACTAAAAGACTTGGATATTCAAAGTGTTCCGCGACATCATATTTATTATGCGTTAATTTGTCGCTAATAACAGCAAAAGATTTGATTTCTGTGTCAAGCCAGGCCGCGCATGTAAAGATTGTAACTTGATTGTAGCTAAAATGTGAAAATTGTACTTAATTTTGTATCGTAAGCCCGTAATTCGCTGCAAAATCGACTTGAAGAACTAAATCTCCTGGTCGTAGAGTAGCTTTCGTACTTTCAAAATATCTTTGTTGAGATTGTTTAACAAATGAATGCAGTTTAAAAGCAAGCAGTTGCGAATCGATTTCAAAAATAAGGGCACTTAATGACTCTTATGACTGGCTTAAAATCATGTGATTGCCATTGAACCCGCCATTGCTTCCACTTGACTGATTCATCAAGTAAGTCTGCTGATATAACTTAAAGGAACCAATGCGGAAGTTGTATTGAATTCGCAGTCTGTACATTTATTTGTCATGCACTTTTCGTTAGTAACGTCGCAGCAAACATTTTTTAAAAAGTTATTAAATTGAGAGGGGAATGAAAGAATTTTGGTTTTCATACCCTCTAGTAGAAACAAAAAGTTGGCGTGGTACTTACAAACACACATATTGTGGAGCATGTCTCTACATAAAAGTACGGTTTTTGGTCATTTTCAAAAAATTTGCAGAAAAGTTATAGGTTAATCGAATTATATCGGAATTTTTAGCAAACGATATAATAAGACCGAGTGATTCCTCATACGCTTCACCCATAGTGTTGACAAAAAATCAGGGGAAACAAGAATGTGTATTGATTACAGAAATTTAAATAAAATGTTAGCAAGAGATAACTATCCATTGCCATTAATTGAAGATTGCTTGGAGTATCTCGGAGGAAAAAACATTTTACGTTTATTAGATTTGAAGTCGGGGTTCCACCAAATCAAAATGGAAGAAAGTTCAATTAAATATACTTCATTTGTAGTACCTAATGGATATTTTGAATTTCTTCGTTTGCCTTTTGGGCTGAAAAATGGCCCTGCAATTTTCCAAAGATTTATAACGAAAATTTGATGACACTTTGTTGATAAAAATGAAATAATAGTTTATATTGATGACTTTGTTATAGGCAGTAAAACAACATTTGAACATTATGATTTATTTGCAAAGGGTTTTACGTAGACTATCAGAATATGGTTTAAAACTTAAACTTAAAAAGTGTAAATTTGCTTTAAGCGAAAAAGAATATTTGGAATATAATTTTTTTTCTTCCTGAAGGCCTTCAGATGCACATATTAAAGCAATTTCAGATTACTCTCAACCAAAGACTTTTAGAGAAGTTCAGTCATTTTTGGGACTATTTTCATATTTTAGAAAGTTTGTGAATCTTTTTCAATTATTGCAAGTCCTTTGCAAGAAACATTAAAGAAAAGTTTAAAATTTGAATTAAGTGATGACTGCATTATATAAGTGTCTAGTCCGGTTTTATCTATCTATAGTCCAAAAAAGGAAACAGAGCTTCATTGCGATGCAAGTGTTAGCGGGTTCGGTTCTATACTATTGCAGAAGCAAGAAGATGGTGCATTCCATCCGGTAGCTTATTTTTCAAAGCGAACATCCGTAGCCGAAATGAGATATCACAGTTTTGAATTAGAGGTTATAGCGATAATTAATTCCTTGCATTAGGGAATGAAGGGAAATTAAGGCATTACCTTCAAAATCATAACCGATTGCAATTCACTGGCTCAAACTCTAAATAGAAAGTTTGTAAATAGTCGTATTGCTAGATAGGCATTGGAACTTGAAAATTACCACTATTCCATATACCATCGAGCGGGCTCGAAAACTCCTCATGTAGATGCACTTAGTAGAATTGAACACAGTTCTGAAAATATTGTCGCAATTATAGATGATGAAGATTTAGATTTCCAATTGCAAGCGATGCAGGCTAGATGTGAGAACATTGTTAGTATTAAAAATAATTTGAAGAAATAAAATATGAACCAGTTTGTTATGACTAATGATGTACTTTATAAAAAGTGCGGAGAAGAGTTTCGATTATATGTAGTATGTGCCAAAAGAATTAGAAAAGGATTTATTAAGTTATATTCATGAAAAATTAGACCATCAGGGTATAGAGAAGTGCTATAATAAAACTAAAACAAACTATTGGTTTCCTAACATGAAGGATAAAATTAAACCTTTACGAAAAATTGTTTGAGGTGCATTATGTATTCCGCCCCACAAAACCCGAATGCGACCTTGGCATTCAGTCTTTACAGTCTAAACGAAAACACATTTTGGTTATTATTGACTCATTTACAAAGTAAAGTTGTACCCTGTGCTTAGTTTAGCACTGAAGAGGTTATAGCAGCACTGAATAAATATTTCGAGTATTATAGTAGCCCTGCTAGGTGTATATCGGATAGAGGTAGCTCAAGAATGATAGATAAAAGGATTGCGCAGTCCCAGCGTCGAGAAAAAAATCTAATGCGCAGCCTACGCCATCCGGGTTCTCAACTGTGACACTTTATGAATACATACAAAAGAAAATATCAAAAAGCAAATAGCAAGCACAAGCAGCGCAAGCATTTAAGAACCGCCGCACACTACAAACTTTTAGTCGGCCGATAGTTTGATGCTTGATTGGCCGCGACTGACAAGCTAACTATTAAGTTGGTTGTAGGTGCGAACACTGTGGCCGGATATTTTGCCAATTTCTGGGTTGCATTTGAGAAACATTCTCATGGGAAGTTTTAAAATTATTTGGCTGTTTTGAGTTTTATAAAATTTTCTATTAGATTTTTTTTTTAGATTTTGGTGCGGGTATGAATATTAAACAATTTTTTATTAGGTTATTATGTAATAATTCATTGCATGCCATCTATCAAAGATCAAATATTGCCAATGAAGATCACTCAATTGCCGAAGTTGACAATTTGCAAGACATATATTGCCAACACGAACTTGGCAATGAGCTGTCAGTTTTCTTGTTTGGCAGTCATTTTTATATGTGTTGAGAATTCAAGCTACTAAAACACTTAAAAAATTAAATTAAGTTCTTGAAAATGGAGTGGCGTGGAGAAGAAATTTATAAAATAATAAATTTATACCGGCAATTTGAGTGCTGATTTAAAAAATCAAGCACGCGCGAGCAGCGTACTAATTTGTTCAGCACCATTTTAAAAATTAAATAGCATAACATCAAAAACTCACCCTTGAAATATTGCCATTGCTTGCAATGGATTTAGACAGATGGCATGCAATGAATTATTTCTAGTTGAGACGCCCGGTAATAAGCAGCATTCAACATTTTACTGGCACTAACGCTATCTTATATATATAACGCAAACCCAAATTTTGTCCGGCGTAAGGCTTATTAAGTACAAGTCCAATTTTAATAAATTTAGTATGGTTTGATAGGTTTAGACCTGTAGATGTGCAAACTGGACTTTTTATTTCTTAAAAATTTATATTTTTTAAGTTATAGCTTATTAAAATTTGCATATAATTGTTGTTGTTATGTTGTTTTTTCTTTTATTAACAGAGCAGCTGAGAACAACGTTATCAAACTCAGAGCAAAACTATTCGCTGCTCACATTTCGCTCTCTTTTGTCTCTTCTTAATAGCAACATTTAATTTTGTTGTTTGACAACTATAAAGCTTTCGCAAGCCGCTCGCGCTGAACGCTCGCAACCAAGATACATACAAGTTTTTTATTGCAATTTTCCGCTCACATTTCACTTAATTGTTATTATTATTATTCTTATTATTCTTATTCTTATATTATCATTATGATTATTACAGTTGCTTGGGGCAGCAACGCGCACCGGTGGTCTAGTCTTTTATAACTATAATTAAAACTTATTTATCCCTATTTGCAATCTGCAAAAGGCTACACTTATCCCCATTCATACTGCAAAAAGCAGCACTTTTCAACGAAGGCCGTGTGCTATTCGGAATCTTTTCACTCGGATGATGAAATCTTGACAGTCTGAAAGAGAATATTTGTCACTTGTGAGGTGAATATGATTGTCAAAATTTCATCGCCCTTTTGGCACAGCAAAAATCAGATTTTTATTTCAACTGCAGAAATTGTATTCATCTCAGTAAATTCTTTCCTACCACGAGTGAAAAGTTTCCGAATAGCACACTGCCGAAAAATAAAATTACAACAAAAACAAACAAAATGTCCACCAGTTGGCAAACTATTTGATCGGCTAGTGTGCGGACTTCCATAGCACGCCATACCCACTTGGCAGTCTGCAGATAGTTGCCAGACTTTAAAATCAAGTGGAAATCTGACCTCCCATGTGATTTTTTAGTTGGGTTTGATTCAATCGTTAGGTGTGCGCACTTTCATAAGACACCATGCCCACATGAAAACAAATCAAACTATCAGCCGACTAAAAGTCTGTAGTGTACGGCAGCTCTAAGTCTTTACGAAATAGCAAACAAGAAGAACATAACAAAATGAAAATAAAGAGGCAATAAAAGTGCTGTCAAACACATCAAGCAACGTAGCTGCTTTTTGTGTGAAACGGTGCAAATGCGAGAACACACCCCTAATATAGGTGCATTTTTTTAGGGAATAGAACTGAAAAATATATATGTATACTTTAATTTATTTATAAATATATTTATAATGAAATTAATTCCACTTCAAGTCGCCATGTTTCAATAAGAAAATGTCGACTTTTTTCATTTTTACAAATAAATTACTCCCTATAAATAAATTGTGACTACGTTTACATTCAGCCACTTTGACAAACCCGAGCTACGTCACGATTTTTGCAGCCAACTTCATAACAAAGATGGACGACATGCGCAATGCGCAATCTGGTAATATATCATTCTTGGAGGTAGCTGTTACAAAGAATTTGTTCATGGTTGAGAAGAACATATGTTTCACAACGTGTGTGAAAAAGCTAGCGTTCAAATTGAACGAACCTGTTCGTCACACAAGCCATTGCTTTTTGTTGTTGTTTGTCATCATTTTCGGCAGCATCCCTTGTTCGACAGAGAAAATCAAAAATTTTTGTAAACACGGCCAACCGTGTGACAAACTGTCGAACATCGCTTCTTAACTAGCGAACTTGTCTGAACATGGCCGCCGTGTGACGAACAGATTCGCCGATGTGTAAGCCCTTTTAATCATTCACTGGTAGGTATGTTAGCTAAACTGCGTGAATCTTTGTTGCATTCGATTGTGTGAAGTATTTGATCAAGATGGAGTGTGCTCTTAATAACACAGTTAAAAGATCTATTCTTATAGCACCCAGTCAATCCTTATTTGGTATAAATCAAAGAGGAATAACACTGTGGAACAAATTCAGGTTAGCAAAAGTTAGGTCGATTCTGAGAGTGAGGGGTCAAAATAAAGGCTAAATTAGAAGACCCGTATTGCGGCGTTTGTTTATGTTAGTTCGAATTTTTTTTAATCGACCTTCGAACTTTGCAGTCAAATGCCGATTTTCAGCATATTGTTTATATGGTTTTTTGGCTATAACTCGTCGACTAATTGATATTTTTTCCAATCTGTAATTTTTTTTGGGCTCTAGGTCTTGTAAAAAATGTTATAAAAACTATTTTTGTTGTTTTTTAACATTTTTTTTTTTTTTTTTTTGATTGATGATTATTATTTTTATTTTATTATTTATAAACAATTTTGATATTACAATAGTTCACATACGCTAAAGATTGAATACAAAACAAAAATAAAAAATTGATTTACAAATTACTGCATTCAGTTGTTCAAAATGAACAAGTGTCGAAAAGCAGTTGACATATCATAAAAAGAAAATCATTACTTATGTATTGAGGTGGGGTCATGAATAAAACATTAAGATATGTATCATGAAACTGGTAAAAGAAATTAACAATACTTATAGATATAGACACTAGAAAATACATCTTTGTAAATAAAAGCAAATATTAAATAACAATGTAACTGTACTGATAATAAGATATGCAATAAATCATAGAAAAAAAAATAGAAAAATATAATTATACTTGATCAGAGATCAGAGTATTAACAGTTTTAGGGCCGTTTTCTCAATGTCCGGCTAAGCACTTACCAGAACTTTAACCAGCGGTTAGTAAAAAATCGTTTTCTCAGTGTTCGGTTAGGTTCTGATTAAAATAACGGCAAGTTGTGGTTCCGGTAAGCTTCTAATCGGAAGAACAGCTGAGTAGAGTAAACAATTTTCTATTTATTTTACCCACTTATTCAAAAAGAAGAAATGTTCCTTCATATGGAGTTAAATTTGGCAATTTTTTGAGTTTTTTCACTTTTATTTCATTTCGCGGTACAAAATTACAAAAAAACGTAAACACAAAACAGATGACATGCAGTTTTCGCGTATTCACAATTGAAAAATTCACAATTAATCATTTAACCGAAGGTTACGTAATCAGAACTTGGTTAAACCGAAATTGTTTTTTTAGCTATCGTATGGTTAGCTATCTCCTGGTTAAGAGCTACACTAACCGGACATTGAGAAAACGGCCCTTAAAGTCAAACATAAATAGCCATGTTTTTACCTCTAAGGAACAAAATATTATTTCGAATACAACGAATATTAATTGGTAATTTATTAAAAATTCTAGGAGCAGCACATGAATAGGAGTAGAAGAAGAGAGTTGATTTGTGGGTCGAAATTTTCAAACAATGTTGACGATTTACCCTTAAGTTATGGCTTGTGTATGTTTTATTAATGAAGTAGCCAGATCTTTTAAAAAAAATTTGGAGTACTTTATAGTAGTAATTATAAATGCCTAATTGGCAATAGTTACATTTAGGTTTTTAAACAACGGAAAGCTACTATCGAATTTCTTTTTATGGCAAATGAAGCGAATGGCATGTTTTTGAGCAATCAGTAATGGATGAATCTTATTTAAATGGGTTCCTCCCCAACAAGTTATCCCATATTGCAATTTAGAATGGAATATCCCATGGTAGATGCAATTTAGTAATTTTGTCGAGCAGTAGGATTTCAAGAGGTAAATCTTTCTAGTTGCACCCAAGAGATATCTTTTCAGAGCAACAGTAAGATCTAACCGTGACCATTTCCAGTCCAACAATAACCCAAGATATTTAAATGATTTAACACATTCGATTCAAAAACATTGATTGGAGCATTGATTAGAGTTATTAAATGTTTGCATAGAGAAATTATAACTGCAAACATTATTCCCAAATGAGAACTTTTTGCAGCTAGCACAATGAAAAACAAAACTGCACGGGCTTACATTAAAACCACTTTTGTTAAAAAACATTAATTTGGTTTTGTCACTTATAACCAACTTATGTGTATAAAACCAATGACGCAAAAGATCTAAGTCATTATTTAATTCACATGTTAGATTATGCATGGAATCACTTGCATAAGTACAAGCCGTGTCATCAGCAAATGCTACAACCGAACTGGAGAATGGAGGACTAAAAATAGAATTTATGAAAATAAGAAACAAGATGGGCCCCAGTACAGAGCCCTGGGGGACACCTATATCAGCGTCTATAAAATTACTAAAACTGCCATTTATTTTAACTTTTTGTATCATATTAGCTAAATACGACTGAAACCCATTATAAATGGTGCCTCTGAAACCACATTTATACAATTTCGTAAGTAATATTTTGTGATTTACAGTATCAAAAGCTTTTTAATGTCTACAAAAAGTGCTGCACAGACTTTATTTTCATTCAACCCGCTGTAAATATTATTGCAAAAATTAAGGAGTGCATCTTCTGTGGATAAACCCTCTCTGAAGCCATACTGACATTTACTAAAAAAATTACCTTTTGACAGAAATTTAAGCATTCTCTATTTTACAGCCTTTTCAAAAACTTTTGCAAATACTGGCAGCAATGATATTGGTCTGTAGTTATTTAAATCAGTTTTATCACCTTTTTTAAACAACGGTATAACGAATGTTTTTTTAAGATCTTTCGGAAAAATTCCAAGCACCATGCTTCTATTGTAAACATTGCAGAGGACATCAGCAACATTCTAAACGATCTTTTTGAGAATATTATTTGAATAAACATCATCAGAACAAGAATGTGAGTTGTTGAGGGATATAATTATTTTAAAAATTTCAAAAGAAGTAATGGGCTCGAAGTAAAAACTATTTTGGTAAGAAGGTTCCTTATCTACACAGTCACACGAATCATTTACGGGACCAACATCGGCAACTACAGCTTTACCAATTTTAGCAAAAAATTTGTTAAAAGCATCAGCTTTTCCATTTGCATCTTGCACAACAGTGCCTTCAACAATGATACAATCTATGTGATTATAATTTTTAGGTTCCTTAAGGATATCATTAACTAACTGCCATTCTTTTTTCACATTTACCTCGAATTTACTGAACTCATAAATATAGTAGTTAGTTTTACACAATGAGACTTGAACAGAAATTTCTTTGCATAATTTTTTGTATAGTTCTTTTATTGTGAATATAACTTAAAACTACTTTTTATTGTTCTGGCAACACTGGCCCATCTAGTACTTGTGAATTCTTTACTCTATCAAATATATCTCTTTTCCTTTTGTCACTCTGCAAGTCCGGTTCTTTTATTTCTTGTGCTCCGCTCAACTCTGATTTGCTACAGGTTATGGACCCAGAATTCGCATAAAGTTAAGCACAAGAAACTGTAGGGAAAGTCGCGAACCGATGAAGATAATTTTTCAATAAATAATTTCCACGGATTACCTAAATAATTGCAGATTAATATAGTCATTTCTTTTAGAGGTTACAAAATGGCTGCCTCTAGCCATTCACATTCACTTTCCATGGAAAAACTAAAAGGACGAGAAAATTATTACTCATGGAAATTCGCAGTCAAGAATCTCTTTGAATATGAAGAACTTTGGGACTGTGTCAAGGGCACATCCAACGATGCAAAACTGATTACGAAGGCGAAATCCAAACTTATATTGCTAATAGATCCCATCAACTACGTTCATGTCCAAGACGCCACGACCGCCAAAGAAGTCTGGGACAATTTGAAGAAGGCGTTTGACGACTCAGGTTTGACGAGGAAAGTTGGGTTGTTGAAGACGTTAATCACAACCAAGTTAGACGACAGCGAATCAATGGAAGATTTCGTGAATAAAATAGTCACGACCGCTCATAAATTACAGGGCACAGGGTTAACCATTAATGATGAGTGGGTGGGAACGTTGCTTCTTGCAGGTCTGCCAGAACATTAGCAGCCGATGATAATGGGCCTGGAGAATTCCGGAGTCAATATAACATCCGACTCGATCAAGACAAAATTACTCCAAGATGTGACCCGTGTACCAGATAACACAGTAGCTTTGTACAGCAAAAATTCTCTTGTAAAAAATAAAAAGCGTGTACGATGTTTTCAATGCAATCGTTTTGGGCATTTTGCCAGGGATTGTCCCAATCCGAAATCGCAGCAGCAAAAGTCGAAAGGAAACCAAAATGTATTGTTTACGTCATTGGTAGTAAGCGAAGTCAACACTCAGGCGTGGTTTCTGGACTCTGGTGCGTCAGCCCATATGACATTGCGGCGAGATTGGCTTAAAAATGTTACAACACCCAGTAATAGTGAAGTTGTCATTGCAGATAAAAATCGATTAAAGGTAGAGTGCATGGGTGATGTTGAAATTCAATTGGCCAATGGTGAGGCTGCTACTGTGACAGGTGTTTTGTATGTCCCGAATCTTTGTGTGAACCTTCTCTCCGTTAGTAGACTAGCAAAAGGGGGGAACAGTGTTAAGTTTCATGGAAGTCGAGCTGAAATTTTTAATAAAGAGCAACGTTCGATTATCACAGCGTTCCTTGAGTCAGATGTCTACAGGTTGGATCTGCCAACACCGATGTGCGCAAACTTCTCAGTGCGTGTCAATCAGTATATGAATTTGTGGCATCGCCGGATGGGGCATCTCAGTTTCGATAATTTGAAAAAGCTTAAAGACATGACAAATGGCGTGAACTTTACCGTGGCAGATAAAAACAACTCGTGTGTCGTTTGTTGCAAAGGCAAACAAACTAGAACGCCGTTCAAGAACATTGGAACTCGTGCGACTGAGATTCTACAGGTAGTTCATTCCGATGTTTGCGGTCCAATGAGTGTAAATTCTATTGGAGGTGCGCGTTATTTTCTAGTTTTGGTGGACGACTACAGTAAAAAAATTTTCATATATCTGATGAAAGAAAAAAGCCAGGTAAAAGACAAGTTTGAGGAATTCATGCGTCTGGTTGAAAACCAAACTCAAAGAAAAATAAAGACTCTGCGCACCGACAATGGTACTGAATACTGCAATGCGGCATTGCTCTCGTGTTTACGAAAGCATGGAATTCAGCACCAAACAACCGCACCGTACACACCAGAGCAGAATGGTCTTGCCGAGAGAACAAACAGAACTATCGTGGAAAAGGCCCGCTGTTTGCTGTTCGATGCAAAATTAAAAACTGAGTTTTGGGGCGAAGCTATAACGACGGCAGTGTATTTAATCACTTAATTTAATGTAATATTTAATGACAGACAAGACTCCTCAAGAAACATTAAGTGGGCAGAAACCAAATTTAGGATTCTTTAAAGTTTTTGGTTGCCGTGCAATGGTGCACATACCAAAACAATTAAGAAAGAAATTTGACTCGAAGTCCAGAGAGTGTCTGATGATGGGATATTGCGAAAACTCGAAAGCTTATCGTCTAGTAGACCCCAAGACAAACAAAATATACGTAAGCAGGGATGTAGTTTTCTTTGAAAGCGAAAGTGATAAGCCAAAAAATAATAGCTTAAATGCAAATGAAAATGACTATGTTTCTATATATGATGATTCAATGGGGGATGAGTCTGAACCTCTTAATGTAAGCACATCCGAAGAGAACCGAAGTATTGAACAACAAGAAACCGATTATCATCATGAAACAAGTTCCAGATCTAGTCTATCCGAATCATCAGAAGAAAATTTTTACTCTGAAAGTGAGACAACAGTTCATCCTGAAGAAGAATATTTACCACCAGAAAATATAGAAGTTGAAGTCTCAGAAGTACGAAGATCATCTCGCCAACCGAAGCCTATACACAGGCCTGATTTTGTGAGTATGGCAGCCGTAACTTTGGAAGTAAATGATCCAGTCACAGTAAGTGAAGCTATGGCCAGAGCGGATGCCAACTTATGGCGTGCAGCGATGAATGAAGAGCTCGAGGCTCTGAACCAAAACAAGACTTGGACGTTGGAGACACTGCCATCGAACCGAAAACCAATTGACTGCAAGTGGGTATTTCGGACAAAAAGAGATGCTACAGGTAAAATTGTAAAATACAAAGCCCGTTTAGTAGTGAAGGGCTGTGCGCAAAGAAAAAGCGTCGATTATGGCGAAACATACTCGCCAGTGGTGCGCTACAGTTCCATAAGAGCACTTTTAGCTTTGGCAGTTCGGTTTGACATGGACATCGACCAGATGGATGCGGTGTCCGCATTTCTCCAAGGGGAACTCAGCGAGGATATCTTCATGATTCCACCCGAAGGTATGAGTGGTGGTGGTGTTACAACGAAGGTTTGCAAGCTACACAAATCGCTTTATGGTCTCAAACAATTGAGCAGGGTGTGGAACATCAAATTGGATTCAGCATTGGCAGCCTTTGGAATGAAGAAATCTTCAGCTGATCCCTGTGTATACTACAAATTGGTGGGGAATAAAAAGTTATTTGTAGCAGTATATGTGGACGATCTGTTGGTGATGTCAAACGATATGACGATGAAAACGCACTTGAAATCAAAGCTGATGGAAAGTTTCCAAATGAAAGATCTGGGAGAAGCGCGCTTCATATTAGGTATGCAACTTCAGTGCGATCGATATAAAGGTACCATCTGTATTGACCAGGAGCAATACATTAAGGAGATTCTTCAGCGGTTTGAAATGATGGATTCTAATCCAGTTTCAACTCCATTTGATGTCAACCAGATTATTTCAAAAGACATGTGCCCAAAAAATGAAGAAGAAATTGCAGAAATGAAAAATGTGCCTTATCAAGAAGCCATCGGGTGCATAATGTTCGCTGCTCAGGTCACACGTCCAGACTTATCGTTTCCCGTTAGCTATTTGAGCCGCTATAATCAAAATCCCGGTAAGTCACATTGGAATGCCATTAAAAGAATTTTTCGTTACTTAAAGGGTACCATCAATGCGAAGCTGGTGTTTACCAAAAATGGTAACAATGATTTAATGGGCTATTGTGATGCTGACTGGGCATCTGATACAGATGAGAGGCGATCAACGACCGGATACGTATTCCAGCTACAGGGTGCTGCAATTTCCTGGAGCACCAAAAGGCAACCTACTGTTGCATTGTCGACCACAGAAGCTGAGTATATGTCAATGTCATCAGCGACTCAAGAAGCTCTGTGGTTGCAACGTTTCCTAGATGAGCTACTCGAAGATACAGCTTCAACAAAAATCTACTGCGACAACAAAAGTGCATTGGACTTGGCTGTACTCAATGCGTACAGAGCACGTACAAAGCACATAGACGTACGTCATCATTTCGTCAGGGAGCAAATTAAAGCAAATAAAATTATCCTTGAATACATTCATACAGACAGGATGTTAGCAGATGTATTAACGAAAGCAGTTAAAAAAATTAAAATTGAATTTTGTTGTAAGGGTATGGGATTAGAAGTCCAGGTTGCCAAGTAAGTTTTTTCATTATAATGGGGGTATTGTGAATATAACTTAAAACTACTTTTTATTGTTCTGGCAACACTGGCCCATCTAGTACTTGTGAATTCTTTACTCTATCAAATATATCTCTTTTCCTTTTGTCACTCTGCAAGTCCGGTTCTTTTATTTCTTGTGCTCCGCTCAACTCTGATTTGCTACATCTTTTAAACATAAATTGAGATGCTGCTTCGACAATTTCTTGAATAGCTTATTTTTATAATGTATTTTTTTCAATAATCCATAAGTTTATGGCTTGAGTTTTTTAAACTTAGAAACACATTTATCATAATTAGAAGTACACGAATTGACATGTTGAACTAACGTTTCATAAAAGATCGTATATGCTTTGGATGGATCAGGTTCACAGTATACTTTACTCCAAGATTCCAATAAAAGACTTTCATTCAATTTTGAAAAATCAGTTTTGTCATAGGAAATTTGCTGTTGAGGGGCCTTTTTGCGAGGTCTACTAGCATTCTCAAAATACAAGTAAGTCAAACAATGATCCGAAAAATGCATATTTGCGACAGAACTATACAATGTTATTTTAGTTGACGAACTTAATTTCACAAAAACATGATCAGGGGCGCACCCAGAAAAAAATTTTGGGGGATTTTTATATTTTAATTTATAGACTTATTCAAATTTCATATATAATATTTACAGTACAAAGTCAATTATTCTTTTATTTTGTGCTATTGAATTTAATATGTCCTCAATAATAAAATTGAAATTAATTAAGGCATTGAAATTTTATGAAATTTTAAGACATTCTTCCAATTTCATATTACTTTCTATGTAGGGTTAGCGTAATTTTCATACGAGATCGCTAATTTGCATTATGATCTTTATATTTTAAATACAAGCTTATAATATATCGAAATTCATAACGATGGCCAGGCGCGGATCCAGGGGGGGGGTTTGGGGGTTCAAACCCCCCCCCCCCCCCGAAATTCTAAAAGAACCTGTATTTAAATGTGATGTCTGATGTTTATTATGTGGGCTAAGAGTACCAAAAAGAAAAAAAATTGGTTTTTTGTAATTTACTTTAAATATTCACACCCCTTTGCTGTAAACGTTTGTAGCTGTTTCTACACGTATTGCTAAAATACTGAATTCTGTTCCAGTTTATGATTGTTTTTGCGATATTGCGCCTGTAGCTGTAAACAGTCACACATACAATCTTAAACTGAAATCACAAAAACACCGCATTTTTTGGATAAAATATATCCAAACACCGCACAGTCTTAATTTAAAACCCCACAGTTTCGATAGTATCGGAAGTGTAGACTTAAAATTCCTTTTTATACAGTAATGGGGAAAAATTCTGGTTTTTGTAGTGTGACGTAAAATTCCTTTTTATACAGTAATGGAGAAAAATTCCGGTTTTTGTAGTTTTTATTTATTTTGATGTTGGTTTTATGTTGGCCTTTAAGATTTGTATTCGAGTCAAATAAACAGAGAAATAACTTTTATTATTATAATTATCTTCACCCCAGCGTCAGCTTGTGGTATTTAACACAAAAAAATAATCCTGAGCACCACACAATCATATGGAGTGAAATGTGGATGGCTATTTTTTTCGTAGCAAAGTTTTTTCCAATAAGTGGAATAATTTTTTCACATATTGCAGCAAAACACAAATTATAACCTTCTTTTGAAAAACCAGAGCCTCGAAATAGATTTTAGACTAACGGTTTCTTCCCACGCCTACGATTTTTTGAAAAAAAAATTATCCCGCTCTAATGTATATAAAGGGTGGTTAAATTTTAAGGGCCGATGTTGAATATAAACCACACCTAAATGTCAACTTTTTTTCTGCATTTCATTTGACATTTCTCAATTTCAGACTAACTCAATTTGAACCGTTAAAGGTATTCAGGCTTATTATGAAAATGGGCTTTCAAATCAAAATGCATATCGCGCACTTCGTGATTTTTTCGTTCAATTTAATCGTCTAAATGTGCGTATAATCGGAAAAATCGTGCAAAAATTTGAGCGAACCGGGTCTGTAGGAGATGTGAAAACACCAGTGCATGCTCGTACAGCTCGTACTGCAGAAAATATGGCTGCTGTTCGCGATACTGTGGCTAAAGAGCCGTCCACCTCAACTCGTCGTCGTGCCCAACAATTGCACCTCTCACGTTCGTCGTTGATGAACATTATGCATAAAGACTTGCATTTACGCGGTCAGAATGGTGGCAAGAAATGGCAACAGTGGATGATCAATTTTCGAAGAAAATCATCTTCAGTGATGAGGCACATTTTCACCTCAGTGGATGCGTCAATAAGCAGAATTACCGCATTTGGGCGAATGATAATCCAAGAGTGATTGTCGAAAAACCAATGCACCCACAAAGAGTGACTGTTTGGTGCGGTTTATGGGCGGGCGGCATCATCGGGCCGTATTTTTTTCCAAAATGAGGCTGGTCAGGCAGTTACTGTGAATGGTGTTCGGTAGCGAGAGATGATAACGAACTTTTTATGGCCCGAATTGGAAGATATGGATGTGGACGATATGTGGTTTCAACAGAACGGTGCCACTTGCCACACAGCTAACGAAACAATGGCTCTTTTGCGCGACAAATTCAATGGCCGTGTTATCTCACGTGGTGGCGATGTCATTTGGCCACCAATCATGTGATTTGACACCGTTGGACTTCTTTCTTTGGGGTTATTTGAAAGAAAAGGTGTACGTCGATAAGCCAGCAACAATTCAAAAGCTAAAGGATGAGATAATTCGGCGGCGGGGTGCAATAAGGCCAACGGCAATTTTATTTATTCCATTTGAAAAAGAAATTGAGCCAATTTGGCCTTATTTCCCTTTAAAAGGAACCAATAACGCCATCAAATAAGTTTTTTAGTTTTATTTAATGAAAAATTAAAGATATAAAGTATTGGAATAATTGTACTTAAGGGCCCATGCTCCTTTTTTCTTTTTTTTCTAAATGTGCATTTGGAGCTCCTAATGCACATGCTGCAAAAAAAGGTCGGTCTTAAATGGTTTAGGAGATACAAATCGTGAAAGTTTGAAAAATGTACATATTTTGGAATAATTGCACTCTAGGTACACGCTTCTTTTTTTTTTTTTTTGTTTTTTAAATGTGTATGGAACTTCTAAATCTAATGCTGCAAAAAAAAAAAAAAATAGGTAGGTCTCAAATGGTTTAGGAGATAAAAATTGTGAAAGTCTGAAAAATTTACATATTTTTTTATTGAGAAGACTAGGATATCTTATTCTAATAATAGAAATATATATCCGTTTGAAGCGAAAAATATGATCGTTTAAATGCTCAAGAACATACATCCTTTTGTAAGTGGTCGAGAAAAAAATGTAAAATATAAACGTAAAAGTTATGAATGAAAATTTATAATATATGCGCGATTTTTACTAAAATTTTTAATGAAGCTTTAATATTATAAAGAATGAGCGCCGCAGGTTTATAATAAATCGCCGCGATTTTTAATAAAAATTTTTTGCCTGCGGCGCTCATTCCTTATAATATTAAAACTCCTTCACCTTCACTATTGAACTACTACTAATAAATTTTTCGCGTTGATACGAAAACAAGCACATTGAGGTTGACAATGGCAACTGTTCTCTTGCAAATTGAGTACCTACGCTGAGTCCAGTAACTTTTCAAACAATAGACTACAGGGAGCGTACTTTTTATTAAAAATAATTATAAAAAATAATCCTTTGTTTGCAAAAATTATTTTTCGGCCTTATTACCATTTTGCTCAATTTTTTTTTTTGGCTTTATTTCCTTTTCAAATGGAAATAAAACCAAATTCACAATTTCGGCCTTATTTCTCTTTGAAAAGGAAATAAAGCCAATTCGGCCTTATTGCCGTTGGCCTTATTGCACCCCGCCAATTCGGCACATTAACGGCATAGAACCTCACTTATGCCTCGGCGTCATCGAAAATTTGGACCATCGGATGGTGGTGTGCCGCCGAGGTTGCGGCGGCCATTTAGCCGATATTATGTTCCATGCATAATTGAACCATACCAATATTATCATAATAAAAAGAAACGACAATAATTTCCTTAATAATTTGTGTTTTATTCAAAATCAACATCGGCCTTTAAAATTTAACTACCCTTTATATATATAACGTACATAAATATTTTTGAAACCCCCCCCGAAATATATTCCTGGAACCGCCGCTGACGATGGCCCCAAAATCTCTGCTGTGATTGTCATTATATGCAGACATATAGACGGAAATAAACCGATATGATTGCACAGAGCCAAAAACCGCCACATATAATCAATAAGACCACCAAATTGAGATATTTTATTAGGTTTTCTTATTAATATTACCAAATAATAAGAATTTTCCATAAAGAAATCTTTTCAATTCCATAGAGAAAATCTTATTAAAAATTAACAACTACTATCAAACATTTTTTAATAAGATTTCTTATTGAATGAATGAAATAATGTGGAAATCTTATTAACACTTAACTTTAATAAGAAAATCTCTTTTTTCACTCTCCAAAGTTTAAGAAGAAAAAGTTTAAGAGTTAAAATTAATAATAAAATCTTATTGATCTGCTTTTATAAAATTTTTTTATTAGACACCCTTTTAAGAAGATAGTAATGGTGAAAACGCTACTTATTTTTGCTTTCTTTGCTTTAGCTTTCAGTCGTAGTTGTGAAGTGAATTCGAAAAGTTATCCGTCGATTTTAATAAAGTAAAATAAGAAAAATGTTATAATGGAGAATGATATTTGTGTTCCAGAACTTGTTTTCGACAAGGCTAAAATTCTCGAAACTCAAGCCATATTTCAGTCGTGGGCTTGAATGACTCAATTTTGACTTTATTAAAAATGTACGGCAAAGTTCTTGACATAAGTTGGATATTGAGGATGCCGCCGGATTTCTTTGAAGGCTTCGACAGCGCCGGGTATTTTGGATACAAAGTCAAAGTTAATTTAATTTTAACATGTGTATTTAATATTCATAAATAACAACTTTATTTAATAATGCATAAATTTTAATAAAATCTTAACAATGTGTAGATTTGTATGTGCATAAATTTTAATAAAATCTTAACAATGTGTAGATTTGTATGTAATATTATAGGAAGTTAAAGATATATTTCTAGGTTAAAGATTAGCAAGATTCCGTATTGATTAAAAAGATTTCTTTAATAAAATTTTAAAAGAAATCTTATTAAATCAATACAATTTACTTCTTAAATTTCATGAATAAATCTTATTAAATCTATAAGATTTCTTCCTAAAAATCAAAAATATAACTTTTAAAATCCATAAGTAAATCACATATTTTTGATAATATTTCCTTATAGTTTTTAAATGTTATCTCATAAAAAAATAATAGGATTCTTCTTAAAATTATGTGGATTGTCCAATAAAAAATTCTCAAAGTTTTAAAAAGATTTTCTCAATGGTTTTAATAAGAAAATCTTCTTGAATGAAAACGATAGAGAAATTTTATTGATTTTTTTCTATTTTATTAGGTTGTTTTGGCTCTGTGTGGCTACATTTAAATAAAAAAGAACATTGCTTTGGCAGTCCGTGGATATGTTTGATATAGACTGATTAAGAGAAGTTTTTTTGTTTTTTTTTACTAAATAACGACTACTAATTAAACTGCATCTTAATTTTTGTTGAGATTCTTCAGTTTTGTAGAAAACAAAAATTCAAAATTCGGGTAGCTCGAAATACTCGAAAATACTCGGGTAGAGTGGGTGCTCGAAAAGCTTGAAAATCTAGTTCTAGTTTTAACTTCATATCACATTGATAGCGGAACTCGACTTTACAGAGAACAACAGCGTAGTAGAGCATGTATGCGTATTAGAGCCCTGCATGAATATATATCGTTAAACGAATATACACTGCTTAACTGTTGTACACTGAAAAAAATGTTTTAAAATTGACGACAACTGTTATTAATTTGATGAATTTTATGTTTAAAAACTAGCTTGCACATTTCGTCAAAGTAAGAGCAAACTTTTAAAAAACATGTGAAAAGGAAAATTATGAACACATTGTGTTTCATTTTAAGTTAGTGTTTTTTTTTTGAGTGTAGGAGTACACTGCAAGCGAATAAATGTAAACAACAGATCATGTAGTAAAGAGAAAATCAGCGCATGAGAATAACTGCTAATTTGTTCTCTGTTCTCTCACAACACACTTCTTACGCTGATCTGCATTTGTGAGTTGTGTTGTTTTTGTTTCTTAATCGAATACTTGATAAAGTATGCTAATATTCAGCAATGTACTATGGTGCACTGATTAACTGTTAGCGAAATGTGTTTAATTTGAGTTGGTGATTGATGAGTTGATTGAAAAGCAAAATTATTGCGATTATATAAAAAAAATATTTTTAAATCAAATTGGGTATTGATGAAATAAGTAACATAAAAAATAGCACAATCATTTTTTGCTTTACCTTTCAATGAAATGTAAATTTAATTTTATTTTTAATAAATAGTTATTAAATTTTAAGTTTTAGGTAATCTTTTCCTCTTAGGTAATTCTTTTCCTAATTAAAAATGCATAATTGTCTACATTATTTAAAACATTGCCAAAACATACATGTATTTAATGATATTTCAGGCAAAAAATCATACTCTGGCAGGCCTGTTTTGCGTATACAGAGCATAATTTCATAAAAACAATAAATAACACCATGAAAGTAGCTTTAAACATTCCAACTTAAATAAATAATGCTTTATAATTTGTAATTGTTTTACTTTATACATTTAATTTTATTTTTATTCGTTCATTTGGGGGGGGGGGTTTAACCCCCAAAACCCCTACCTGTGTTCGCCCATGAACATGATCGATGCATGTAGAAGAACTATCAGTAATACGAGTTGGTTCATTAATACACGATTCAAACCCATACGAACCAAGGAAAAATAAATATTTATCAACCAAGGGTGAATTAACTAAGATATTCAAATTAATGTCTCCTAAAAGAATAGTATTATTGCAACTGTTACACGACAAAAAAGTGCCAATATCGCTCAAAAACATGTCCATATTAGAGTTACCATGGAATCTATGTATGCAGAAAAAAGTAAGCTTTTGGTTATCAACCAAACAACAAACTTTGGATACGTCCGAGCTTTGTAAATTATAACAACAGAAATCACACGCAAACTCTTCTTTAACAAAAACAGCTACTCCTCCAGCAGCATAATCATTATTGCAATTCGCAAAGCATTTATAACCGCTAATATTAAACAAACTTAGTTCAAAGTCAAAAATCCAAATCTCTGTAAAGAAGATAAAATCCGGCTTGTTTATAAAAGACTCCAAATGCAAAATGAAACTATCAAAATTCCTTCGAAGACTTCTAATATTTTGATGAATGATAAAAAGGCTGTTCGAGTTTTTTTGGTTAGATGAAATAACATCGAAATTTAATTTTTTACACTGCCCGAGAGGGATATTATATAAGTTATCTTGGGGATCTATATTTACCATATTATATCAATTAAATATTTAACAAAAAATACACAAATTTAGCAAATAAACTGCTTCAAATAATTTTGTTTAGATCCTCACTAGATTTAATAACCACCAGATTATCACCCTTTTTCTTGCGCAGTAAAATTGTACCTTTTGAAACCCACAGGTATTTATAGTTTTTTAATTTTTTAAGTTTTTGAGCTTCGTTGAACATCAACCTTGTTTTAGCAGAGAGGCTATCATTAATAAAAATATTAAAACTTCGTTCACAGTTGAAAAGCTTAGTGTTTAAATTTTTTCTACATCTGTACTTATTTTTCATAATGGATTTCTTACTTAAACGAGACACGAATCTTACACATACAATATTTTGCGACGAATTATTAGATGTGGCATCCCTGGAATTACGCAAGCGCTTAACGTAACAATCATCAAGTTGTTTCTCTGTTACGTTGACACCTAATCCTTCCGAAAATACTTTTAGCGCGCAATCAGGAGCGTTGTCGTTGTTAACAGAAGGAATACCAACAATTTCTACGCACCTTTCTCTACTTTGTTGATGTAAATAATCAACCTCTTCTTGTAGAACATTAACTTTATCTTGTAGAACATTAACTTTATTTATTGTGAGTTATTTAAAAAGAAAATTTATGAAATAGTAACAGAGCGTGCTGACCCCACGACGACACGACTCGAACTGAACATTTATTATTTGTTTAATTATTCAATATTTCGGACACCTTTGGTGTCCGTCTTCAGGAAAATCTGAAATTTTTTTCACAATAATTAATAAATATTTAAACAAAACAAACTAAAACAATTTAAATACTCTTACAATTAAATACAATAAGTCCGTCCACTTGTTGCGATTGTCCAGAAAGTACTAATGTTTATGTTGTTTATGTTTTGTTATTATATGTCTGTATATATGTGCATATTTTTCTGTGTCTGTTTTGTAGTTTATTCGTTGATCTGCTTGTGTGTTTATTATATGTAAGATTTCTATTGTGTATCGTTTTTTATAATACTATTCTATTACAGAAACCTGGCATGTGTGTCATTGTTTTATTTAATTTTGTAGTTTTTTCAAGATTTTCCTTTTCGAGTTTGTTTATCGCGTTTTTTATTATGTTCATCGCTGTTTTGTGAGGAAAGCTGTTTTTTTGTAATATTTCTTGTGCCCTTTTAATGTTATTCCTGTGGTATTGTCTGTCGCTTATTTTTAGCACTCATCTAACGAAGTTCTGTGTTGTGTTCAGTATTATGTGTCTCGGGTGGTTGGAGTGAAAATTAATAATTCGTCCTGTGGCTGTAGGTTTCTGGTACCAGTCCAATTTTAAAGTGTTTTGTGTCTTTATTATCACTGTATCCAAATATGGTAATTTGTCTTCTTTTTCTATCTCTTGTGTGAACTGTATATGTCTGTGGAACTTGTTTAATGCTTGTAGCGTGTCGTCAATTGCATTCCTCTTTATGATGCAAAATAAGTCGTCAACATATTTTGTTAACAGTCTGGGTTTATATTCTAAATTTTTTATTGTCGTGTCTAAAAGTTCGACCATAACTATGTCCAACAAGCATTGCGATGTTGTGTCGAACATACTGCCGAAATTGAATCCAATTGCGCTGGTAGTCTTTAGTAAGACAGGGTATTTCCCGTTTGCGTTGTTGGTTTGATAACCAGCGCAAGTTCGTTTTAGCTTCTGGTAAGCAGTGGTAAGTATGATCGTTCACAAGCAACGAAATAAATTCATGCAGCGCAACTACTGTATACAAAACCAACGCTTTTATTGCAGTGATGAATGTTAAAATCGAATGTTAAAATCACGTAAAATGAAATCAGCACATATACTGCAAAATTTATTTTAAAATGCAGTCAATTTGCAGTGTTTGCGCTGATTTCATTGTTCGTGAGTGTTCATTCGTTTCACTGCTTAGCCGAAGTTCAAATCAACATGTGATGGTATAAGAGTCAATTACTCAAAAGAGCGCATATTTATATTCATTGCGCTCATGCGTTAGCAGTGTATACTCATACTAATTCTATACAAACACCGCTTTGTTCCGATGAAGTCCAAGCACACATCGCATAGTGTTTGGCATTGGTTTGATCGGCTACTGCAAAATCATTGCCGTTAGAAGTGAATTCGATTCGATTGTTATTGGTTTAAAAATAGACTAAAAATAAAATTTAGGATTGAAGGAGGAGTTTCGGTTATGAGAAAAAAAAGTGTAAATTTTGTAAAAAAACCAAGAAATTTAAAGAATAAATACTGAATTAAGACTAGATTGGACTCACCAGCTCGTGTTTTAATTTACATCCCCAAAAAGTTCGGCTCTGTATGCATACCTACAGTAGCGTCATACGCTTTATAATAAAGCAACATATACATATGGGCATCATATGCAGTTTGTGAATACCAAGAATGCTTATCACTTCTTTCCATTTAACACATGGTCCAATAAGCCCCGAGGCTAAGTAATAAAAAACTTATTTTTGCAAATGTATTTCTTTATTCATCAACATAGGTTCCTTCAAGAGCAATACATTGACTCCACTGCTTTTCTAACTTTTCGATACCGGTTTTGTAGAACGATTTGTGCTTCGCCTCAAAATAAGCTTCAGTTTCAGCCATCACCTCTTCATTGGAGCCAAATCTCTTGCCGGCAAGCATTTTTTTGAGGTCAGCAAAGATCCAGTAGTCGCTGGGGGCCAAAGCTGGCGAATACGGCGGATGAGGAAGCAATTCGAAGCCCAATTCGTGGATTTTCGCCATCGTTTTCATCGATTTGTGACACGGTGCATTGTCTTGGTGAAAAATAATTTTTTTTTCTTCTTCAAATGGGGCCGATTTTCACGATTTCATCCTTCAAACGCTCCAACAACGCTATATAATAATCGCTGTTGATTGTTTTTCCCTTTTCGAGGTAGTCGATGAATAAAACTCCATGCGCATCCCAAAATACAGATGCCATAACCTTTCCAGCCGACTGTTGTGTTTTTGGTCGCTTTGGCCTGCTTTCATCGGTTGCTCTCCACTCAGCTGACGACCGTTTTGATTCCGATGTGCACCTTCACTTTGCGGTCGGCCAATACAATTTTGTGTACTATTTTTATGTTTTTTGGAACAACTACCTCATTTGGGCGTCGTGAACGTTCAGCATCATTTGTGTCTGTACGACCAAGTTTAAACTCAGCATACCATTGGCAAATGGTTGCTTTTGATGGAATAGAGTCCGAATAACACTTTCGAAACCATTGCTCATCTTGGACGGTATTTTTTCCCATAAAAAAACAGTTACAAATCAACACACGGAATTGGTTTGAATCTATATTGGCTTCTATATTTTTTTTTTTTTTTTTTTTTTTAGACTAAACCAACGCTCAGGGGATGCCCCCTTTAAATGCGAAAGCATTGTGTTGATTCGGAAGAAGGGTGATAGTTAGTTGGAGGGTGGAAAGATGGAGTAGTGTCGGTGAAGATTAGTTTTAAATTTACATAGCTCAAAATTGCCGGGGAACACGCTCGCAGGGAGATTGTTCCACAATTTTATTGTACGACCGAAGAACGAATTATCTCTGTAATGCGAGGTTCTATTGGGCATCAAGGCAATGTTATAGGGATGGGCTTGGTGCGCTGCCCGAGTGGACCTGGGAAACACACGAGCTGATGGCGTCAGGTCATGTATCTCCCTTGAACACTTCCCATGGTACCTGTACAAAAGGCTTAAGCAACCAACATTGCGTCGATGCCCAAGAGAGTTGAGAGAAGATGAAATGTTATCATCTCCTATCAGATATATCGCACGTCGTTGAATTCGGTCCAGAAGCTCCAAATAAGATCTTGAAGCTCCTGCCCAAATGTGCGAATTGTACTCCATTTTCGGCCTAATATATGAGGTATAGATCACGCGTAGGTCAGTTGGAGTGAAGTATTTTTTACACCGTTTTAAAAAACCTAGGCACTTGGCCGCTTCTTTCGACACATCAAAAATGTGATCGTTCCAGCGAAGATCAGATCTGATTGATATGCCCAGAACGTCAAGAGCATCTGACTCCGCGAGATCGACACCGTTCATATTGAGGGGTGCTAAGGGGCAATTCACTCGTTTGTGAGTTAACAGACAGCACTGGGTCTTGCTAGCATTAAACTCAACTCTATTAGCAAGCCCCCTCTCGAAGATTTTTTGCAAGACATTAAGCAGTGTGTCATTCATATTAAGCCTCTTTCTCTCAATCTCCAAAGAGCTCGGGCGTTTTTTGAAAGAATATGAATGACAAATGCTGTTGTCATCTGCAAACGAGTGAATTGGGTTATGAGTCAACGACAGAAGGTCGTTGATAAAAACCAGAAACAAAGTTGGCGATAGGACTGAACCCTGCGGCACTCCAGCTACGATGGCATGTTCACTGGACGAAATGCCGTCGACCACGACACGAATCAACCTGTCCTTAAGAAAACATGTGATCCACCGAGCAAAGGTACTACCAACACCATATGCAATTAGTTTTGACACGAGCGCTTTATGCCACACTCGGTCAAACGCCTTAGAAATATCCAGAGCAACAACCCTGCTTTCACCAAAGAAGTGAACACATTGGTTCCATTTCTCCGTGAGGAACGCCATTAGGTCACCAGTAGAGCGAGCCCTTCGGAAGCCATATTGACGGTCGGTCAGCAATTCGTTGCGCTCCAGATAGTTCATAAGGTGGAAGTTTATTCCACTCTCCATGACTTTGGAAAGCGTAGAGCATATCGCTATGGGTCGGTAGTTTTCAGGGTTCGTGGCATCGCCCTTCTTAGGTACTGGCTGAACATTGGCAACCTTCCAACAAGATGGAAACACTCCTGTCCTGTATGAGATGTTGAAAAGGTTACGCAATGGTCGCGCCAGTGTAGAAGCACACATTTTAAGCACAATTGGTGGTATACCATCGGGGTCAGAAGATTTGTTTATGTTGAGGTTTGCAAGGACTCTTTTGACCGCTCTCGTTCGAAAATATATCTCCTCCATTGAAGATGGTCTATTATCTAAAGGAGGCGGTGGCTGATTGCTAGCCGGAATTGTGGAATTTTGTGCAAACATTCCAGCCAATAGGTTCGCTTTATCAGCCGAGTCAGTGAAGATTTGGTCACCCTTCAAAAGAGCAGGAATCGACGAGGACGTCTGATTTTTAACTCTTTTAACGAATGACCAAAACTTTTTGCTCCCTTTGGGGCAGAGAAGAACCTGTTCTCTGATGCGAGTTTCGTGAAGAAACTTTTCGCGTTTTAAAGCTGCATTACAGCGATTACAGCAATCGCCGCGTTTAGTTCGATTTTCTTTTCGCTGTGTATTTGTTTTTCTGACATCTTTCTATCTCGCTCGCATTTCATTAAGAGTAAAGCCCACGTGCTTTATTTCAATACTTTTATATTTAAACTTTTACTTAAACTTTAAACTTTTTATATAAAAAGGATATTAAATAAAAAAAAAAACACCTCACCTAATAAACAATATGAACGGGGTTGACCCCCCATACCATAATAGGTTTAAATCCCTAGACTTGGATAATCCACCAATTCCATCGGGACAAACAAAACAATACAACAAGCGCCTTCGGCAAGCGATTTTATACCCCTTCCTGAAACAACATACAACGATGACCATATCCCTCGTTATTTAATAGTTACTGCAGTCGGATTAACCAGAGACGAAAACGTAACCTCTATATCATCCTACAAAGTGTTACGGATTGAAAAAGGATTAAATTTTATGTGGCGTGATTATACAGAAGTAGTAGAACTCAAATCAAGCCATCTCCTTCTAAAAGCTCTCAATCCTAAAGCAGCCCAAAAATTCCTTAAAGCTTAATTTGTAGACACTGTACGGGTTGAAATAACTTCTCACAGAAGCTAAAACTCTACACAAGGCAGAATTTTTTCAAAAAACATTGTAAATATCGAAGAAAACAGTTAGTCTCATCTTTAGAAGGACAGGAAGTTATTGACATCAAAAAAATTTATAAAACAGTGGACAGAAAGATCACTCCAACTGGGGGAGCAATTGTCACATTTGACTTGATCCGTCGTCCAGAATATATTAAGTTGGGCTGGCAAAGGGCACCGGTAGTAGAATTCATTCCTAACCCAATGAGATGTGCCAACTGCCAGAAGTTAGGACGCACAAAAAAATGGTGCCACAATATCGAGATCTGTAAAGCATGCGCCAACCCGCCACTCCACCAAACATGCTCAAGGAAGTTCTGTGTAAACTGCAACAATGACTCACATCCAACTTGCACAACATTCCTCAAACATAAATCAGTAAAGAAGATAAAAATAGATCGAAGATGCCCTGCTCGGGAGGCGTGGAAAATTTTTAATGACCTTACACACAGCCTTAATCCACAGCATCAACAACAACAAGCTCATAAACCACAAATTCAACAGCCTCTGGTAAACCAATACGAACAACCTCAACAACTTCTAAAACAACAATAGGAACAATCTAAACAGTAACTTCAAAATTAACAGCCACAACACGAACAAGAAAACACAATCAATTGCAAGAAGAAAAACAACATAAACAACCACAACATGAAAAACGAGCCCAACAACAGCAAAATCAAGAACTTCAACAATCTCAAGAACAGCCAAACCAACAATTGTACAAAAAACCACGGTGCTCCAAAATGGCGTCATTACCTACCACGGAACAAACAATAAACAAAAGTCAAGAAACACAAAACAAAACACTAAGCCCAATACAAAGAATTACACACAAAACTACAACGTCCAAAAATGTTGAGCTATCTGACACCGATAACACCGCAGCAATACATACGTATGCGCCTATGGAAACGGATGAACCTTTATCTCCAATCAAAAAAACTTACACATCAAACGACATAGAAATGTCACCCAACTCGCCTATGCGCCTACGGAAACGGTGAACCTTTATCTCCAATCAAAAAAACTTACACATCAAACGAGATAGAAATGTAACAATACTCCAAATTATACAAAAAATTTCCCAATCTTTCCGTTATTGTTACACCAAACACGTTAAAAAAAGCACAAACAAATAAAAACAGTAAAAAATAAATCATATTTTCAAAGGAATAAACTTAATATTAATCCAATGGAATATTACAAATAATAAATATGCTGTTTCTAAGCACAATCCTGACATTATTATACTACAAGAGACACACATTTTTGAAAAAAATCTTCACCTTTTACACCTACCCAATTTTAATATTTATCACCATAACAAGGATTTCAATTATGCAAAGTCAGGTATAGCTATCTTTACAAAAGACAATATAAATGTTTACCAGCACACAGTTTCTTCCAACAACCTTTTATTTCAATCCATCACTATTCGCGGTTTGTCAGACCTGCACTTCACAAACATCTATAAGGAGACTGAAATTGGCCTCACACCACAACTTGTCAGTGACATACCCAAATACACTTCAGGCCATCACCTTATCGTTGGTGACTTCAACTCCCAAAACACCTTATGGGGTTCAAAAGCTACATCAAACATTGGTCATATATGGGAAGATTTCATTAACGATAGGAACCTCTCCGTTTTAAATGATGGGTCCCCGACATTATTTAATACTAGAAACACCTTGACTACAGTGGATGTTTCAATGGCCAGTGTAGATTTAGCACCTGTAATAAATTGGAACTGTTACCCCCAACCACTACCTTGTGACCACTTTCCTATAATTGTGTTCAATAATAGGTGCCTCAAGCAAGAAAAAAAACACACATAGCTAGGTTTGTGGAAAAAGGAGCCAACTGGTCGCAATTCCTTAAGAAAAATTATATTATTAATTCTTTCTACACGGAAACGAGCTATGTCAACAAAGAAGCAGCACAAATTAAAAAAATACTAAGGAGATCAGCAAACGAATCCATGAGATCTAGCCACCAGCCAAGACAGAGGAACAGCCCTGTTTGGTTCAACTCTTTCATTGGCATGTTAATTAATGAAAAGAACAAAGCTTGGAAACACTTCAGACAGCGAAGAAGAACAACAAATATTATTAAATACAAAAAGGCCTGCGCTCTAGTCAGAAGAGAATGCAAGCAAGCAAAACAGGAAACGTGGAAAAAATTCCTTAATTTTCTCAGCCCAACAATGGACATTCGAGTACTATGGTCTAAAGTTAAGAATATAAGGTCAAAACGGAACACAAATTTTAACAACAATAATTGCAGTTAAATCCATCCTGCAGATATAGCAGAGGCATTTGCACAAAATTGGAGCTCAATCGGAGCTAACAATTCTTTTAAAAGGACTATCATAAACGAAAAAGCAAACATCAACATCGACAATATGTTAGAAAGGATTAGTTTTGACTATTTACTAGACGAAGTTCAAATAACTGAACTAGAAATGGTTCTTTCGGATTCAAAAGGAACCACTCTTAGCAGAGATAAAATTACTTACTCTATGGTAAAAAATGCATCACCACAGATGAAACAACGTCTATGCAGACTTTACAGCAAAATTATAGATTCAGAAACATACCCTCACGATTGGAAGCATGCCATTCTCAGTCCTATACCCAAATCGGGGAAAAATTCCAACTCATTGGCAGGATATCGCCCGATTTCTCTACTTCCCGTGCCATCAAAAATTTTGAACAAAATGTTAGCCGTAAGAATCAAAAATTGCTCCAAAGGAAACATATGCCATGCAATGGAAACTAGGATCAAAGCCAACATTCAGCTCAAGAAACAGTGTCATTCTTTCAGAAGATTTAGAAAAAGCTTTTGACCGTGTAATAGCCACCTACATAATCATAGAACTTCACGATTGGGGAATTCCCAAAAAATTACTGAAACTAATTTTATCCTTTTTAACAAATCGAAGGATAACAGTAAGAGTTGACGGTTTTTACTCTAAATCAAATAACCTTGATAACGGCCTCCCACAAGGTTCTCACTGGGAGGCCGGTTCACTGTCAGTAGTGATTTTTTTGGCATATTCCAATTCGTTGGCCAAATCTGTAAAAGGATCAATTGGTATAGATTTTTTTGGAATCTATGCAAATAACATCTTTGCCGTTTCATCAGGATTTCCGGAAAAAATAACAGACAGTTTGAACACTTTCGATGCAAAATCAAACAAAGTGGGCTGATTCTACTGGCGCCGTCATCCCAATAGACAAAGCGGAAGCCCTACAGGAAATATAAATGCAGGAAATATAAATGCGGCTCTTCCATTTTAAGAATTAGGGACTCTAATATCAAAATGGAAAATAACATGAGGGTACTCGGTCTCACGTTCTCAAAAATGCCTTATGGATTGAGCAAACCAAGAGAAAAATCGAGAAATTAAACAAAATAAATAACCTTTTAAAAATAATTTGTTCTCGGAAGAAAGGACCGCACATTGACACTCCTATTTCCATTTGTAGAGCACTTACTGAGGGTACAGTACAACACTGTATAACATTGCACGGTTGGACATCAGAGAGTTACAAAAGAAAGATAAATACAGTAATAAACAAATGTTTTAGGACAGCGTCAGGACTCTTAAAGGCCACTCGTATTGCATCCATCCAATTAGAAGCCCAGTATCACGACTTCGATGGGTTATTAAAAAACCGGTCGACTAGACTAGCTGCTAACGTTCTCACGGAACCATCCAACGCGTTATACGACCTATTTTGGAAAGAGTACTGCACCGAAAGAACTAAAAGAATCTCTAGCTTTGGCTGTGGCATACAACAGATATCTTACTATCTTCAGAGCATTCACATGCCTTTTCCAGAAAAACCATTGGAAAATATATCAGACCTTCATATTAACATCAATATCGACACAAGCTTAAACGAACACCAAAAAAACAATTCTTGCCCAGAAACGTTCAAAACCAAATTTTTGGAGTGCTTGCATAAATTTTCACCGAGTTTAATTTTATATACAGATGGATCATGTCAAGGAAGTATAGCTACTTATTCGGCAGTAGAGCAAGTTTCAACTTAAGCCTTTAATACGGTACAACAAGGACTTTTGGCTCCACATGCTGGAATCTTTAACGCAGAGTTGGTTGCCATAAAAAGTGAAATCCAATTTGCAATGCATAAGAACAAAAAAACAATCATTTGCTCGGATAGCTTAAGCGTTTTAAAGGCACAAATACGAAGGCAGCACCTTACAAATATATTCAGCGAGAATTGACTCAATTGTCTTACATTGACATTAAAATACTTTGGATCCCAGGTCACATCGGGATACAAGGAAATGAGGCTGCAGATGTAGAAGCCAAAAATGCCCTTACGTTACCACTTATTGCCCAAACACCATGTTTGGCAACAATTATTATGAGCTATGGCAAACGCGAAAAACAAAAATTGAACCAGCTCCGATGGGATACCTCTGACTCTTTTCTTCATCTTCACAACAAACTTCAATGTAGACCTAAATACCATAAGAATTTTTCCCGGGAAGACTATATCAAGCTAGCAAGAATGCGCGTTGGGACCACCTTATTCAGTACTAGACATCTTTATGAAAAAACCAATCGAAAACAATGTACCACATGTAATACGACCCAGTCAGTAAAACACATGATATTAGACTGAGCTATATCCAAATCAACACACCCATTGAAACCGCACTAGATTGCAGCAAGGAAGAAGCTTTGAGGACAATTAACGACATTTTAAATAAACACGGCCTATCAAATGATGCGCAATATTTTAAATTAGTAGATGGTGGAAAATGACCTAGTAGCCCAGCACCTCTGAATATTCTACAAATTAATTTGTAAAATATTGTATATAAATAAATAAACATTGTTATATGTGCGAGAAAATATATAATCGAAATTTTATTTTGTACACGAAATTTAAGTTCTTAACAAAAAAACTCAGGAGTGGTGCTTTCATCGTTAAAAATGTAATTTACAATTTTTTTTTGTTTGAATTTTTATGGTTTCAATTTTGCTTGCTTGAATTTTTCTTTTTAAACTTTAATCAAATTTTACGCGTTGGTGTTAAAATTTTTTTATAATGGTGCGTACCTGCAATGATTTATGCAAAAGAAATATGTATGTTTTATTTTGTTTTGTTTTATGTTTGGGGCAAACGTTCTTCTTAACAACCGCCCCTATGACGTTTTGACATATATTCAAATATACTAACACAAACAACAAAATTTTATGGAGGCTGTCTCTCTTTGATTTCGTAGTTGAATTTCATTGAAAATGTAGGTTGCGGCCAATATATATGGTTGAATAAATAAAGTTGTCGCATTGGTGAGAGCGAGTTCCCATAAATGTCAAATCGAAGTTGACAGCTCATACAAAATCTGTATGCGAAAATTGATAACATGTAAAGCCGATGAAGTTCTTTTTGTTGCTTTTCATTGATTTTGACAAATATGGGTACGGAGAAGAGCGTACGGTCAGCCCCGAGACAACCTTATTAATTCAACCATGCCAATATAGAAGTATTACATATGTATATGGGATAGGAGAAGATCATAGAAGATAGTATGGAAACACGGGATAATCTACTATTGGCACTAATCGAAGTTGGGGTACTTGAACGTTTTTAGTTCAATATTTTTTTTTTAGGCTAAGACTAATATTTTATTGTGATTACTATAATTATGTGTAATGTTATTATTTTTGAATTGTTTATGTGAATAATCTAATCTGTAAGAGTTATGTGCTCTGTTTTATGAAGATAAATAAATAAATGATTCAAAATCAGTGTGTCTAAACATTTTATTGCCGATAAAATATTGGCTCTAACCGGATTATAGAGCTCACCGACAATTTAAAAAAATTCGCTAAACTCGTAAACACCCTTGACGTGGTACTGCTGTTAAACTCATAGGTTGAAGTTGAGTTATGACAAAATTTGTACATTCGTAAGGACATAAAAAAATAATAAATAAATAACTGGCCATTTCAGCCCTTGAAAGGACTTTGACCTAGCTTCTTATGATCAATTGTGTTCTGCGTGTTATTAAGTTTGTACACAATTGACCGAGAACCGGACCTACATGCTTAACGCCGACTCCGAACGGCGATGAACGGAAAGTTCTCGTTCTCAAGAAGCTTTACATGACATTTTGATTACTCTCTGAGGTTTGCCATTGTCTGCAGAGAGGTGGCGGCCGTACAGAAAAATTATTTTAATTCAAATAATTTTCTGTCGCTGCTGGGGTTCGAACCTGGGTTTCCAAAGTTCTTTGACATAGCGGCCACGCACTTTAACCAACTGAAATGGCCTGAAATGGCCAGTTATTTATTTATTTTTTATTTTTTTATATATTTTATTACTTGAAGCGCCCTCAATCGAAAGTTTTTGAAACTTCTGATAGCCTATCTTTTAATCTTGAGTCAGGAAAGTCTTTATACTAAATGTTAACAAAATTGCTCCAGCCGTTTAGTCAGAAATTTATTATTACAAAAAAAAACAAATCATCAAGCAAAGCAGCCACTAAAGGAAATCCACACAACCTCACACACAAGCAAACAAAATATTTTTAATGCTAAAAACAAACTTTGATATTTCTTGGTCAGGAGAATTGTCATTATTTATTTCATCAAAATCTTTTTAGCCGTTATATTTTAAATTTTAAATTTTTTACTTTTTACGCTTCAATTTCAGCCATCACCTCATCATTGGAGCCAAATCTCTTGCCGGCAAGCATTTTTTTGAGGCTAGCAAAGATCCAGTAGTCGCTGGGGGCCAAAGCTGGCGAATATGGTGGATGAGGAAGCAATTCGAAACCCAATTCGTGGATTTTCACCATCGTTTTCATCGATTTGTGACACGGTGCATTGTCTTGGTGAAAAAAGAATTTTTTTTCTTCTTCAAATGGGGCCGATTTTTCACGATTTCATCCTTCAAATGCTCCAACAACGCTATATAATAATCGCTGTTGATAGTTTTCCCTTTTCGAGATAGGTAGCATTTACAGTTGCTTGGGAAACCATCTCCTGTCAAACAAATATACTCAAAAACACAAACAATGTTGAAAACGTTGAAGTGAAAAAACAACAACCTCAGCAGCTGTGGATGCATTTTCACAAACAATTATTTTTGACAGAAGATGTTTTCTTGTAAAAGAGAAAATAAGCAGTTGTCAATGCTACCTTGTGTTATTATACCATGGCTCTGAGATAACAACAAATTTAGACTGATTCAATCATTTGACTGACGTGTGAACATAGGCATTATTTCTAGTCTAGTTGTCAAAGGACGACCGACCGCAGTATTGCATTTTAGCCATTATGCTTGTGCGGTATGTAGCGGCACTAGCGTAAATTTGAATTGTGTTTACGTTATCGTAAACGTAAGGGATTTTAATTTTGGAATTTTGTCAACATATTCTGTTGATATTTTTTCTTTATATTGTTGTCATATGTTAGACAATTGTAGGCCAAGAATGATATATTACCAGACTAGAGGACCCGGCAAACTTCGTCCCGCCCTGAATTAATTTTTTTATTGAAATAATTCCGAGCAATCAAGATCCCACCCGAAATTAATTTTGTATCGAACATTCACGATCGATAACAAATGGTGCCAATCGTATTTCAATTATAATTGAATGAATCACTCTAATATCCCTTATTTACACGGAATGTAAGGATATTGAGGTAATCACATGTCAGATCATTTGATAGACAACATTAGCAAAAGTAAACAAAGATGGAGGCTTTTCAACACGCGAACATGTCATATATTGTAAGCCATGCAAGAAGCTTGGGAATTCAAGGTTAATAGTTATAGACATATAGCTATACATACATTTTTTACAAATAATTTAAGACAAACATTGTTTTGCACTAACATTTATTTGCGCAACATTTATATTGTTTCCATATAATTTTGTGAGCGGAACTTCCGTCCGCTTATTTATATCTAAAAACCTGAATGCACCTCCATGCTACAGGTGTAAAATAAGCTGCATTTGCATAGTCTACTTGCTCTCTCTCTTTATATGATCGTACTGCTTTGCGCTCAATTACCTTGATATACATTATATATTATGTTATTACTCGTATGTTCTTTTTATTCTTAAGGTATGAAATTAGTTTAGATTTAATTTAATCCAGCACACAGTGCCATAATTAATTCCAAAGATTGGCCTTGTGATTCATTGATTGAATTCTTGGAATATGCACTTCCTTACCTTTGAATTGGCCTACTCAAATGCGTTCATCTTTGCTTGAAAAACATTATTCTTGAGTTGCTTCACGACCAATTTTGTTCCCTTGCAGAATTTGGATTGATTGAGGCTCCGAAGCATGATAATAACAGATCCAACCTTCAGTGGTACATTATATGGTGGTAATCCTTGCAAACCAATGAATTCAGGAACACTATTCGATAATTGGTTGCTTCGTCTGGACACAACCAACTGATTTGAACGAATGTAATTGTGCAGAAATTGCATTTCGAATTATGAAATTAAAATCGAGTTTTTTTTATTTTTTATTTTTCCATACAAAATGTATGGAACATCGATTTTTCCGAGAAAATTCCAATTTTTTGTTGTTAAAAGCTACCTTGTGCGGAAACGAACACAAAAAAAAAACAAAAAAGAAGGGTTCTTATGTATGCCACTCTGTTTTGTTTATATATGTCACGTATTCGGACATGACAATCTAATTGTTTTCATTATCCGTCACTCGCTGCTGTGTGGCTTATACTATGTTCAGACTGAGTTTTAAATGCGCATTTAGAAGTTCGAAAATTCTTACAAATGTCAAGTGTTCAAACTATGTAGAAGCCCTTAATTCGCATTTAAATTGACAGATTTCTTAATATTATTTTTATGTTGTGAAAATGCTGACATTTTAACAAAAATATGAACCAGAAAGTTTTGAGAAAATTGTAAACATTTATTATTTTTGTTTTAATATATTTATAAACAACTTTATTAATATTAATAATTAAACAAATGTATCATTGACAAATTAAATAAAATTCACAATTAACCCAAACGATTTTTTTTATATGATTTGCAATTAGCTTGAGTATGTGAGCCTGCGCAGGTGTCAATAATTTTCCTTCTTCGCACACGGTGTAGTTACTATAGAAACGCTAGCAAATGTGGCTCCAGTAAGTGTGAAAAATCTTCGAGTGGACCTTCTTTTAATACCACTGTTTCTGCGGCTACAAAACCACTGCGAACAGATTCTACCGCTCAGTAATATTTTGTCCAGTCACCTGCAAGGCGTTTCAGTGGAAAACCATCCTGTCGCGAACTCTGTTGGAAAGCTTGTGGAAATATGTTTCAAGTTCTTCAGCTTTGTTGCGTCCCAAAACTATTTGCATGGTATGATTTTTACCAAAGAGAAATCTTGAGTTTTCTTTCCATTCTTGTCGTAGATCATTCAGCAGATTATTGCGCATATTTTGCACCTGAAAGACAAAGATGTGATGATATTTTCCCACGCAGCGGCGCACGTATCCGATAATTTGTTACTTTCAGGCTAGTCCTTTGCGATGGGTTTTAGTCAACGAAATCTTCTTATCTATTTTTGAACAGGGCTATTTTTGTGTATTTAATTAATAAAATTAAGAAAATTGTTCAAGTTTATCAATCGAATGGCAAACAGCTGATTGAATTTAATAACGAGTACTGTCAAAACCAACGAGTAAAAGGTATTCGAACTTCGAAACAGGGTCGCAAACTGCTAAATGCTCATTTGAAGTAGCATTTATGTGAATTTACTTGACAGAATTTTATATGGGCAAATTCGCATTTAGAGAAGCATTAAGGAAATAAATGCGAATTAAGCTCTAAATGCGCATTTAACTCCCAGTCTGAACATAGTATTACACGTGTATTAGCTCGCCGAGCATTTCACTAATTTCGTAGACCTATGTCAGGCTTGTCCCCTCCTTGGAGTTGTAATGAACACTGTACGACACGAAAAATTACCAATTTCAATTCTTTCGATTCTTTTCCTTCCTTATTTTATTTTTTCCTACACCACATCAGTATTGTGGCGAACAAAAAAAATTTTTAAAATCGGCCGAGCCATTTCCGAGTTTTAGCAAGACCAACGCACGGCAATTGATAATTAAATATTGAGAAAATAGAAGGTAAAACCACGATTGGTTTTTGTCTAAGAAAAATATAATAGGCTGCTATAATTCGATTTCAGAAGATTGTGCTGTCATATCATTTTATTGCAAATTCTATTAGGAAATTTTTGTAGTACATTTCAATTTGAATAAAAAAAGTCAGCTCAACCGTCAATTTTGTCAGTTTTGAAGCCATGAGGTAGTCTAAGGCTCGATCCTCACAATGGGCAAGCAAATAATATATAAAATTCATTAAATTTTTTTTTTATTTATTGAAATGACATTTTGTTTGTTCTTTTTGGAGTAAAAAGTGAATATGTTGGAGCTTTCTTCAAATAGGGGTTTATTAAGTGCTTAAATTAAATTTATCAACGAAAAGAAATTGAATGAAATATATTCAAAAACAACGGAGTTATTTTCATCGAAAGTAGGAAATACGAATTTCTGATAGTTTTTTGTTATTCTAAGGAAACGATGTTATTAGAAAAATACGCAGTACTAAAATATTGTGCAATTTTGAAGATATGTGAATGCTTTTGGTGTTACAATAAGAGAATTTTCTTTTGATTATTTAGACGAACAGTTTCGCTAATAAAAGTACGCTAGAAGGATAATTTGCGATTCTTGTAAAGGGGCGGAAGAAGGGGCGTGGTTAAAACTAAGTATGCTGTAACCTTATCTAGGATTCAAGTAATGTTTGTGCAAAATTTGAGTTAAATCCGTTCAGCCGTTCAGATTTGTTGGCTATTTAAAGTAGTGTGATGTGGCAATTCCCATACAAAATTATCAATTTCGATTTTTTCGATTTTTCCGCTGTTCCTTCAAGTTTTTTGTAATTTTCTTTTTTTCTAAACCACATCTGTATTAAGGCAAACAATACAAAAAAAGAATTATTAAAATCGCCAAACCGTTTCTGAGCCTTAGCAAGACTAACGCACACGTATGTCATTTTTATATATAAGATTGCGCATTGCGCATGTCGTCCATCTTTGTTATGAAGTTGGCTGCGAAAAATCGTGACGTAGCTCGGGTTTATCAAAGTGGCTGAATGTAAACGTAGTCACAATTTATTTATAGGGGGTTATTTATTTGTAAAGATGAAAAAAATCGACATTTTCTTATTGAAACTTGGCTACTTAAAATGGAATTAATGTCATTATAAATATATTTATAAATAAATTAAAGTATATGGGTCAATTGCATACAAAATGCTATTTTTTTGTCCCCGCTCTTTTAACTCTGTTTTTAGGTAAAAACAAATAAAACATGAGAAAGTGATAACTGAAGAATATTTATTGACAAAATATATTTTTCAGAATCCTAAAATTGTTTGCATATTTGTTTTGAAGAATGTTATATTAATCTCTAATACTCGCTTAATACAAAAACATGTGTCCCCAGTTACACTTTTTGATGAAAAACGTGAAAAAAAAAGTTGAAAACAATGCAAAAATATAACAAATAATAACTGTTTTGTAATGATAGCATTTATTTCTTATGTTTTATTTTGTTGTTATTCTCAAAACATTGTCATCGCGAATCTGGCTTTCGATTAACATTTAGTCTCCATGCATTGTATGTAACGTCACTTTTTTTTACGCTTCGTTAGTTTTAATTTAGGTGTGGTATAGATGACAAGAAAGTTATATTAAGAAAGTGCAGATATTAGTTCTCACGAAATTCGAAAAATTAAGACGATTCAATAATATTAAAGTACATTTTTTTGTGTTTTCTCAGTTCATCATTATAAGTACGTGTAAAAATGTATTGAACGTCACGCGGAGTTTTATTAAAGCAAAAATAGTAAATCAAAAAAATGCAAGTTTAAAATCATTGTTTCATAGTTTTTGATTAATTTCTTTGTTTTCGTATATTTGCAAAATTAAATTCCTAAGAATAAATAACTAAAAAGTGGCAAATGTATTGAACGTCACTTTTAAGATATGTCACACCACCGGCTGAAGTATTCATTTCGTATTTCGTTTTTGTATATTTAAGAGTAAAATAGCAAAATTAACGCCTGCTGAAAGAGCACGAAGATATCGGGAAAAAATGAAGCTAGATAAGGAACGAAATGAAGAATATAAACGAAAGCAAAAAGAATGGTACCTATGTATGACTTTGACCTGATTTTTGCTTTTTGTTTTTACTTACTGATATCGCCCATTTCACATTGAAGTGATCAGTTGCACTGACCATCTCCGATTTCTCTCAAATATTTTTCTTGCATTGGTTTATTGATTTGAAAACCAAATTCGAAGTTATAAATTTTTAGAATAATTGTTCGCGGCCAAAATAGGGTCTATTTGGAGACAACGTAGCTCAAATCAACTTAAGACCGATTACCGGTAATATAGTATCATTGTAAAAGTTATTTCATCTATTTTGAGGAAAAATACAAAAGTACAAAAAGTATTTTTTGAAAATATTGCAATAAATTGACTCATTCTTAATATGTTTAAGTTCAATACCATGTCAGCAACACGTGCTATAATTTTTTTCTTTTTTATAATTTTCATTTTTGTACGTTTTTACGTTAGGTTATACCTTTCCAATGATATAATATTGATGATGGTTTTAAAGGGTTTAGAAGTTATATTGTAAAACGTGAAGTCTAAATAAATTTTCAATACAAATTCAACTAGCTATTGCTTTTTTTAATTTTTTGTAAAAAAATATAGAAAAACAAAATCGGAAGAAAATTTTATGTATAGCTGAATTATAACTTTATATTTACTTTTTTTTTTTTGTAAAAGAATGAACCTGTTTTTTGTTAAATTCCCAATTTGATTTAAATTATTTGGTCAAGCGCAACAAAATTTACTGAACGTCACAAAATGTATTGAATGTCACTCTGTTGTTTTTTATGAAATTGCTTATTATTTATCAGTTTTTTTATTATTTATTGCTGCAAGTGTACTACTTTGAAAATAACCTCTATGTTTGATGTTTTTTAGGAGAAAAATTTTAATTTTTCCCGTTAAAATTGTAAAATAAGTAGGTATTTTTGGTAAAAAATTATTATTTCTGTAACTGGAATGCCGATTTCTGCAAAAGCTCATTTCACTGATTAAATAACTTAACAAACATCACAGTAAGCTTTCATTTACAACATTTTTCAAATTTTTTGTGATTTTTCCCGTATATCTGCTGTGTGACGTTCAATACAAAAACCGTAAAAAAACCATAGAAAAAATGATTTTTTGCATGGCCTAAAAACAACTTCGAATTCTCCATCAATTTTCACTTAATTTGACTACTCTAACGGGAAAATTTAAAAAACTATAAAAACAAAACATGAAAACCTCTTGTGTAGGTTTTTTTTGCAATTGACCCATATACAGGGTGTCCCAGACCCAGAAAAGCTGCTCTGTCTTTGTTTTTTTCCGAGAAAATTGCCTTGAAAGTTGATTTTTTTAAGAAAAAAACTCATTTTTTGAATTTTGGTGCTTATAACTTTTTTAGTTGTGACTTTATGGCAAAACTTTGTGCTAATAACTTAAAGGACATTTCATTTTCTTTTTAAAAAGCTATTTACTTTGGTAATCGTTGCAGATAAATATAAGTAATTGATTAAAACGTAATGATACCTGTTTTTTTTTTGTTTTTCCTCCCTCCCTAGGGGGGCATTTGCGACCACCCCCACCCATATAATTTTTTGCTCGTCTCATCATGAGGAATCACCCCCCGCTGAATTGTCCTCTAGGTCTGGGACACCTTTTATTTTTCAGTACTATTTCTTAACAAAAAAATGCACCTATAATAGGGGTGTGTTCTCGCATTCGCACCGCTTCACACAAAAAGCAGCTACGTTGCTTGATGTGTTTGACAGCACTTGTATTGCTTCTTTGTTTTCATTTCGTTATGTTCTTCTTGTTTGCTATTAAGACTCTAAGACTCGTAAAGACTTAGAGCCGCCGCATACTACAGTCTTTTAGTCGGCATATAGTTTGATTTGTTTTCATGTGGGCATGGTGTCTTATGGAAGTGCGCACACCCAACGATTGAATCAAACCCAACTAAAAAATCAAATGGGAGGTCAGATTTCCACTTGATTTTAAAGTCTGGCAACTATCTGCAGACTGCCAAGTGCGTGCTATGGAAGTCCGCACACTAGCCGATCAAGTAGTTTGTCGACTGGTGGACATTTTGTTTGTTTTTGTTGTAATTTTATTTTTCGTTGAAGTGCAGCTTTTTGCAGTATGCTTGGGGATAAGTTTTGCCTTTTGCAGATTGCAAATAGGGAAAACAAGTTTTGATTATTTTTATAAAAGATAGCGTTAGTGCCTGCAAAATGTTGAATGCTGCTTATTACCGGGCGTCTCGACTAGCAATAATTCATTGCATGCCATCTGTCAAAATCCATTGCAAGCATGGCAATATTTCAAGGGTGGGTTTTTGATGTTATGCTATTTCATTTTTAAAATGGCGCCGAACAAATTAGTACGCTGCTCGCACGCGCTTGATGCTTTAAATCAGCACTCAAATTGCCGGTATATATTTATTATTTTATAAATTTTTGCTCCTCGCCACTCCATTTTCAAGAACTTAATTTAATTTTTTAAATATCTAGCCCTAACTTCAATTTCTTTAATTTTTGCAGTAGCTTTAGTTTTCAGCACATATAAAAATGACTGCCAAGCAAGAAAAATTACAGCTCATTGCAAAGTTTGTGTATATTGCAAGACATATATTGCCAACTTCGGCAATTGAGTGGTCTCCATTGGCAATATTTGATGTTTGACAGATGGCATGCAATGAATTATTGCTAGTCGAGAGGCTCGGTTACATTATTCTTATATATAAAAATGAAATACGTGTGCGTTAGTCTTGCTAAGGCTCAGAAACGGTTTGGCCGATTTTAATAATTCTTTTTTTGTATTGTTTGCCTTAATACAGATGTGGTTTAGAAAAAAAGAAAATTACAAAAAACTTGAAGGAACAGCGGAAAAATCGAAAAAATCGAAATTGATAATTTTGTATGGGAATTGCCACATCACACTACTTTAAATAGCCAACAAATCTGAACGGCTGAACGGATTTAACTCAAATTTTGCACAAACATTACTTGAATCCTAGATAAGGTTACAGCATACTTAGTTTTAACCACGCCCCTTCTTCCGCCCCTTTACAAGAATCGCAAATTATCCTTCTAGCGTACTTTTATTAGCGAAACTGTTCGTCTAAATAATCAAAAGAAAATTCTCTTATTGTAACACCAAAAGCATTCACATATCTTCAAAATTGCACAATATTTTAGTACTGCGTATTTTTCTAATAACATCGTTTCCTTAGAATAACAAAAAACTATCAGAAATTCGTATTTCCTACTTTCGATGAAAATAACTCCGTTGTTTTTGAATATATTTCATTCAATTTCTTTTCGTTGATAAATTTAATTTAAGCACTTAATAAACCCCTATTTGAAGAAAGCTCCAACATATTCACTTTTTACTCCAAAAAGAACAAACAAAATGTCATTTCAATAAATAAAAAAAAAATTTAATGAATTTTATATATTATTTGCTTGCCCATTGTGAGGATCGAGCCTTAGACTACCTCATGGCTTCAAAACTGACAAAATTGACGGTTGAGCTGACTTTTTTTATTCAAATTGAAATGTACTACAAAAATTTCCTAATAGAATTTGCAATAAAATGATATGACAGCACAATCTTCTGAAATCGAATTATAGCAGCCTATTATATTTTTCTTAGACAAAAACCAATCGTGTTTTTACCTTCTATTTTCTCAATATTTAATTATCAATTGCCGTGCGTTGGTCTTGCTAAAACTCGGAAATGGCTCGGCCGATTTTAAAAATTTTTTTTGTTCGCCATAATACTGATGTGGTGTAGGAAAAAATAAAATAAGGAAGGAAAAGAATCGAAAGAATTGAAATTGGTAATTTTTCGTGTCGTACAGTGTTCATTACAACTCCAAGGAGGGGACAAGCCTGACATAGGTCTACGAAATTAGTGAAATGCTCGGCGAGCTAATACACGTGTAAGCCACACAGCAGCGAGTGACGGATAATGAAAACAATTAGATTGTCATGTCCGAATACGTGACATATATAAACAAAACAGAGTGGCATACATAAGAACCCTTCTTTTTTGTTTTTTTTTTGTGTTCGTTTCCGCACAAGGTAGCTTTTAACAACAAAAAATTGGAATTTTCTCGGAAAAATCGATGTTCCATACATTTTGTATGGAAAAATAAAAAATAAAAAAAACTCGATTTTAATTTCATAATTCGAAATGCAATTTCTGCACAATTACATTCGTTCAAATCAGTTGGTTGTGTCCAGACGAAGCAACCAATTATCGAATAGTGTTCCTGAATTCATTGGTTTGCAAGGATTACCACCATATAATGTACCACTGAAGGTTGGATCTGTTATTATCATGCTTCGGAGCCTCAATCAATCCAAATTCTGCAAGGGAACAAAATTGGTCGTGAAGCAACTCAAGAATAATGTTTTTCAAGCAAAGATGAACGCATTTGAGTAGGCCAATTCAAAGGTAAGGAAGTGCACATTCCAAGAATTCAATCAATGAATCACAAGGCCAATCTTTGGAATTAATTATGGCACTGTGTGCTGGATTAAATTAAATCTAAACTAATTTCATACCTTAAGAATAAAAAGAACATACGAGTAATAACATAATATATAATGTATATCAAGATAATGGAGCGCAAAGCAGTACGATCATATAAAGAGAGAGAGCAAGTAGACTATGCAAATGCAGCTTATTTTACACCTGTAGCATGGAGGTGCATTCAGGTTTTTAGATATAAATAAGCGGACGGAAGTTCCGCTCACAAAATTATATGGAAACAATATAAATGTTGCGCAAATAAATGTTAGTGCAAAACAATGTTTGTCTTAAATTATTTGTAAAAAATGTATGTATAGCTATATGTCTATAACTATTAACCTTGAATTCCCAAGCTTCTTGCATGGCTTACAATATATGACATGTTCGCGTGTTGAAAAGCCTCCATCTTTGTTTACTTTTGCTAATGTTGTCTATCAAATGATCTGACATGTGATTACCTCAATATCCTTACATTCCGTGTAAATAAGGGATATTAGAGTGATTCATTCAATTAATAATTGAAATACGATTGGCACCATTTGTTATCGATCGTGAATGTTCGATACAAAATTAATTTCGGGTGGGATCTTGATTGCTCGGAATTATTTCAATAAAAAAATTAATTCAGGGCGGGACGAAGTTTGCCGGGTCCTCTAGTAATCTAATAAAAAAAACTAGTAAGAAATGATCTTCGACTGGGCCGAAGTATATTCAAAGTCTTAAGCAATCAATAAAATGTTTATCTGTAAAAACGTTTTCGTTATATTTTAAAGGAAAATATTCGCTTTTGTTTTTTGATAAAGTCGCTTTGTATGGGAGGTGGTCGTGGTTTTCACTCAATTTGGTTGAATTCCATACACATATTACACGTTATATATTAAAGTTCATATGCAAAATTTCAAGTCCATACATTAATTTTTGTGGATTTTAGAGTTATTTTACCTTCTTGGTAAAGTCACGTGGCGTCCGGTTCGAACACCAGCAGCGACAGAAAATTATTTGAATTAAAATAATTTTTCTGTACGGCCGCCACCCCTCTGCAGGCAATGGCAAACCTCAGAGAGTAATCAAAATGCCATGTAAAGCTTCTTGAGAACGAGAACATTCCGTTCATCGCCGTTCGGAGTTGACGTTAAGCATGTATGTCCGGTTCTCGGTCAATTGTGTACAAACTTAATAACATGCACAACACAATTGATCATAAGAAGCTAGGTCAAAGTCCTTTCAAGGGCTGATATGGCCAGTTATTTATTTTTATTTTTTTTTTTTTTTTTTTTTTTTTGATAAAGTCACTTTGTATGGGAGGTAGGCTTGGTTTTCATCCGATTTGGTTGAATTTCATACTTAGACTGTATTTTGAACATCGAAACTCATATGCAAAATTGCAAGTCCATATATTCATTTTTGTTGAATTCTAAGAGATTTTACCGTTTTGATTAAGTCACTTTGTATGTGGGGTAGGAGTGGTTTTTATCCGATTTGGCTGATTTACGAACTTGACCTTAATTTTTTTGATAAAAGCTTAAATATTGAATTTCGTGATGATAGCTGTAAAATTACGGCTGTAATCGTGATCACAGACAGACGGACATGGCTAAATCAACTTGGGTGGTGATGCTGATCAAGAATATATATACTTTTCTATACCTACCACGCCTCCTTATGGGCGCTACAAACCAAATGACAAAATTAATATACCCCGATTTACGTTTTTTAAACGTGGGGGTATAAAAATGTTTTATATTCATACCCGCACCAAAATCAACAAAAAATATGTTAATAACGAAAAATTTTTGGGGTTTGGGTGGTCGTATGTAAGTTCACTACATACAGCCATGGACACATAAATAGCACAAATGTCAACTTATTTTTTAATTCATTCATTAACTGTAGTTATAATTTTTTGAGAATCCAGTGTGACGTTGCTTAAAACTCCGAGAGAGATGTAGCGTTACTTACTTTTATTTGCTCAGGCCATCACTTTCTGTATAGGCATGTACGATCTGCTGTGGTCATATAAATAGCACACATGTTAGTTGGTGAATAAAAGTTAACAAGATCGGGTGTTTGTAAAAATTTTAGAGTTGTATTCAGTTAATTTTGCCGATTCTAAACAAAATGGGTCGTGGCAAATATTGCACTCCTCCGGAAAAAAGGTCTATAATTCACGAACTAAGTCGAAAAGGCAAAAAACCATCTGAAATCGCGGTTATTCTCAAAATTTCGTTAAAAATAGTCTATAATGCACTCAAGCTGGTTAATGATTCAAATAATTTCGAGAATAAGCAGCGTAATCATAGACCGCGTAAAACCACCGCTTCTACTGATGTATTTATAGTTCGCAAAAGTAAGGCTGATCCTTTCAAGTCAGCAAAGCAAATTATAAGGGAAATAAATGAAGAAAATAACCTTAATGTTTCAATAAAACTTATATCTAGGAGACTACATGAAGCTAATCTTTATGGACGCATTAGCCGCAGAAAGCTGCTCTTAACAAAAAAAAATTTAAAGGATCGCTTAGCGTTTGCAAGGGCCCATGTGAATAAAGAAGACCAATTTTGGAAGAACGTGCTCTGGACTGACGAAACTAAATTTAATAGGGTTGAACCATATGGAAAAACTTTTAACTCTAAGTATACAAAAAAATCATTAAAGCATGGCGGAGGGAATTTAATGGCTCGGGGAGCTTTTTCCTGGCACTGCGCTGGGCCAATTTTTCGTATACGGAAAATAATGGACAAATATATGTATTTATATATTCTTAATAACCTGCATTTGAGAACATGCCTATTAGGTGGACTTTTATGCACGACAATGATCCAAAGCACGCGGCAAAGGTTGTGATTGATTGGCTAAAAAAAGAAAAAATAAATATTTTGAATTGGCCGGCTCAAAGCCCAGACCTCAGTCCCATAGAAAATTTATGGAATAATGTGAAGGTCAGCATAAGTTACCAACATTTTCGGAATTCAGATGAGTTATGGAGTGGAATTGAGAAGGCGTGGTATTCTATTCCGAATGATAAGATCAGGAAGCTTGTGGAGAGTATGGGACGAAGATGTCGGGCTGTTTTGGACAAGTCGGGATACAGTACCAAGTACTAGTAAGCATATTCGTAAGCTCATTTTAAAATAAAAATAAATTACTATGTCTTTTTTTCCGAATCCAAATTGTGCTATTTATATGCTCAACTCAGCTAAGGAGCAATTTCAGATTTTTGATTAATTTTCTAATTTTTATTGTAATTACAAAGTTACTACTGATTTTAAGTTTTTAATGTTTAAACTCAAATACCATGAAATAAATTCTTGTTTTCCTCTATGTATTTTATTTAAATTTATGTGAAACACTCTACATGTATTTTTGTGCTATTCATATGTCCACGGCTGTAAGATTAAATTTTAAAAAGAAAAAATTTCACCAAGCAACATTTAAACTATAAATTGCAATTTTTCACAATGAAAGCACCGCTTCTGAGTTTTTTTATTCATATGTCCACGGCTGTAAGATTAAATTTTAAAAAGAAAAAATTTCACCAAGCAACATTTAAACTATAAATTGCAATTTTTCACAATGAAAGCACCGCTTCTGAGTTTTTTTATTATGAAATTAAATTTCGGGTACATTCTTTTATATATTTTCTCGCTCATATAACAATATATCTGCACTTTTATGTTGGCGAATGTACCTTGAGTGTACTGACAAAATGATTGCAACGCAATTTCTCTTCTTCCCCTAAATATAAAATATTGTAAAAAAAAATTATACTGAATTTTATTCACTGCGCCATCTTTTAACAAAGTAAAGCTAACGCCCTAGGAAGGCGTCCTTTTGGTAAATTCGTTTATGCTGATTAAAAAGTTCAATATTTTTAATATCTTAGTTTTCCTAGTACCCAGTTAGCTCCTAAAATTAAGTTTCTATCAAAACTTATTTTAATTATGCTATAATTGAATAAAGCAATTGGAACAAATGAACTTTATTAAATCTAACACTGAATAAAAAAACTTTATCAAAACGTTGTCAAAAAAATAATCTATTATAAATAGTACAGATAGGTCATAAGAAAACAAATTGCTATTTTTAAAATTTTTAATTTATATTTTAATTTTATTTTAGAGGCATTGATATCATGGCCATTTTGAATTACATTGGATGCTCGTCAACCGCATTATCAAACAACATTGCATCTGGAGCTAGTACTTTCGTAATCGCGTATGCTGTTCATAAGATTTTTGCACCTGTAAGAATTAGCATTACACTGGCCGTAACGCCTTTAATTGTTCGATATTTAAGAAAAAAGGGTTTTTTTAAAATCTGCATCATTGAAATGAATGAAATAGTAATAAAGAAACATCACGTCCTTGCAGGAATTAAATAAATAAAGTTTCTTTTTTAGATATTGTTGATTTTAAGCCAATCAAAATATCTTAAATAGAATTAAGCTATAGCTATGTATACAGAGTGATTGATTGATCGATTTTGCCTAAAAAGTGTGCTTGTGTAAGATCATTTTGTGAGCTCTGAAATTTTTAAAAGATCATACTCATATATCAAGAATTTTTGTATCAATAAAGAAATAAAAATTGCATTTTTATCGCTAAAGTTTTCTTTGTAATTAGGTGGCCAAATAAGATGGCCGTAGATATAGCACATCACTTCAATAGCAGCCTCAGCTTTACTGGCAGTGCTTCAAGCGGTCGATCCAGTTTTTGATGAATCGGTGCAATATGTGATGCATTATGTTTGTTCACTAACAAAAAATTTGTACAAATTGTTACAAGTTTTTACCAGTAAAGCGTTCACGTACTCGAAAAACTTGCAACGAGAGAGGACAACGAGAGCGTAAAATAGTGAGAGAGAAAAAAGTAGCTACAAGTTTCTGCTAGCAAAATTTATACTTGCAAGAACTTGCAACTACCGAAAAAAACTGTTTGTCAAAAAAAAAAAACAAGCTGTCAAAAGTTATTTCTTGTTGATTTCGTATTAAAATGGATGGAAAAAGAAACATTTGTGATGCTGAGGAAAATGTAAGTATAATGTTAATGTATAATGACCCAAGAAATGATTTCAATAATTTATAACCATTTATTATAGCAGAAAAAACAGCATATGATGTCAATTCGTTTGATCAGCTGTTAACTTGCAAGTTTCTACTAGTTTTCTGTTCACGTACTTTTTCTGTTTTTTTTCTCTTTGTAAATATTTTTATCTCAATTCTTCTTTTACTCTCTCCCTGCAAGTTTTTACAAGTAAAGTACGTGAATAAACCTATTATTCTGAAAATAGCTTCGAATAGTGAAACGTTTTCTTCACTTCGCTCTAATCTGTTTGGTTGGTGGCTTAAGATCCAAAATAAAGTACTTACGCTTAAAGCAGCGAATGACCTGGGCACTGAAGACATGATGTCGACCGATCTCACGACAAAATTCATGTTGCGTATTTACAACCGAGCCGCATTTTCGATAGTATTTTTTTATAATTTTCACATGTTCTGTAAGCGTGAATCACGTGTCACGATGCATAATGAAATGATGAATCTTACTGAATATTTTTACAGCTGGATATCATGGTAACCCTTCATTAACATAAAATACTTTATTTTCGGAAATAAAATTTCGGAAAGATCAAAACTTGGAAAGTCACGCTTTATAAACTGTGTTTATTAAAAAAAAAATTAACTTGTTGTCTTTGGTCTTTTTTGGTTAAGTGTTTTTTTTTTAATTAAATTTTAACCTGTCGTCAATGAACATGGGTGTATAACACCCTGTTTTTATTTGTACGAGGTTTATCTATTTGGTTCCTTAATGCCACGAAATGCTCAGTAGATGCTAAATATTAATATACTATTTTTTTCTTCAAATGAATATATTAATGACTGAATAAAAATAAACAAAAAAAAATCTTTTACAATATATAGTTTTTATTTTCTATACTTATTTTTCCTCGGGTGTAACACACCCAGTTCATTGTAGGTGTGACAAAAAATATGTTCATTGACGGCGGGTTTTCAAATTTTCCTGACGATTCGGAAGTATTTCCTTTCTGTTTCAGGGGATTATTTTATTAAAACCTAAAACATGTAACAATTAATATAATATGAAGACATTTAATAACATAGTTTTACTTTAATAATTTTTAACATTACAATATAAACATATATATTGCTCTTGATTTTTTCTGAATTTTAACAAAAGTGAAAATCAAAAAATAACAACTAAACTTTGTGACGAAAAGTAAACATTATCAGCTTGTTAAGCTTTTAAAGCTGTTGTAAACAACGAGCTGATGTCATCGTTGTCCTCTTTGGTATTCATAGTTGTTGTTGCTTTTCTTTGAATATGCAGAGACTCCAACAAATATCGTCTAGCTTGACTTTCAATTCCTCTTACGTCATTGAAATCAGTTGTGTTTCCATAATTACTGTCGTTTGTCTCTTTTTTTAACGTCTGCTTTGTGCTCGTTACGACTCATTCCTAGCGCTTTTTTTTTCATTCCAATGTAAGTATGCCAGATTGCATGCCTCTTAATCTTTGCCTTTGCACGTGATTTCATATACTACATCTTGTTGATTTTCTTTTTCAATTTTTGTTTTGGTATTAGTGAATAAATTTTTTAAAGTTTTGTTTAGTTTGTTTGCAAAAGAGAAGTTTTGTTGTTGTATTGCTCTGCGTTGGTTTCTGCTGTCCGTCAATTTGTGTATGTATCTGACTTCAAATTACTGAGTAGGGTTGCAGTAAAAATCAGTTTTTATTTGCTTATTTTTATTTGGTTATTTTTGTTTTTTTAAAATTATTTGAATGAGTCTGTTTACTTTTTAATTGGAAAATTATTTTTGTGGCGTCCGTGGCGTCCGTGGCGTAGTTGGTTAAAGTGCATGGCCTCTATGTCAGCAAACTTGGAGATCCGGGTTCGAACCCCAGCAGCGACAGAAAATTATTTGAATTAAAATAATTTTTCTGTACGGCCGCCACCTCTCTGCAGACAATGGCAAACCTCAGAGAGTAATCAAAATGCCATGTAAAGCTTCTTGAGAATAAGAACATTCCGTTCATCGCCGTTCGGAGTCGACGTTAAGCCTGTAGGTCCATTTCTCGGTCAATTGTGTACAAACTTAATAACACGCACAACACAATTGATCCTAAGAAGCTAGGTCAAAGTCCTTTCAAGGGCTGAAATGGCCAGTTATTTATTTTTTTTTTTATATTTGTACAGATTGTTTTTAATTTTGTGTATGTTTTCGTTTTTAAAACGGTCGTCACTTATTTTATTATTGGCCGTATTTTTGTTGGTCATCTAATATGTCCGCAATTGTAGGTGACAATGGGTTAACCATTGGCATACCAAAAGTCTGGTTGTATAACTTATTTTTATACATAAAATAATTGTTTTTGTTCAAAAAAAAGTCCAGAATTTCTAAAAACTTGGCCTTCGGGATTTTCATATTTTCAATTTTTTTCAATTTTTTCCATTATTGTCCGTATGGCTAGGTATATCTGAATGTTTGTAAAAATATATGCCACGTCAAAGGATACAAGAATTTCGTTATGATTTAGGTTTATGTCTGTTAATATTTGTTTTAGTTCGAAGGCGTTGTATTTGTCAGATATTATATTTTTCAAAATGTGTCCAATATGTTCAGCTAACTTAAAACATGGAGCATTAGTTGATGAAGAAATGGGGCGGATAGGTAGACCAGGCTTGTGCGTTTTTGGGAGTCCGTATAGTCTTGGTGCTTGTGCTACTGGGCAATAAAGTTTGATTTTTTCTTTGGAATCAAAGTAATTTTTCTGGAAAAGGTCATTAACTATGTTGTTGTTTGTTCTTGTTAGTTTAAGGGGCAGATATGTAGGTTACAAATTTTTAAAAAAATTGAAGGAAAAATATATCGTTTTCAAATTTTGCACATATATTAACTAACCTTTAAAGAATACAAACAAATTTTTTTCAGAATTTTTGAAGCGGCTTTTGACGTTATTTGAGTTTTTTTTAACAAATGCCAAAAATTGACGGTGTGCAGGATATCCACCAGACTGGAACATCTGAGGAAAAAATAAAAAAAATCAAATTAATCCTTGTTTAAGTGGCTATCACCTGAACTAGGATAATTTTTTTCCGCAAAAAAAAAATAAAATGGCGTCCATTTGAAAAAAAGTCGATTTTCGAGGTTGCAAAATCGTTCGCCATTTTGTTTCTTTTTGTGCATTTTGGAATTTTCTTTTTTATTCTGTGAATTTTAATTAATATATATGCAAAATTTGATCTTCTATGAAAAAAAATTCCCGAAAAAAATTTTTTTTTTAAATTTGTAACTTATATGCCCCCTTAAGTGTTGGGTCGTTCTCATTGACCTTTTTTTTTTTTTTTTTAGTTTTTGGATTTTACGTTTATATTCTTTTTTGTGAACAGTGGTGGATCTACATACGGGCTGAAAGGGCTCTAGCCCCCTCTTGGAGAATTTTTGTTATTATATTATAAAAAGTTCAAATAGATTTAATAAGATTGTAAATTATAAAAAGTTCAAATAGATTAAATTAGATTGTAAATTATAAAAAGTTCAAATACATTTAATAATTAATAATTCGACCGAAAACGACTTGACTGATTTAAGAATATATAATGGTTTTATAACACGATCGAAAACGACTGACTGCTTTACTTGATATTTTATTTGATATTTACTTAACGACTGCTTGATGCAACGACTGAAAACGACTTATGACTGAAAACGACTTATGACTGAAAGTTACTCCCACGGCTGCTGACTGCTAACAACTGAGACGACTGCTGACTGACGGTTGATGGTGTTATACCATCAGTTTACATTCGGCCATCCTGTTCCTCGTCATCTGTCCTAGATGACAGATCATCATTGTTTTCAACATAGCGCCATAAATTTATGCTGTCGGAACTGGAAGCTGTAGTAATCGGGCCCTTAACATCTGCTGTTTTTCGTACATCGTAACGACCGTTGCGTTTTATTTTGGTTATTTCGTACGGACATGTGGCGTCCGTGGCGTAGTTGGTTAAAGTGCGTGGCCTCTATGTCAACGAACCTGGAGACGCGGGTTCGAACCCCAGCAGCGACAGAAAATTATTTGAATTAAAATAATTTTTCTGTACGGCCGCCACCTCTCTGCGGACAAAAGCATACCTCAGAGACTAATCAAAATGCCATGTAAAGCTTCTTGAGAATAAGAACAATTCCGTTCATCGCCGTTCGGAGTCGGCGTTAAACCTGTAGGTCCGGTTCTAGGTCAATTGTGTACAAACTTTATAACACGCACCGCACAATTTATCACATGAAGCTAGATCAAAGTCCTTTCAAGGGCCGAAATGGCCAGTTATTTATTTTTTTTTAATTTCGTACAGACCCAAAAATTCACTAGCCAATTTACGCCCTGCTACAAATTGGGTGCGCTTAATTGCCACCAGATCACCAATAGCATAAGTGGAATCAACTTTTCGTTTCTTGTCATAGTTTCTCTTATAATTCGTCTGTGCTATTTCGATTTCTTGTTTAGCTGCTTTACGTACACGTTGTCGTTCTTTGTCGAAATCGTCTGTGGCTTCAGCCTGTAGTGCTTCGATGATTCTGTTGTTGTTGCTGTTTTTCATTATCTTTAAGGCAGACGTTTTCGTTGAACTGTGAATAGAGAGATTAATCGCCTTTTGAACGTAGCTTGCATACTTGTACCATTTGTTCGGTTCCGCTGCTGAGAATTTTGCGATAGCTGACAAAATTGTTCTATTCACACGTTCAATTTGGCCATTGCCTCTGGGAACACCTGTGGTTGTCCTTATGTGCTCAATGTCATTTGCTTCTACAAAATCAGCTAATGCATTTGAGGCAATTGCTGAACTTCTATCGCTGATTATTCGAACTGGGTAGTCGAAAATGTCGGACCATTGTTTAAGTACAGGGTGGCGCACGAATCGTGCTACAAGAACAAAACGTTATAGCTTTTTTTCTAATCAATGTATTTCTTTTTTTTTCTTTTTTTGTATAGATAATTCAATTTTATTTTATTTAACTAATTGGTTTTGAAAATGATAGAACGTAAATGACCTCCATGCTCATGTTTCGCATATGCGGTAGCTGTCGGGATCGCCTCAATTATTGTTGTAATGGACTGCTTCAATTCAGTCAAATTCCTTGGTTTCGTTTTATACACCTCTTGTTTGACATAACCCCATAAAAAAAAGTCTGGCGCGGTGAGGTCAGGTGACCTTGGGGCCAGCGGAAAGTGGTGTTTCTGGATATTAATTTATTTGGAAATTTTCGTTGGAGCTCCGCCATAACCGGTCTGGCTATATGTGAACTTGCTCCATCTTGCTGGAACCAAATGCTGTTAAAAGGGATACGTCTTCGCCGCAGTTCTGGGTAAAAAAACTCCTTCAACATGTTTAAATAACGGTCCCCATTTACGGTTACTGTTACACCGTTTTCCTCGAAGAAGTATGGCCCGACAATGCACCTTGATGAAACTGCGCACCACACAGTGACACGTTCTCGGTGCAGTTCCGTCTTATGGAGTATTTCTGGATTAGATTCACTCCATATATGGGAATTTTGCTTGTTTACATTGCCGTTTAGATCAAAATGGGCTTCATCAGACATAAACAAGAAATTTATTAAGTTGTTGTCTTCTTCTTAAGTTGTTGAATTTTTTGGCAAAATTCCAGACGAATAGGCAAATCCAGAGGGTTTAATTTACTTGTTATTTGGAGTTTGTATGGAAACAAGTTTAAGTCATCTTGAATTATCCTTTGTAATGACCGTCTGCTAACTCCAATTTGCGCCGATAAGTTTCGTGTCGAAACGCGTGGATTTGCCTGAATTGCCGATGCTACAGTCGCGATTTTGTCTTGCACCCGAACATAGGGATCTCGATGGTACGGTCTGCGTGCGATGCTTCCAGATTCGGCAAACATGTTTACCAACCTCATAATGGTCCATGTACTCGTGGGAGTGCCGCCAAACTCCCTCCTAAATTCCCTTTGGACGGAAATGATGGACTGTAAAGTATGGTACCGCTGCACTACCCAAATCCTCTTTTCGGTATCCCAGGCATCCATTTTAGTAAATCTAAATACTAATCTGTAAAATAAAAAAAAAAATAAGACGATTACTCACACAAAAAAAAGTTATTACGTTTTGTTTTTGTAGCACGATTCGTGCG